>OX155975.1:12518308-12565808 GCA_944548615.1 Micropterix aruncella | reverse complement strand
GATCTCTACATAAACACGCGCCAGTCAAAGGGAATACCAAAACGTCACTTTAAAATTAAGCGTCGTTGTAGCGCCTTTTTAGACTCCAATTTGGGCGAGAAACGGAATACGGGCCACTACATACACATAAAACAATCCTACTTTAGTATCGGCGAGGCCTAGTTAAGGTGACTTTGTTGCTTAAATATATATTTTTTTAAGATTGAATAGACAAATTTGTAAGTCGCGTTTGAATAACACGCTCGTTAACAGTTTCCTCCACGTTGGCGATAGAAAAGTCGAACATACTACAAACGAGTAGTGTTTCATCTGGTAGCAATAAATCGAATAACGCAGCAGTCTGCTGCCGCTGTAGAAGGAAAAAAGGAGGAAAGAAACTCTGTCGACTGATAGAGGAGGGAGAGCGTTTACTTTGTGAAGTGGCCACCCTTTTCAGCTGAGCCAATTTCCCGTTAATTGAACGCCAAATCGATCTCAAGTGCCCCCTTACAAAGTTTCTTCCATTTTTCCGCGGAGTTTCGCTCCCGCCGAGCGCTCACTCGGATAACGAAACGTTTATTACGGGACGTAATCATCGACGGCCTCAGGTGATTGTGAATTTAACTTTTCGTATTTCATAGACTGTCGGATCCGGAGAGATGTTCTTTTGATCGACTGTAAAGACCTAGCAGATGTGAATTACGACAGTATGCCAAAGGAGAAATATTCATATCTTGCTCTCCTCTATCGTCTACCCTCCTAATCAACACCATCTTATCTCCACGAGCTTTTCGAAACATTATTTATAGTAACTCCGGACGTGGCCTTAGATGATTGGCGTAGTTGAGGAGTCCTTGGCTCACGATCTCAGAGCACTATTATGTTGTCCTTGCACCTCGACGTACCTATATAGAGAGTAGATAAAACACCGTACCATTTAATTACAATTGAGAGATGACTTATCAGATGAAATGATCGAAGTGGAGTGATGAAGTGAGGAAATGAAGTGAAGTAATGAAGTGAAGTAACGAAGTGATTAAATTAATTAAATTGAGCTCTATGTGTACTCGTAAACCATGTGAAATAATCCGAATAGTGGGGTTAAAGTGCGTCACTAAAATATTACTAAATCTGAAAGACGCTTTGTAAAGACGAAAATGTAAAATTCTTTGAATTGTATTAGTCATTACTATGTTGACATAAAATCGTATGTTATAATACGTAAATAATTATTCTTTGCATGGTTGCTAGGTCCCTACAAAGTTATGTTCCCACAGTCTCGTACTCTATCCTGTACTCTATCATTTTTTTATATGTAAATTACAATTTTAATACTGTATCCTTTTCTAATCTTTTATATGTGTTTTTTAATTCTTTAATTATATTGTGAGCGCCAAATGAGAAATGTTCATATCTTGCTCTCCTCTATCGTCTACTCTCCTAAACAACTCCAACTTATCACTACGAGCTTTTCGAACCATTCAGTTCTCACAGTATCGTACTCTATCGTGTAGGTACTCTCCGAATCTTTTCGAACCATTCAGTTCCCACAGTCCGCATACGATTTATCTTTTGTCTAGTGTGATCACGTGTCCGAATCTTCAACTCCTTCAGCAATTATTCAGAGTGCACAACCGGTTGGCAACGCCGAACGGTTCGTAAACCGTCCAGTTGCGGCGGGATGCAATCCCACCAGGATAAACCGGTCCACCAGCTTGTGAGGCCTGAGATGCTGGAGTCTTACCCGAGGTAGCCTTCCACACGAGGAAGCTTCTGAATAGGAGCTGAATCGTGAGTTGAGCCGATCCGAGAACAAAATGGATTTTGTGGCCCAAGCTGCACGAAACCGTTAGCTACCTATTAGTTTAATAATGTTTATTTCCACAACGCGCGCTGCACCATTTCACTAGGTTCACCATTAGATTTCTTGCAAGATATTGCCATGTGGCGATAAGCTCGTCATTTTGTATTTTAATTTTTAAAGTGCATTTAAAAAATATATATTATTAGCAAAAGTGATTTAAGCGATATTTTTAATCCGGACAGATATCGTAGAAGAACTAGAGCTTGGCAGCGGTCGAATGAAATCTTATTTAAGTGAAATAAATCCGTGTGGAATAACTCTACAGGGAGAAGTCGATCAAAATAGGTGGTGTCACGCTTCAGTGATCACCGGCCATTAGTATGGACCAACATCGAACCGGCCGAAACCATATTTTACGTGACTTGGAATTGTGAACGATATCGTTGATTTTTTTCATGGCAAACAGACAGGCCGCCAACGACGTTAGGCTGCCAGGCCGGGGAGTTCCGATCACGTACCGCAAAGGGAAAACCGCTGCTGGGAAATCGCTCCTACGCAGTGTCATTAAAATACTACGAATGTAGAAATTCAATAAAATATATCTGTAGTGATACCTGGCAGGATGTGTACAGCTGTTATTTTCGCTGCTAACTTTGTTGGTTGTTCCAGTTGGTCTTTTAGATATCGGTGATTCATCGTGGCTGTTCTCAAAGTTGGATTATTGATTATAAATAAGGTTTAGATTGGTCAATGCCATAGCGTTGCGAATGGTTTCATGCAGCTTGGGCCAAAAGATCAATTTTATTCTCGGATCGGTTCAACCCCCGATTCAGCTTCTATTCAGAAGCCTATTCCCGGTGTGGAAGGCTACCCCGGGTAAGACTCTCACGTCTCAAGCCTCACAGCTGGTGAACTGGTTTCTCCTGGCTGGTTTGCGCACCGTTCGGTGACGCCAATCGGTTGCGCACTCATTGCTGTGACTAATTGCTGAAGAGTCTGGAGACTATGGACATATACTGTCTCCTAAGCAGCGGGGGTGGATGTTGACCTATGAAATGATGATGCGACTCTTGAAATGACCT
The DNA here is from genome assembly GCA_944548615.1 of Micropterix aruncella. NCBI lineage: Eukaryota > Metazoa > Arthropoda > Insecta > Lepidoptera > Micropterigidae > Micropterix > Micropterix aruncella. Next base: position 12,562,943 of record OX155975.1, on the reverse strand, counting down.
TTGGCCACTCGATCCCGTTTGGCACTACAGGCAAAGGACGCTCAGGTCCATGATAAATTTAAATTGAATTACCACTGTAATACAACAGGTAAAGGGCGTGTAAGCGACTTCGGACCAATAACCAGTCGGGAGGACGAATGCATACTGAAGGTTAACTCCAGGCGGAGATATCCTACCAAAACTGATAGTTAGGGGGCAAGGCTGCCCGCTGAGTACCTTTTTGGGTTCCTCGCCGTAAGACGTTGGCTTGTTGGCGGAGCTAGAGAGTAGTGTCTTGTCTCTAAGTTTTCTACGTTCATCCTACGGCTGAAAGAACGATCACATATCGTTATACCAGCCTGGAGTGACGGTTCGCCCATTGTAGTCGACTCCGCCCTACTGCTCAATGCCATATGACCGACCCTGAACACATGGGTCTTAGTGGCCAAACAGCAACAGGGCCCATTAGCTCTCTATGGGAGATTGCTCAATGCCATAGGGCGCAATGCCTAAGACCCATGTGCTCAGGGTCGGTCGAACTCACGAGTCAACACCCATCCGGCGGCCTCCACGTAGAAGTGCGAGCTAGGGTAGGACTCTGGCCTGTGGGCCAGTTTCCCCTAGGAGTCATCCTTCGGGCGCTCCTGGACGGTATGCGCACCGTGCGGCGTCAACCAATCGATTTTACATTCTGACCGACAGCCGGGGGAGTCTGGGAACAATACCTACTGTCCTCTATAGAGCGGGGATGGTTTTTCACCTTGCGGCAACCGCTCTTGAAACGACTAATCGGCTACCCGTTACGGTGTGAAGAGCTGGGCAAAGGATGTCGTGGTCCGCGATAAATTCGGTATACACCGTTTTACCGCTACGCAAGGGAGAGGACCGCGCAAGCGACCTCGATCCTGTAACCAGTCAGTAGGCGAGTCCAAACTGGTAGTCAGGGGCCGAGGTTTGCTCAACCTTTCCCGGTGCCTCGCAATAAGGTGTTGGCGTCTGACGGGCAGGTGATGACAGTGGATTGTTTTTCGTCTCAAGTCTTCTGCGCTCACCTCACGGGAGACAGAACGATCTAATAACTATAAAACTTCCTGAGGTGACGGGTTCGAACGTTGTAGTTAACAGTTCTAGTTGCTCAATGCCACAGTACGTTTTATTTGATTATTTTATTTTATTTTTCAGAAAACTTACAGCGTTTTATACTATAATACTAACACATATTATGCAAATCTAAGGCCAAATAAAAGTTTTCACGATTAAACTAGACATATTGTTACAGCGCAAGAAGAAAATATGAAAAATTGCAGTTTTTACTTCAGGGTAAATTCCGAGAAAGTATTATTTTAATAGATATATTTAGCTTTCCTAAAATGTTCTTAAATAGGTACCTATATGTATAAAATGACCTTACAATGTCAATAAATTATATAACTTCTTTATGTAATAAAAAAATCATGAAAACCACTGTAAAAACGCTGTTCGGCACCTATTTTCCCTACTTACTAGTATCCTCGTTGTGAAAATGAACGACCAAAAGCAAACAAATTCCTACAACTTCTGATGAAAATTGTTTAAGTGCTTCTTTAAACTTCCTTTCTCTGTAAAAGTACGATCGCAATCCTCGCACGAAAATTTCTTCAGCTTTCTGTGTACTGTGTCTATATGTTTCTTTAATTTAGATTGCTCTGCAAATGCATGATAACATTCGGCACAACTAAATTTCTTCGATTTCCTGTGAACTGATTCCATGTGCCTCTTTAGAACCCCTTGTTGTGTATACGCACGACTACATTCGACGCAAACGAATTTCTTCAATTTCTGATGAACAGTGTCCAAATGCTTCTTTAAGTTTCCTCTCTCTGTAAACGCCCGATCACAATCCGCGCATGGAAATCTCTTTAGCTTTTTGTGAACTGTGTCTACGTGTTTTTTTAAATTGCTTTCCTTTGAAAATGCACGATGACATTCGGCACAAATGAATTTGTTACATTTTCCATGAACAGTGTCTAAGTGCTGCTTTAAGGATTCATTCTGTGTAAAATCACATTTGCACTCCTCGCATGAAAACATATTCAGCTTTTTGTGAACTGTGTCTACATGCTCATCCAAATTGCTGGCATTTGTAAATGCACGATGACGTTCGCCACGAATGAATTTCTTCAATTTCCCATGAACACTGTTTAACCCCTCGAGGCCCGCGGTTTTATTTTAATGTGTGCCTTACGGCCCGTAAGAAATTCGCGAGTCTCAAAAAAAAGATGGCGTTTCAGAAAAAAAACGATTACTCCGAAACTGTCACACCGATCGTCTAAAAAAGACCTGTTTTATGTTCCTATTCGGCCTCGCCTGGCCATTTCGGGCCGTCTGGGGCTCGACGGTAAATATCAATTCTGGACGTTTCGGGCCGTCTGGTACTCGAGGGGTTAAGTGCTTCTTTAAATTTCCCTTCTCTGAAAAAGCGCGACCACATTCCCCGCATGAAAACATCTTCAGCTTTTTATGAACTGTGTCTATGTGCACTTTTAAATTGCTTTCCCTTGAAAATGCACGACGACATTCGCTACAATGGAACTTCCTTAATTTTCTATGGACTGTGTTTAAGTGCTGCTTTAAACATCCTTTCTGTGTAAAATCACGGTTACATTCCCCGCATGAAAACATCTTTAGCTTTTTGTGAACTGTGTCTACATGCACATTTAAATTGCCTACCTTTGTAAATGCACGATGACATTCGGCACAAATTAATTTCTTCAATATTCCATGAACAGTTTCTACGTGCTGCTTTAAGCTTCCTTTTTGTGTAAAAGCACAATCGCAATCCTCACACCAAAATCTCTTTAGCTTTTTGGGAATTGCGTTAAAATGCTTCTTTGATATGATTTTCCCGGCGGAAATATCAGAATTTAAATTACACCTACGTGAAAACGCCCTGTCGTACTCCGAACACACAAAAGATTTAACACTTCCAACAAAAGATCCTCTATCACCAATATCACCGCTTCCATGGTCGATTGGTTCTGTCTTGGTGACTCGAGTCTCTCCTTTTAAGAATTCAACCGAATTCCCTCTTTCCTCTGCTATTGAATAGTTGAAAAGAATACTCGAATCTGAATCATCAGGATCAACGACCTCCGATTTAACGGCGACGTGTTCTTCGATCTTTACGGTCACGGTGCTGTAATTATCCGCAATTCGCTCATTCATCTTTGTAACTATGACTATTTGCTAAGAAAAAACGTTTGACTCAATAATTTAATATGGTAAAACGATGCGTTCTGACGAGTGGCTCCCGAAAGAAAACGTTTTAACAACTGTCACTTTTCAATGTTGCAACTTCATAAAACTTCTTTTTTTTTATTTGTCAGATCAGACCGATGTTAAACATTAATCCATTATGCCCGGGCCACACTAACGGAAATGCTGTTAATTATCGCGATATTATAGGTGTGACCGCAACATAAACGCCCATAATCGCGATAATAAACGGCATTTCCCGTTAGTGTAGCCGGGGCATTACACTTAAACGTACAGTGTTAAGCACACCTTACATTTGACATACACAACGATTATCGTAGATTAGTAGGTAGGTAAATTTTGTTATTTATATAATATACAAATGAGAGTTAATATCTATAATATACAAAACACTTAAAATTATACATTTCAGTGCTTATTTACACATTAGGTGAATTAGGTCTATTTAATTGTATTACAATACTTTTTAAATAAATTGAAATGTTGATGAAACCTATCTATATATTGCTTGATACGCCTTGGAGTTTGGATTTCTATCTTTGGATATCTAGTTTGGATAACTAGACTAGACTATATTTTGGATAACTACTTAAAAGAGTTTGGATATCTATCGATATTGGTTTCCCTTTGTAGAATATTTGTGGTTTATTGATTTACCCATATAGGTAGTTACATATTTGTTTTCGGAATGTACTCAATCAGACCTTTCATTCGACACTAAACACGATACATTTATGTAAATTTATTGACATTGGAAGATTTGGACATTTAGACAACTATTTACTTGATATACCTATAGACAGTTAAGGTACCCTATGACAATCGGGATGAGATAGCTATTCTAACAATACCGCATACTTCTAATGCGTTTCGAACGTTTAGAAGTTATGGTGGAATAAAGAAACGGAAAACATACATAGATGAACCTTAACACATTACCTCTTTTTTGTTGGGCAGCCGTGTAAAAAGTACTCGTTCTGACTCATCCTGTTGCTCGTACTGATTATCCTGTCAATGTGTCAGCCGACAGTCAATGTGTTATTTTTGCCGCTTGAAAGCCCGCCAAGTACCGGTGTCTGATTTTGGGACTCCCTGGTTGGGTTCATCCTATTTGATTGGCAAAATAAAATAATTTGATGACCTTAAAATTTTCAATACGATTGCTTCTGCTGATGACTGCTATGATATTCAAGCCGAGCTAATAAATTTACAAGAATATTGCGTAACGAATAAACTGTACTTAAACCTAAATAAATGCAAAACCACGTCATTTTCTAGATCTCATCAGCCTACACATTACCAATATGATATTACCGCGCATGAACTGGAAAGCGTTTCTGAATTCACTGACTTGGGTATAACATTTAATAGTAAACTTAGCTTCTATACTCATATCGAGCTAATGACCTCCAAATGTTACCAGTTGCTGGGATTCATTTGGAGGGTAAAGAAGCCTTTCAAGGATTTCCGCGTTGTTATGCTCCTGTTTACATCGCTTGTCCGGAGTAGATTGGAGTTTGGCAGCGTGGTTTGGAATCCATGTTATGAACAATACGTTTCAGAAGTTGAAAGAGTTCAGAAAACGGTTCTGAGGTGGATGCGTTTTAAATTCTTTCACGAAATAGAATTCGCCGATTACAACGCCCAAACTCACTTTTTTGAATGTCAATCTCTGAAGACGAGACGTACTCTTACAGATCTTCTCCTCATTAATTCACTCTTTACCCATAAGCTCGACTGCCCTGATCTGCTCAGTTGTTTCCTGCTGAACGTTCCGTCGACCCACAGAACTCGTCGTTGTGATGTCTTCCGCCCGCCGCATTGTTCAACCAATAACGCTCTATTCTCGCCGGTGCCCCGTATAATGCACTCATTTGTAAAAATTGTAAATTGCTTTGATGGCATGCTTCTAAGTAAATCACAATTCAAGCAACTCGCCTCTGCAAAAATAACGGACTAAAAAAACAAATTGAAATTAAAATAAAATATTTAAGGTATTAGAAGAGTATAAAAATGTAGGTAAATTATCAATAAGTAGGAAACGGTTTTAGATGTATATAAAATAACTTAATGTAATATTATCTCTAGTACGTAAGACTGATGTCAATCTGTTGTTTTTTTCAAATAAAGAGAAAAAAAAATAAAAAATACAGCGTGGGGTATGTATAGTGGGCGCTCTGGTTCTCAAGCTGTTTGTCGAATATTTCCAAATGGGAAATAAGAAAATGATTACTGCAAAAAATCCCCCAAGCTGAGCCCCGGCAGACCCAATTTTTTTCTTACCTATTTGAGGTCTTCTTTTCGTGGAGAGTCGTGTTAACCTGCAACTCAAAATTCAAAATTCTTTATTAATCTATAATATTACATGTATTTTTAATACCTTGGCTCGCGAAGTAAAAATTTAGCTATCACTTATGCGCCTGACAGTTTCGCACGTGAAGTCGACGACCTTGAGAAAAACGACTATAACTTGTAAACCACTATACGGATCAAAAAAAAAATAACTGTAAAATGATCGCATTGAAATTTGAAATATAAAACGCATCTTAGCGTTGGTAAGCGTCTAACCCCAAATGGTTAACTCACATGTGAGGGAAATTCAAAGCCATCCTAACTAGGCCTCGCCTGTACTAAGGTAGGCTTAATAAAAAAGAAGGTAGAGTGGTTATCGTAACTTGCTGTATTATCTTTGTATATTATTATATCACATTTAAGAAGATAGATATGCCTCCAAAATAATAAAGCGTAATAATATTAAATTTAGGTGTACACATATAAATATACACATACATACATAAATAAATATATACTTTATAGATAAATATAAAATAATATTATATATATACATATATCTCACAAATCGTGCTCTATTTTAATATATATGTTATTAATGTCTCCGTTTCTTGTCGATCCATAGTCAAAAGTGACTTAGTTAGGTTTTCTTTACGCCGTGACTAGTCCTAGATTTCAGTCCTGCAGGAAAAACACTATTCATTTTGTTGAACAGTCGAGGAGCAATGTAAGAAAAGTGTTTTTGCGCAAAACTTGTTCTCTTTTTTTGGATTAAGTTCTGTCTGGTTGTTATTACTCGTGTTCCTTTATGGTGTCTCGAATATAGATGATAATTATCATGATTATAGTTGTAGGACTACCTTAGCGTATATTTGACGAACGTCAAGGACTTTAGATTCCTTGTACAAGCTCTCAGAAGAATACCGGAAGGGTTTTTTGTGTATTACTCTTAGTAGCGACTTTTGGTCCTTAATTAGAGGATCAAGTGCTTGCAGCGAGGCTCCACCCCAAGCTATGATTCCGTATGCTAGTAAGTTATGGGCCAATGCGAAATATATCGTTCGTACTAAATCTTTGGATACGGCATTTCTTATTAACTTGAATGTATGTACAAGTTTTCTCAATTTTGTTGCAGTGCACCTGATATGATCTTCCCACTTCATTGTATAGTCCAGAGTTAATCCTAAGTACTTTATTGTATCTACTCTTTCCACCTCCGTACACGTACAAGGCTGTGTCGCATTCTTGCCGTCAACGACAGTGTTGTATGTGTGGATTTTTAGTTTGCGCAGGATTTGTTTGTTGTAAGTTTTCTTCGATTGAATCGAACGTATTTAATTTGTTGCATTCTCACTATCAGCGCTCACCGTCGACTAACTATTCGCGTCCTTGACTATCAATACCTATATTCGACGTTTCATCGCCGTAGTGTGTGAGTTCCTCCTGTGAAAAATTGACATCAAGCTCAAATCCTTTCAGTCCTTGGCTACTTGCCGGGAAGTTTTGGGGTTGGCACATTGATTTTGAAGTGCTCTATGATATTATAACTATCCATATACACATTTTTATTACTACATTGTTAAGGTATATTGTGAAATCAGAGAAAAAATATACAAAAAAACTAGCAATATTTACCTTTTAATCTGATGAAGGCCCAAAAGGCCTTGATTAGGGTTATAGCCAGGAAGCCATACCGCTACTCAGGTGACCAGCTCTACAGGGATTTTATGGTGTTGGATGCAAGACAGCTATACGTACGGCAGGTCTTGATATGCTACAGGAAAGAACTCCAACGGGACAACGGCAAGCCGACCAGTAACGCCCATAGACACGACACAAGACATAAAGACAGACATGTAAAACAAAAATGAGAACGACCTTTGGACAAAGACACTATATTTACCTAGCGAAAAAACTCCATAACATATTTACCACGCAATTAGGCCAAACTAGAATCATTCAAAATGACGCTCACTACAAGAGACTTACATTATGGTTGTTACACTAGACGAGGGAGCACTGTGAGTCGTTAGTAACTAATGTTATTAAATAGGCGCACAGATGATTTATATTACTTAATATTGTTATTATTATCTCATTAGCCTCATAACTGTATTCCTATATCTCCCATATATATTACATATCATTTTTTTTTTTTGTGTTATATATATACTATAATAGTTATACAATATACACATGTAGAATTTCCCAAAATTACAGAAATTACCTACACAACCGACAGATGAACGCAGTACGAAATATCAGCTCAATACAGGCTATGCCTAGTGAGGTGATAAAATCACGCCGAAGCCGCACCTTGAGTAAATTTTCAGGGTTCTATATTTTGTATGTACATGACTAAATCATGTAAAATATACTATAGGAAATTTAATCATGTAATACTAAGGGATAAATAAAATAAATAAATAAAATAAGTGTGGCACTCGGGGACTGCCGCGGTAAAGCTATTGCATAGCATTTTTAACAACTTATGCAATTACAATTATTTATTCATTTTATTTATTTTATTTTTTCTGATATCAGATAACTGCGCTCTATCGGAAAACGTTGAAATTATTCCGTATCATTTGCGGCTGCGGAAGCAAATGATTCGGAATAATAATTTAAACGTCTTCCGATAGACCGCCGCGCACGAATTTTTTATTCGATAAAGCAAAAAAACGGATTATTCGAAAAAAATCGTAGATAAAAAGATAGATAATTAAATTATCTATAAAATGGTGAAGGTTTCATAATAATACGCCAGATAGTATTTGCGTAGTAGTCGTTTTTGTGTTCGGTTAGACCTAATTTCACAAATTAATTACACTATGTAATATAAAGAAAATCTAAAATATTCAAAGCTAAGAATATTAGGAAAATGTTCTTGTTTAAAATATATTTTTTTCAAATCGTAAGCAGTACTCGTTTAGACGTAATTATCAGTTTGAAATCATTAATTTTCGTTAAGAAATTTCTTCATTCGGTCGCCGCGCTGGCCTAGGCCCGCGATAAAAGCTATGCAATAGCTTAAAAATACGTGTGGCACTCGGGGACTGCCGCCGTAAAGCTATTGCATAGCATTTTTAACAACTTATGCAATTAAAAATATTTATTTATTTTATTTTTTCTGATATCAGATAACTGCGATCTATCGGAATAACTTAAACGTCTTCCGATAGAGCACCGCCCACGAATTTTTTATTCGATAAAGCAAAAAAAACGGATTGTTCGAAAAAAATCGTAGATAAAAAGATAGATAATTAAATTATCTTTAAAATGGTGCAGGTTTCATAATAATACGCCGGAGAGTATTTGCGTAGTAGTCGTTTTTGTGTTCGGTTAGACCTAATTTCACAAATTAATTACACTATGTAATATAAACAAAATCTAAAATATTCAAAGCTAAGAATATTAGGAAAATGTTCTTGTTTAACATATATTTTTTTCGAATCGTAAGCAGTACTCGTTTAGACGTAATTATCAGTTTAAAATCATTAATTTTCGTTAGGAAATTTCTTCATTCGGTCGCCGCGCTGGCCTAGGCCCGCGATAAAAGCTATGCAATAGCTTAATAAATCTTGAATCCCTATAAATTTGCTATTAATCCTTCGTATTACGGAAAATGCCACATAATTCTAACGACGGATTGTCTATTCAATTGTATTATATTTGTTTTCTTTTAATTAGGTTCGCCCGGTGCTGCGAAACATTTCATCTCCGTGGGGGGCGCGCGAAGTATTTTTGTTCAGCGCGCGGTATTGTTGTGCCGCCACGTTAATTAAAAGTGCAAAATTGGATCGTACAACGGGCGCAAGGTGTTCCGCAAAAGAGAAATATATTTTCATTAAAATAATCACTCATAAAACCGGGGAATTAATCTAGCTATGAAATATGATGTACGGGCGTGATTTCGGGCAGATTTTATAAATAATGTATGATTTAAGAAAGAATGGTAATTTATAACCTTATTGGTAAGTATATTATACCCCAAATCTTATTAATATTTATTTATTAAGCTATTGCATAGCTTTTATCGCGGGCATAGGCCAGCGCGGCGACCGAATGAAGAAATTTCCTAACGAAAATTAATGATTTTAAACTGATAATTACGTCTAAACGAGTACTGCTTACGATTCGAAAAAAATATATGTTAAACAAGAACATTTTCCTAATATTCTTAGCTTTTAATATTTTAGATTTTGTTTATATTACATAGTGTAATTAATTGTGAAATTAGGTCTAACCGAACACAAAAACGACTACTACGCAAATACTATCTGGCGTATGATTATGAAACCTGCAACATTAAAGATAATTTAATTATCTATCTTTTTATCTACGATTTTTTTCGAAAAATCCTTTTTTTTTGCTTTATCGAATAAAAAATTCGTACGCGGGGCTCTATCGGAAGACGTTTAAATTATTCCGAATCATTTGCTTTCGCAGCCGCAAATGATTCGGAATAATTTCAACGTTTTCCGATAGAGCGCAGTTATCTGATATCAGAAAAAATAAAATAAATAATTAATTATAATTGCATAAGTTGTTAAAAATGCTATGCAATAGCTTTACCGCGGCAGTCCCCGAGTGCCACACGTATTTTTTGTATATTCATATTCATAGTCATATTCATGTTAGTAGTATACTGGTATACAAGTCAGATACAGATTAGCAAACATTCATACATATTAGCAAACAAACATTTTTTTTAACGAAAAGAAAAGATAACATAAACAAAACAAAACGAAGAAAAAAAAATCGTGTGGCACTCGGGGACTGCCGCGGTAAAGCTATTGCATAGCATTTTTAAAAACTTATGCAATTAAAATGATTTATTTATTTTATTTATTTTATTTTTTCTGATGTCAGATAACTGCGCTTTATCGGAAAACGTTGAAATAATTCCGAATCATCTGCGGAAGCAAATGATTCGGAATAATTTAAACGTATTCCGATAGAGCGCTGCGCCCGAATTTTTTATTCGATAAAGCAAAAAAAACGGATTATTCAAAAAAAATCGTAGATTTTTATCTACGAACTTATTTATTAAATTATCGAATTACGAATTAAATTATCTTTAAAATGGTGCAGGTTTCATAATAATACGCCAGATAGTATTTGCGTAGTAGTCGTTTTTGTGTTCGGTTAGACCTAATTTCACAAATTAATTACGCTATGTAATATAAACAAAATTTAAAATATTCAAAGCTAAGAATATTAGGAAAATGTTCTTGTTTAACATATATTTTTTTTGAATCGTAAGCAGTACTCGTTTAGACGTAATTATCAGTTTAAAATCATTCATTTTCGTTAAGAATTTTCTTCATTCGGTCGCCGCGTTGGCCTAGGCCCGCGATAAAAGCTATGCAATAGCTTAAAAACACAAGAATAATGTAAAAAGAAGAAATACAAGACAATGCAAAGAGATCATTAAATACTTTAGCCACCAAAGCATTTTAGACTTCACTCGAGTAATATTCCTCCAGTGAGTAAAACGCCTTATCTGTAAGGTATCTCTTAAGGCGTCTCTTAAACACGTCAAGAGATTGCGCCTGCCTAATGTGCTCGCTGAGTTTGTTGTAAACCGCTGGGCCGGCGATACAGGCTAGCCTCTCCGACTTAGATAATGCATGACTTACCGAACGTAGCATCCTACGGGATCTTGTTGGATAGTGTTGATGCACACCATTCACTTCAAAATCGGCTAGATTTCTGCGAACGAACAGCGCTACTTCCATTATATAAATGGACGGCAGCGTTATGATGCAGAGATCTCTAAACAGAGGCCTAGCTACGTATCAAGCGCCACACGCGCTATTGTGCGGACTGCACGCTTCTGCATAACGTAATCCCTCTGCCTGTCGGCTGCTCGCCCCCATAACTCCGCGCCGTATGTTAGCAGTGAATGAACGTATGCAAAGTATAGATATATATTAGGGTTATCAGATTTCAGTGTGACCGTATAAATATACATTGTACTAGCAACTAGTTATATAAGCAATAAAGAAATGAACACAAGCCATACGATCATTCTACACGAATGTCCAACTAGACCGAACAGCCTGTATCTGAGCATACGAAATATACTGCCTTAGTTATTAAGTAGTAGGTACTGACGTTACATGACAACTAAACTACTTTCGTCGCACGTCAGACCGCCCTGAACAACGCCCAAACATCGGGTGCTACCAACTTACACGTGATAAATTCCGGTTTTAATTATTTTGCAAACTTTAGCAGTGCTCATACTCTTATTTTGATCTTCTGATTGGAAAAATAATCAATATTTTGACAATAGCTACATTAACTTGAGTGATATGCATGTTTTCATTAAAATACCTCCACATTCCTATTGAATTCGGCATGTATTTTAGCCTTTTGTAATACCGCTCAACGAAGCTCTTTTGTTATGGTAGGGTATTGACACGTGGTGGTACGATAACGAATTCAAGGGGAGTGACAAAACAAGTAAATGTAAAAACCATAATCACGAAAAATATTTTTAGTTTAATACTAAAAAGAGATACACGTGTTTTTCCGGCAATTCTGAAATAGAAAATATATTTTAAAATGCCAACAGATGTAGGAAAGATACATAGAATAAAAGAAAGAGTTGATTCTTTTTATCTATACTAATATTATAAAGAGGTAAAGTTTGTGAGGTTGTAGGAAGTAATCTCTGGATCTACTAAACCGATTTTGACGGCTTTCTATTGCGATCTTTTACCAATAGAGAGCCACGTTATTTGTGAGTGTCATAGGCTATAAAATATATTAATTCGAAAAATGGAAAGACTTTTTCATAGTAGTCGGATTTGCAAAGTAAGTCGGAGAAAAAACGGTCGAATGAAAACGTTTCTTACGAACGCTGCCTTAACGATAAGAGATATATGATTGAGTTTTAGGGAAAAGTTGTAGAGCTTGATAATGTCTACAAAAAAGTATATATCTGACTTTTATATTTGTCACAAAAAGTAGTTTTTCTTCTTAAAAAAACAATTTAAATCGTTAGGTCATGTTTATTGGTTATATTATCAACAATTATGATTTTTTATTAAAATAAGTAAATTTACCATATCAAGTGTTTAATTAAAACAAACGACTTTTCCCTATTGCTGCGTATAATTTTCCTTTCACTGTATAAATGGTTAAAGAGATAATACGACATATGTATGGAACCGCGACCGTATCTCTGGTTGGCACTCCTGAAAGGATGGTACCAAATAATAACATTACATCTAATATAGTATACAGAGAAGTTTTGAACAATTAAAATAAATACAATTTATTCAATCATAAACATTTCATTCACTTATTTGAAACCCGGTAATATAGCCAAATCTAAATTACCGGGTTTCAAATAGCTATATGTTATATTTTATGTACGTATGCAAATACATACGTACATAAAATATGCAGTAAAAATATAAACCTCCTTTTGGCAGTCAGGAAATAAATCATAGCACACATTACTACCCGTACCACACTAATAATTTCATCACAAGTAAAAATGTTTACCGCCCAACGAAGTGGGCACGTGTCAGCTAGTTAATTATTAAAATAATCACATTTATTGTAAGATTTAATAATTCAGGATTACAATTAAAACAAGTAGATATTTTATAAAGAATGAAAAACATGTCTGCCGTTACAGGAAGTAAACTATTGTATTTATAATTATTTTTATTACGGTTTTCTTATGAAATCTTTCTGGTTAATGTTTTTATCTATCTATATATATATATATATATATATATATATATATATATATATATATATATATATATATATATATATATATATATATATATATATATATATATATATATATATATATATATTGGAATATTTGATAGTTTTGTGTATATATTCTTTTTAGAATTGATCAATAAGATGATTATAAAGTAAATAATTATAAAAGCCACTTACATCGTGACGAAGGATTCCCTTGATCGGATTCGGGAATGCTTTAGGTGTTAACGAGAATGATGAATGCCTCTCACTTGCGGAAAGAGGAGTAGGTTTAAGTTGGGCCCATTTTTCAACTAGTAAACGCTCACCCTTCATCCAATTATCTCAAAAATTAAGCTACAATCCTTCTTTATACGTAAACTCACTCAATTTCCTATTATTTCAGGGGAAATAACAAGACAAGACGAGCTACTTGACAGATGGAAGAATTTAAAATTTCGAATTTCGTTTTTTTATTTTCTAAAGGTGCGATATAAAGAAGCTGCGATCAATATTCAGCTGAAAACTTAAAACTAAAAGCGTGACATGCCCTCATATCAATGAAAGGAAGCAGTCAGCTCTTTCCTATTAGTTGGAAAGATTACCTTTAACCTAAATGGATTATTTACAATGAACGAAACATAAAATATGTAAAAATTCAATATTTTGGAATATTTGATAGTTTTGTGTATATATTCTTTTTAGAATTGATCAATAAGATGATTATAAAGTAAATAATTATAAAAGCCACTTACATCGTGACGAAGGATTCCCTTGATCGGATTCGGGAATGCTTTAGGTGTTAACGAGAATGATGAATGCCTCTCACTTGCGGAAAGAGGAGTAGGTTTAAGTTGGGCCCATTTTTCAACTAGTAAACGCTCACCCTTCATCCAATTATCTCAAAAATTAAGCTACAATCCTTCTTTATACGTAAACTCACTCAATTTCCTATTATTTCAGGGGAAATAACAAGACAAGACGAGCTACTTGACAGATGGAAGAATTTAAAATTTCGAATTTCGTTTTTTTATTTTCTAAAGGTGCGATATAAAGAAGCTGCGATCAATATTCAGCTGAAAACTTAAAACTAAAAGCGTGACATGCCCTCATATCAATGAAAGGAAGCAGTCAGCTCTTTCCTATTAGTTGGAAAGATTACCTTTAACCTAAATGGATTATTTACAATGAACGAAACATAAAATATGTAAAAATTCAATATTTTGGAATATTTGATAGTTTTGTGTATATATTCTTTTTAGAATTGATCAATAAGATGATTATAAAGTAAATAATTATAAAAGCCACTTACATCGTGACGAAGGATTCCCTTGATCGGATTCGGGAATGCTTTAGGTGTTAACGAGAATGATGAATGCCTCTCACTTGCGGAAAGAGGAGTAGGTTTAAGTTGGGCCCATTTTTCAACTAGTAAACGCTCACCCTTCATCCAATTATCTCAAAAATTAAGCTACAATCCTTCTTTATACGTAAACTCACTCAATTTCCTATTATTTCAGGGGAAATAACAAGACAAGACGAGCTACTTGACAGATGGAAGAATTTAAAATTTCGAATTTCGTTTTTTTATTTTCTAAAGGTGCGATATAAAGAAGCTGCGATCAATATTCAGCTGAAAACTTAAAACTAAAAGCGTGACATGCCCTCATATCAATGAAAGGAAGCAGTCAGCTCTTTCCTATTAGTTGGAAAGATTACCTTTAACCTAAATGGATTATTTACAATGAACGAAACATAAAATATGTAAAAATTCAATATTTTGGAATATTTGATAGTTTTGTGTATATATTCTTTTTAGAATTGATCAATAAGATGATTATAAAGTAAATAATTATAAAAGCCACTTACATCGTGACGAAGGATTCCCTTGATCGGATTCGGGAATGCTTTAGGTGTTAACGAGAATGATGAATGCCTCTCACTTGCGGAAAGAGGAGTAGGTTTAAGTTGGGCCCATTTTTCAACTAGTAAACGCTCACCCTTCATCCAATTATCTCAAAAATTAAGCTACAATCCTTCTTTATACGTAAACTCACTCAATTTCCTATTATTTCAGGGGAAATAACAAGACAAGACGAGCTACTTGACAGATGGAAGAATTTAAAATTTCGAATTTCGTTTTTTTATTTTCTAAAGGTGCGATATAAAGAAGCTGCGATCAATATTCAGCTGAAAACTTAAAACTAAAAGCGTGACATGCCCTCATATCAATGAAAGGAAGCAGTCAGCTCTTTCCTATTAGTTGGAAAGATTACCTTTAACCTAAATGGATTATTTACAATGAACGAAACATAAAATATGTAAAAATTCAATATTTTGGAATATTTGATAGTTTTGTGTATATATTCTTTTTAGAATTGATCAATAAGATGATTATAAAGTAAATAATTATAAAAGCCACTTACATCGTGACGAAGGATTCCCTTGATCGGATTCGGGAATGCTTTAGGTGTTAACGAGAATGATGAATGCCTCTCACTTGCGGAAAGAGGAGTAGGTTTAAGTTGGGCCCATTTTTCAACTAGTAAACGCTCACCCTTCATCCAATTATCTCAAAAATTAAGCTACAATCCTTCTTTATACGTAAACTCACTCAATTTCCTATTATTTCAGGGGAAATAACAAGACAAGACGAGCTACTTGACAGATGGAAGAATTTAAAATTTCGAATTTCGTTTTTTTATTTTCTAAAGGTGCGATATAAAGAAGCTGCGATCAATATTCAGCTGAAAACTTAAAACTAAAAGCGTGACATGCCCTCATATCAATGAAAGGAAGCAGTCAGCTCTTTCCTATTAGTTGGAAAGATTACCTTTAACCTAAATGGATTATTTACAATGAACGAAACATAAAATATGTAAAAATTCAATATTTTGGAATATTTGATAGTTTTGTGTATATATTCTTTTTAGAATTGATCAATAAGATGATTATAAAGTAAATAATTATAAAAGCCACTTACATCGTGACGAAGGATTCCCTTGATCGGATTCGGGAATGCTTTAGGTGTTAACGAGAATGATGAATGCCTCTCACTTGCGGAAAGAGGAGTAGGTTTAAGTTGGGCCCATTTTTCAACTAGTAAACGCTCACCCTTCATCCAATTATCTCAAAAATTAAGCTACAATCCTTCTTTATACGTAAACTCACTCAATTTCCTATTATTTCAGGGGAAATAACAAGACAAGACGAGCTACTTGACAGATGGAAGAATTTAAAATTTCGAATTTCGTTTTTTTATTTTCTAAAGGTGCGATATAAAGAAGCTGCGATCAATATTCAGCTGAAAACTTAAAACTAAAAGCGTGACATGCCCTCATATCAATGAAAGGAAGCAGTCAGCTCTTTCCTATTAGTTGGAAAGATTACCTTTAACCTAAATGGATTATTTACAATGAACGAAACATAAAATATGTAAAAATTCAATATTTTGGAATATTTGATAGTTTTGTGTATATATTCTTTTTAGAATTGATCAATAAGATGATTATAAAGTAAATAATTATAAAAGCCACTTACATCGTGACGAAGGATTCCCTTGATCGGATTCGGGAATGCTTTAGGTGTTAACGAGAATGATGAATGCCTCTCACTTGCGGAAAGAGGAGTAGGTTTAAGTTGGGCCCATTTTTCAACTAGTAAACGCTCACCCTTCATCCAATTATCTCAAAAATTAAGCTACAATCCTTCTTTATACGTAAACTCACTCAATTTCCTATTATTTCAGGGGAAATAACAAGACAAGACGAGCTACTTGACAGATGGAAGAATTTAAAATTTCGAATTTCGTTTTTTTATTTTCTAAAGGTGCGATATAAAGAAGCTGCGATCAATATTCAGCTGAAAACTTAAAACTAAAAGCGTGACATGCCCTCATATCAATGAAAGGAAGCAGTCAGCTCTTTCCTATTAGTTGGAAAGATTACCTTTAACCTAAATGGATTATTTACAATGAACGAAACATAAAATATGTAAAAATTCAATATTTTGGAATATTTGATAGTTTTGTGTATATATTCTTTTTAGAATTGATCAATAAGATGATTATAAAGTAAATAATTATAAAAGCCACTTACATCGTGACGAAGGATTCCCTTGATCGGATTCGGGAATGCTTTAGGTGTTAACGAGAATGATGAATGCCTCTCACTTGCGGAAAGAGGAGTAGGTTTAAGTTGGGCCCATTTTTCAACTAGTAAACGCTCACCCTTCATCCAATTATCTCAAAAATTAAGCTACAATCCTTCTTTATACGTAAACTCACTCAATTTCCTATTATTTCAGGGGAAATAACAAGACAAGACGAGCTACTTGACAGATGGAAGAATTTAAAATTTCGAATTTCGTTTTTTTATTTTCTAAAGGTGCGATATAAAGAAGCTGCGATCAATATTCAGCTGAAAACTTAAAACTAAAAGCGTGACATGCCCTCATATCAATGAAAGGAAGCAGTCAGCTCTTTCCTATTAGTTGGAAAGATTACCTTTAACCTAAATGGATTATTTACAATGAACGAAACATAAAATATGTAAAAATTCAATATTTTGGAATATTTGATAGTTTTGTGTATATATTCTTTTTAGAATTGATCAATATGATGATTATAAAGTAAATAATTATAAAAGCCACTTACATCGTGACGAAGGATTCCCTTGATCGGATTCGGGAATGCTTTAGGTGTTAACGAGAATGATGAATGCCTCTCACTTGCGGAAAGAGGAGTAGGTTTAAGTTGGGCCCATTTTTCAACTAGTAAACGCTCACCCTTCATCCAATTATCTCAAAAATTAAGCTACAATCCTTCTTTATACGTAAACTCACTCAATTTCCTATTATTTCAGGGGAAATAACAAGACAAGACGAGCTACTTGACAGATGGAAGAATTTAAAATTTCGAATTTCGTTTTTTTATTTTCTAAAGGTGCGATATAAAGAAGCTGCGATCAATATTCAGCTGAAAACTTAAAACTAAAAGCGTGACATGCCCTCATATCAATGAAAGGAAGCAGTCAGCTCTTTCCTATTAGTTGGAAAGATTACCTTTAACCTAAATGGATTATTTACAATGAACGAAACATAAAATATGTAAAAATTCAATATTTTGGAATATTTGATAGTTTTGTGTATATATTCTTTTTAGAATTGATCAATAAGATGATTATAAAGTAAATAATTATAAAAGCCACTTACATCGTGACGAAGGATTCCCTTGATCGGATTCGGGAATGCTTTAGGTGTTAACGAGAATGATGAATGCCTCTCACTTGCGGAAAGAGGAGTAGGTTTAAGTTGGGCCCATTTTTCAACTAGTAAACGCTCACCCTTCATCCAATTATCTCAAAAATTAAGCTACAATCCTTCTTTATACGTAAACTCACTCAATTTCCTATTATTTCAGGGGAAATAACAAGACAAGACGAGCTACTTGACAGATGGAAGAATTTAAAATTTCGAATTTCGTTTTTTTATTTTCTAAAGGTGCGATATAAAGAAGCTGCGATCAATATTCAGCTGAAAACTTAAAACTAAAAGCGTGACATGCCCTCATATCAATGAAAGGAAGCAGTCAGCTCTTTCCTATTAGTTGGAAAGATTACCTTTAACCTAAATGGATTATTTACAATGAACGAAACATAAAATATGTAAAAATTCAATATTTTGGAATATTTGATAGTTTTGTGTATATATTCTTTTTAGAATTGATCAATAAGATGATTATAAAGTAAATAATTATAAAAGCCACTTACATCGTGACGAAGGATTCCCTTGATCGGATTCGGGAATGCTTTAGGTGTTAACGAGAATGATGAATGCCTCTCACTTGCGGAAAGAGGAGTAGGTTTAAGTTGGGCCCATTTTTCAACTAGTAAACGCTCACCCTTCATCCAATTATCTCAAAAATTAAGCTACAATCCTTCTTTATACGTAAACTCACTCAATTTCCTATTATTTCAGGGGAAATAACAAGACAAGACGAGCTACTTGACAGATGGAAGAATTTAAAATTTCGAATTTCGTTTTTTTATTTTCTAAAGGTGCGATATAAAGAAGCTGCGATCAATATTCAGCTGAAAACTTAAAACTAAAAGCGTGACATGCCCTCATATCAATGAAAGGAAGCAGTCAGCTCTTTCCTATTAGTTGGAAAGATTACCTTTAACCTAAATGGATTATTTACAATGAACGAAACATAAAATATGTAAAAATTCAATATTTTGGAATATTTGATAGTTTTGTGTATATATTCTTTTTAGAATTGATCAATAAGATGATTATAAAGTAAATAATTATAAAAGCCACTTACATCGTGACGAAGGATTCCCTTGATCGGATTCGGGAATGCTTTAGGTGTTAACGAGAATGATGAATGCCTCTCACTTGCGGAAAGAGGAGTAGGTTTAAGTTGGGCCCATTTTTCAACTAGTAAACGCTCACCCTTCATCCAATTATCTCAAAAATTAAGCTACAATCCTTCTTTATACGTAAACTCACTCAATTTCCTATTATTTCAGGGGAAATAACAAGACAAGACGAGCTACTTGACAGATGGAAGAATTTAAAATTTCGAATTTCGTTTTTTTATTTTCTAAAGGTGCGATATAAAGAAGCTGCGATCAATATTCAGCTGAAAACTTAAAACTAAAAGCGTGACATGCCCTCATATCAATGAAAGGAAGCAGTCAGCTCTTTCCTATTAGTTGGAAAGATTACCTTCAACCTAAATGGATTATTTACAATGAACGAAACATAAAATATGTAAAAATTCAATATTTTGGAATATTTGATAGTTTTGTGTATATATTCTTTTTAGAATTGATCAATAAGATGATTATAAAGTAAATAATTATAAAAGCCACTTACATCGTGACGAAGGATTCCCTTGATCGGATTCGGGAATGCTTTAGGTGTTAACGAGAATGATGAATGCCTCTCACTTGCGGAAAGAGGAGTAGGTTTAAGTTGGGCCCATTTTTCAACTAGTAAACGCTCACCCTTCATCCAATTATCTCAAAAATTAAGCTACAATCCTTCTTTATACGTAAACTCACTCAATTTCCTATTATTTCAGGGGAAATAACAAGACAAGACGAGCTACTTGACAGATGGAAGAATTTAAAATTTCGAATTTCGTTTTTTTATTTTCTAAAGGTGCGATATAAAGAAGCTGCGATCAATATTCAGCTGAAAACTTAAAACTAAAAGCGTGACATGCCCTCATATCAATGAAAGGAAGCAGTCAGCTCTTTCCTATTAGTTGGAAAGATTACCTTTAACCTAAATGGATTATTTACAATGAACGAAACATAAAATATGTAAAAATTCAATATTTTGGAATATTTGATAGTTTTGTGTATATATTCTTTTTAGAATTGATCAATAAGATGATTATAAAGTAAATAATTATAAAAGCCACTTACATCGTGACGAAGGATTCCCTTGATCGGATTCGGGAATGCTTTAGGTGTTAACGAGAATGATGAATGCCTCTCACTTGCGGAAAGAGGAGTAGGTTTAAGTTGGGCCCATTTTTCAACTAGTAAACGCTCACCCTTCATCCAATTATCTCAAAAATTAAGCTACAATCCTTCTTTATACGTAAACTCACTCAATTTCCTATTATTTCAGGGGAAATAACAAGACAAGACGAGCTACTTGACAGATGGAAGAATTTAAAATTTCGAATTTCGTTTTTTTATTTTCTAAAGGTGCGATATAAAGAAGCTGCGATCAATATTCAGCTGAAAACTTAAAACTAAAAGCGTGACATGCCCTCATATCAATGAAAGGAAGCAGTCAGCTCTTTCCTATTAGTTGGAAAGATTACCTTTAACCTAAATGGATTATTTACAATGAACGAAACATAAAATATGTAAAAATTCAATATTTTGGAATATTTGATAGTTTTGTGTATATATTCTTTTTAGAATTGATCAATAAGATGATTATAAAGTAAATAATTATAAAAGCCACTTACATCGTGACGAAGGATTCCCTTGATCGGATTCGGGAATGCTTTAGGTGTTAACGAGAATGATGAATGCCTCTCACTTGCGGAAAGAGGAGTAGGTTTAAGTTGGGCCCATTTTTCAACTAGTAAACGCTCACCCTTCATCCAATTATCTCAAAAATTAAGCTACAATCCTTCTTTATACGTAAACTCACTCAATTTCCTATTATTTCAGGGGAAATAACAAGACAAGACGAGCTACTTGACAGATGGAAGAATTTAAAATTTCGAATTTCGTTTTTTTATTTTCTAAAGGTGCGATATAAAGAAGCTGCGATCAATATTCAGCTGAAAACTTAAAACTAAAAGCGTGATATGCCCTCATATCAATGAAAGGAAGCAGTCAGCTCTTTCCTATTAGTTGGAAAGATTACCTTTAACCTAAATGGATTATTTACAATGAACGAAACATAAAATATGTAAAAATTCAATATTTTGGAATATTTGATAGTTTTGTGTATATATTCTTTTTAGAATTGATCAATAAGATGATTATAAAGTAAATAATTATAAAAGCCACTTACATCGTGACGAAGGATTCCCTTGATCGGATTCGGGAATGCTTTAGGTGTTAACGAGAATGATGAATGCCTCTCACTTGCGGAAAGGGGAGTAGGTTTAAGTTGGGCCCATTTTTCAACTAGTAAACGCTCACCCTTCATCCAATTATCTCAAAAATTAAGCTACAATCCTTCTTTATACGTAAACTCACTCAATTTCCTATTATTTCAGGGGAAATAACAAGACAAGACGAGCTACTTGACAGATGGAAGAATTTAAAATTTCGAATTTCGTTTTTTTATTTTCTAAAGGTGCGATATAAAGAAGCTGCGATCAATATTCAGCTGAAAACTTAAAACTAAAAGCGTGACATGCCCTCATATCAATGAAAGGAAGCAGTCAGCTCTTTCCTATTAGTTGGAAAGATTACCTTTAACCTAAATGGATTATTTACAATGAACGAAACATAAAATATGTAAAAATTCAATATTTTGGAATATTTGATAGTTTTGTGTATATATTCTTTTTAGAATTGATCAATAAGATGATTATAAAGTAAATAATTATAAAAGCCACTTACATCGTGACGAAGGATTCCCTTGATCGGATTCGGGAATGCTTTAGGTGTTAACGAGAATGATGAATGCCTCTCACTTGCGGAAAGAGGAGTAGGTTTAAGTTGGGCCCATTTTTCAACTAGTAAACGCTCACCCTTCATCCAATTATCTCAAAAATTAAGCTACAATCCTTCTTTATACGTAAACTCACTCAATTTCCTATTATTTCAGGGGAAATAACAAGACAAGACGAGCTACTTGACAGATGGAAGAATTTAAAATTTCGAATTTCGTTTTTTTATTTTCTAAAGGTGCGATATAAAGAAGCTGCGATCAATATTCAGCTGAAAACTTAAAACTAAAAGCGTGACATGCCCTCATATCAATGAAAGGAAGCAGTCAGCTCTTTCCTATTAGTTGGAAAGATTACCTTTAACCTAAATGGATTATTTACAATGAACGAAACATAAAATATGTAAAAATTCAATATTTTGGAATATTTGATAGTTTTGTGTATATATTCTTTTTAGAATTGATCAATAAGATGATTATAAAGTAAATAATTATAAAAGCCACTTACATCGTGACGAAGGATTCCCTTGATCGGATTCGGGAATGCTTTAGGTGTTAACGAGAATGATGAATGCCTCTCACTTGCGGAAAGAGGAGTAGGTTTAAGTTGGGCCCATTTTTCAACTAGTAAACGCTCACCCTTCATCCAATTATCTCAAAAATTAAGCTACAATCCTTCTTTATACGTAAACTCACTCAATTTCCTATTATTTCAGGGGAAATAACAAGACAAGACGAGCTACTTGACAGATGGAAGAATTTAAAATTTCGAATTTCGTTTTTTTATTTTCTAAAGGTGCGATATAAAGAAGCTGCGATCAATATTCAGCTGAAAACTTAAAACTAAAAGCGTGACATGCCCTCATATCAATGAAAGGAAGCAGTCAGCTCTTTCCTATTAGTTGGAAAGATTACCTTTAACCTAAATGGATTATTTACAATGAACGAAACATAAAATATGTAAAAATTCAATATTTTGGAATATTTGATAGTTTTGTGTATATATTCTTTTTAGAATTGATCAATAAGATGATTATAAAGTAAATAATTATAAAAGCCACTTACATCGTGACGAAGGATTCCCTTGATCGGATTCGGGAATGCTTTAGGTGTTAACGAGAATGATGAATGCCTCTCACTTGCGGAAAGAGGAGTAGGTTTAAGTTGGGCCCATTTTTCAACTAGTAAACGCTCACCCTTCATCCAATTATCTCAAAAATTAAGCTACAATCCTTCTTTATACGTAAACTCACTCAATTTCCTATTATTTCAGGGGAAATAACAAGACAAGACGAGCTACTTGACAGATGGAAGAATTTAAAATTTCGAATTTCGTTTTTTTATTTTCTAAAGGTGCGATATAAAGAAGCTGCGATCAATATTCAGCTGAAAACTTAAAACTAAAAGCGTGACATGCCCTCATATCAATGAAAGGAAGCAGTCAGCTCTTTCCTATTAGTTGGAAAGATTACCTTTAACCTAAATGGATTATTTACAATGAACGAAACATAAAATATGTAAAAATTCAATATTTTGGAATATTTGATAGTTTTGTGTATATATTCTTTTTAGAATTGATCAATAAGATGATTATAAAGTAAATAATTATAAAAGCCACTTACATCGTGACGAAGGATTCCCTTGATCGGATTCGGGAATGCTTTAGGTGTTAACGAGAATGATGAATGCCTCTCACTTGCGGAAAGGGGAGTAGGTTTAAGTTGGGCCCATTTTTCAACTAGTAAACGCTCACCCTTCATCCAATTATCTCAAAAATTAAGCTACAATCCTTCTTTATACGTAAACTCACTCAATTTCCTATTATTTCAGGGGAAATAACAAGACAAGACGAGCTACTTGACAGATGGAAGAATTTAAAATTTCGAATTTCGTTTTTTTATTTTCTAAAGGTGCGATATAAAGAAGCTGCGATCAATATTCAGCTGAAAACTTAAAACTAAAAGCGTGACATGCCCTCATATCAATGAAAGGAAGCAGTCAGCTCTTTCCTATTAGTTGGAAAGATTACCTTTAACCTAAATGGATTATTTACAATGAACGAAACATAAAATATGTAAAAATTCAATATTTTGGAATATTTGATAGTTTTGTGTATATATTCTTTTTAGAATTGATCAATAAGATGATTATAAAGTAAATAATTATAAAAGCCACTTACATCGTGACGAAGGATTCCCTTGATCGGATTCGGGAATGCTTTAGGTGTTAACGAGAATGATGAATGCCTCTCACTTGCGGAAAGAGGAGTAGGTTTAAGTTGGGCCCATTTTTCAACTAGTAAACGCTCACCCTTCATCCAATTATCTCAAAAATTAAGCTACAATCCTTCTTTATACGTAAACTCACTCAATTTCCTATTATTTCAGGGGAAATAACAAGACAAGACGAGCTACTTGACAGATGGAAGAATTTAAAATTTCGAATTTCGTTTTTTTATTTTCTAAAGGTGCGATATAAAGAAGCTGCGATCAATATTCAGCTGAAAACTTAAAACTAAAAGCGTGACATGCCCTCATATCAATGAAAGGAAGCAGTCAGCTCTTTCCTATTAGTTGGAAAGATTACCTTTAACCTAAATGGATTATTTACAATGAACGAAACATAAAATATGTAAAAATTCAATATTTTGGAATATTTGATAGTTTTGTGTATATATTCTTTTTAGAATTGATCAATAAGATGATTATAAAGTAAATAATTATAAAAGCCACTTACATCGTGACGAAGGATTCCCTTGATCGGATTCGGGAATGCTTTAGGTGTTAACGAGAATGATGAATGCCTCTCACTTGCGGAAAGAGGAGTAGGTTTAAGTTGGGCCCATTTTTCAACTAGTAAACGCTCACCCTTCATCCAATTATCTCAAAAATTAAGCTACAATCCTTCTTTATACGTAAACTCACTCAATTTCCTATTATTTCAGGGGAAATAACAAGACAAGACGAGCTACTTGACAGATGGAAGAATTTAAAATTTCGAATTTCGTTTTTTTATTTTCTAAAGGTGCGATATAAAGAAGCTGCGATCAATATTCAGCTGAAAACTTAAAACTAAAAGCGTGACATGCCCTCATATCAATGAAAGGAAGCAGTCAGCTCTTTCCTATTAGTTGGAAAGATTACCTTTAACCTAAATGGATTATTTACAATGAACGAAACATAAAATATGTAAAAATTCAATATTTTGGAATATTTGATAGTTTTGTGTATATATTCTTTTTAGAATTGATCAATAAGATGATTATAAAGTAAATAATTATAAAAGCCACTTACATCGTGACGAAGGATTCCCTTGATCGGATTCGGGAATGCTTTAGGTGTTAACGAGAATGATGAATGCCTCTCACTTGCGGAAAGAGGAGTAGGTTTAAGTTGGGCCCATTTTTCAACTAGTAAACGCTCACCCTTCATCCAATTATCTCAAAAATTAAGCTACAATCCTTCTTTATACGTAAACTCACTCAATTTCCTATTATTTCAGGGGAAATAACAAGACAAGACGAGCTACTTGACAGATGGAAGAATTTAAAATTTCGAATTTCGTTTTTTTATTTTCTAAAGGTGCGATATAAAGAAGCTGCGATCAATATTCAGCTGAAAACTTAAAACTAAAAGCGTGACATGCCCTCATATCAATGAAAGGAAGCAGTCAGCTCTTTCCTATTAGTTGGAAAGATTACCTTTAACCTAAATGGATTATTTACAATGAACGAAACATAAAATATGTAAAAATTCAATATTTTGGAATATTTGATAGTTTTGTGTATATATTCTTTTTAGAATTGATCAATAAGATGATTATAAAGTAAATAATTATAAAAGCCACTTACATCGTGACGAAGGATTCCCTTGATCGGATTCGGGAATGCTTTAGGTGTTAACGAGAATGATGAATGCCTCTCACTTGCGGAAAGAGGAGTAGGTTTAAGTTGGGCCCATTTTTCAACTAGTAAACGCTCACCCTTCATCCAATTATCTCAAAAATTAAGCTACAATCCTTCTTTATACGTAAACTCACTCAATTTCCTATTATTTCAGGGGAAATAACAAGACAAGACGAGCTACTTGACAGATGGAAGAATTTAAAATTTCGAATTTCGTTTTTTTATTTTCTAAAGGTGCGATATAAAGAAGCTGCGATCAATATTCAGCTGAAAACTTAAAACTAAAAGCGTGACATGCCCTCATATCAATGAAAGGAAGCAGTCAGCTCTTTCCTATTAGTTGGAAAGATTACCTTTAACCTAAATGGATTATTTACAATGAACGAAACATAAAATATGTAAAAATTCAATATTTTGGAATATTTGATAGTTTTGTGTATATATTCTTTTTAGAATTGATCAATAAGATGATTATAAAGTAAATAATTATAAAAGCCACTTACATCGTGACGAAGGATTCCCTTGATCGGATTCGGGAATGCTTTAGGTGTTAACGAGAATGATGAATGCCTCTCACTTGCGGAAAGAGGAGTAGGTTTAAGTTGGGCCCATTTTTCAACTAGTAAACGCTCACCCTTCATCCAATTATCTCAAAAATTAAGCTACAATCCTTCTTTATACGTAAACTCACTCAATTTCCTATTATTTCAGGGGAAATAACAAGACAAGACGAGCTACTTGACAGATGGAAGAATTTAAAATTTCGAATTTCGTTTTTTTATTTTCTAAAGGTGCGATATAAAGAAGCTGCGATCAATATTCAGCTGAAAACTTAAAACTAAAAGCGTGACATGCCCTCATATCAATGAAAGGAAGCAGTCAGCTCTTTCCTATTAGTTGGAAAGATTACCTTTAACCTAAATGGATTATTTACAATGAACGAAACATAAAATATGTAAAAATTCAATATTTTGGAATATTTGATAGTTTTGTGTATATATTCTTTTTAGAATTGATCAATAAGATGATTATAAAGTAAATAATTATAAAAGCCACTTACATCGTGACGAAGGATTCCCTTGATCGGATTCGGGAATGCTTTAGGTGTTAACGAGAATGATGAATGCCTCTCACTTGCGGAAAGAGGAGTAGGTTTAAGTTGGGCCCATTTTTCAACTAGTAAACGCTCACCCTTCATCCAATTATCTCAAAAATTAAGCTACAATCCTTCTTTATACGTAAACTCACTCAATTTCCTATTATTTCAGGGGAAATAACAAGACAAGACGAGCTACTTGACAGATGGAAGAATTTAAAATTTCGAATTTCGTTTTTTTATTTTCTAAAGGTGCGATATAAAGAAGCTGCGATCAATATTCAGCTGAAAACTTAAAACTAAAAGCGTGACATGCCCTCATATCAATGAAAGGAAGCAGTCAGCTCTTTCCTATTAGTTGGAAAGATTACCTTCAACCTAAATGGATTATTTACAATGAACGAAACATAAAATATGTAAAAATTCAATATTTTGGAATATTTGATAGTTTTGTGTATATATTCTTTTTAGAATTGATCAATAAGATGATTATAAAGTAAATAATTATAAAAGCCACTTACATCGTGACGAAGGATTCCCTTGATCGGATTCGGGAATGCTTTAGGTGTTAACGAGAATGATGAATGCCTCTCACTTGCGGAAAGAGGAGTAGGTTTAAGTTGGGCCCATTTTTCAACTAGTAAACGCTCACCCTTCATCCAATTATCTCAAAAATTAAGCTACAATCCTTCTTTATACGTAAACTCACTCAATTTCCTATTATTTCAGGGGAAATAACAAGACAAGACGAGCTACTTGACAGATGGAAGAATTTAAAATTTCGAATTTCGTTTTTTTATTTTCTAAAGGTGCGATATAAAGAAGCTGCGATCAATATTCAGCTGAAAACTTAAAACTAAAAGCGTGACATGCCCTCATATCAATGAAAGGAAGCAGTCAGCTCTTTCCTATTAGTTGGAAAGATTACCTTTAACCTAAATGGATTATTTACAATGAACGAAACATAAAATATGTAAAAATTCAATATTTTGGAATATTTGATAGTTTTGTGTATATATTCTTTTTAGAATTGATCAATAAGATGATTATAAAGTAAATAATTATAAAAGCCACTTACATCGTGACGAAGGATTCCCTTGATCGGATTCGGGAATGCTTTAGGTGTTAACGAGAATGATGAATGCCTCTCACTTGCGGAAAGAGGAGTAGGTTTAAGTTGGGCCCATTTTTCAACTAGTAAACGCTCACCCTTCATCCAATTATCTCAAAAATTAAGCTACAA
This sequence comes from Micropterix aruncella, assembly GCA_944548615.1. Lineage (NCBI taxonomy): Eukaryota > Metazoa > Arthropoda > Insecta > Lepidoptera > Micropterigidae > Micropterix > Micropterix aruncella. Next base: position 12,534,281 of record OX155975.1, on the reverse strand, counting down.
TCCTTCTTTATACGTAAACTCACTCAATTTCCTATTATTTCAGGGGAAATAACAAGACAAGACGAGCTACTTGACAGATGGAAGAATTTAAAATTTCGAATTTCGTTTTTTTATTTTCTAAAGGTGCGATATAAAGAAGCTGCGATCAATATTCAGCTGAAAACTTAAAACTAAAAGCGTGACATGCCCTCATATCAATGAAAGGAAGCAGTCAGCTCTTTCCTATTAGTTGGAAAGATTACCTTTAACCTAAATGGATTATTTACAATGAACGAAACATAAAATATGTAAAAATTCAATATTTTGGAATATTTGATAGTTTTGTGTATATATTCTTTTTAGAATTGATCAATAAGATGATTATAAAGTAAATAATTATAAAAGCCACTTACATCGTGACGAAGGATTCCCTTGATCGGATTCGGGAATGCTTTAGGTGTTAACGAGAATGATGAATGCCTCTCACTTGCGGAAAGAGGAGTAGGTTTAAGTTGGGCCCATTTTTCAACTAGTAAACGCTCACCCTTCATCCAATTATCTCAAAAATTAAGCTACAATCCTTCTTTATACGTAAACTCACTCAATTTCCTATTATTTCAGGGGAAATAACAAGACAAGACGAGCTACTTGACAGATGGAAGAATTTAAAATTTCGAATTTCGTTTTTTTATTTTCTAAAGGTGCGATATAAAGAAGCTGCGATCAATATTCAGCTGAAAACTTAAAACTAAAAGCGTGACATGCCCTCATATCAATGAAAGGAAGCAGTCAGCTCTTTCCTATTAGTTGGAAAGATTACCTTTAACCTAAATGGATTATTTACAATGAACGAAACATAAAATATGTAAAAATTCAATATTTTGGAATATTTGATAGTTTTGTGTATATATTCTTTTTAGAATTGATCAATAAGATGATTATAAAGTAAATAATTATAAAAGCCACTTACATCGTGACGAAGGATTCCCTTGATCGGATTCGGGAATGCTTTAGGTGTTAACGAGAATGATGAATGCCTCTCACTTGCGGAAAGAGGAGTAGGTTTAAGTTGGGCCCATTTTTCAACTAGTAAACGCTCACCCTTCATCCAATTATCTCAAAAATTAAGCTACAATCCTTCTTTATACGTAAACTCACTCAATTTCCTATTATTTCAGGGGAAATAACAAGACAAGACGAGCTACTTGACAGATGGAAGAATTTAAAATTTCGAATTTCGTTTTTTTATTTTCTAAAGGTGCGATATAAAGAAGCTGCGATCAATATTCAGCTGAAAACTTAAAACTAAAAGCGTGACATGCCCTCATATCAATGAAAGGAAGCAGTCAGCTCTTTCCTATTAGTTGGAAAGATTACCTTTAACCTAAATGGATTATTTACAATGAACGAAACATAAAATATGTAAAAATTCAATATTTTGGAATATTTGATAGTTTTGTGTATATATTCTTTTTAGAATTGATCAATAAGATGATTATAAAGTAAATAATTATAAAAGCCACTTACATCGTGACGAAGGATTCCCTTGATCGGATTCGGGAATGCTTTAGGTGTTAACGAGAATGATGAATGCCTCTCACTTGCGGAAAGAGGAGTAGGTTTAAGTTGGGCCCATTTTTCAACTAGTAAACGCTCACCCTTCATCCAATTATCTCAAAAATTAAGCTACAATCCTTCTTTATACGTAAACTCACTCAATTTCCTATTATTTCAGGGGAAATAACAAGACAAGACGAGCTACTTGACAGATGGAAGAATTTAAAATTTCGAATTTCGTTTTTTTATTTTCTAAAGGTGCGATATAAAGAAGCTGCGATCAATATTCAGCTGAAAACTTAAAACTAAAAGCGTGACATGCCCTCATATCAATGAAAGGAAGCAGTCAGCTCTTTCCTATTAGTTGGAAAGATTACCTTCAACCTAAATGGATTATTTACAATGAACGAAACATAAAATATGTAAAAATTCAATATTTTGGAATATTTGATAGTTTTGTGTATATATTCTTTTTAGAATTGATCAATAAGATGATTATAAAGTAAATAATTATAAAAGCCACTTACATCGTGACGAAGGATTCCCTTGATCGGATTCGGGAATGCTTTAGGTGTTAACGAGAATGATGAATGCCTCTCACTTGCGGAAAGAGGAGTAGGTTTAAGTTGGGCCCATTTTTCAACTAGTAAACGCTCACCCTTCATCCAATTATCTCAAAAATTAAGCTACAATCCTTCTTTATACGTAAACTCACTCAATTTCCTATTATTTCAGGGGAAATAACAAGACAAGACGAGCTACTTGACAGATGGAAGAATTTAAAATTTCGAATTTCGTTTTTTTATTTTCTAAAGGTGCGATATAAAGAAGCTGCGATCAATATTCAGCTGAAAACTTAAAACTAAAAGCGTGACATGCCCTCATATCAATGAAAGGAAGCAGTCAGCTCTTTCCTATTAGTTGGAAAGATTACCTTTAACCTAAATGGATTATTTACAATGAACGAAACATAAAATATGTAAAAATTCAATATTTTGGAATATTTGATAGTTTTGTGTATATATTCTTTTTAGAATTGATCAATAAGATGATTATAAAGTAAATAATTATAAAAGCCACTTACATCGTGACGAAGGATTCCCTTGATCGGATTCGGGAATGCTTTAGGTGTTAACGAGAATGATGAATGCCTCTCACTTGCGGAAAGAGGAGTAGGTTTAAGTTGGGCCCATTTTTCAACTAGTAAACGCTCACCCTTCATCCAATTATCTCAAAAATTAAGCTACAATCCTTCTTTATACGTAAACTCACTCAATTTCCTATTATTTCAGGGGAAATAACAAGACAAGACGAGCTACTTGACAGATGGAAGAATTTAAAATTTCGAATTTCGTTTTTTTATTTTCTAAAGGTGCGATATAAAGAAGCTGCGATCAATATTCAGCTGAAAACTTAAAACTAAAAGCGTGACATGCCCTCATATCAATGAAAGGAAGCAGTCAGCTCTTTCCTATTAGTTGGAAAGATTACCTTTAACCTAAATGGATTATTTACAATGAACGAAACATAAAATATGTAAAAATTCAATATTTTGGAATATTTGATAGTTTTGTGTATATATTCTTTTTAGAATTGATCAATAAGATGATTATAAAGTAAATAATTATAAAAGCCACTTACATCGTGACGAAGGATTCCCTTGATCGGATTCGGGAATGCTTTAGGTGTTAACGAGAATGATGAATGCCTCTCACTTGCGGAAAGAGGAGTAGGTTTAAGTTGGGCCCATTTTTCAACTAGTAAACGCTCACCCTTCATCCAATTATCTCAAAAATTAAGCTACAATCCTTCTTTATACGTAAACTCACTCAATTTCCTATTATTTCAGGGGAAATAACAAGACAAGACGAGCTACTTGACAGATGGAAGAATTTAAAATTTCGAATTTCGTTTTTTTATTTTCTAAAGGTGCGATATAAAGAAGCTGCGATCAATATTCAGCTGAAAACTTAAAACTAAAAGCGTGACATGCCCTCATATCAATGAAAGGAAGCAGTCAGCTCTTTCCTATTAGTTGGAAAGATTACCTTTAACCTAAATGGATTATTTACAATGAACGAAACATAAAATATGTAAAAATTCAATATTTTGGAATATTTGATAGTTTTGTGTATATATTCTTTTTAGAATTGATCAATAAGATGATTATAAAGTAAATAATTATAAAAGCCACTTACATCGTGACGAAGGATTCCCTTGATCGGATTCGGGAATGCTTTAGGTGTTAACGAGAATGATGAATGCCTCTCACTTGCGGAAAGAGGAGTAGGTTTAAGTTGGGCCCATTTTTCAACTAGTAAACGCTCACCCTTCATCCAATTATCTCAAAAATTAAGCTACAATCCTTCTTTATACGTAAACTCACTCAATTTCCTATTATTTCAGGGGAAATAACAAGACAAGACGAGCTACTTGACAGATGGAAGAATTTAAAATTTCGAATTTCGTTTTTTTATTTTCTAAAGGTGCGATATAAAGAAGCTGCGATCAATATTCAGCTGAAAACTTAAAACTAAAAGCGTGACATGCCCTCATATCAATGAAAGGAAGCAGTCAGCTCTTTCCTATTAGTTGGAAAGATTACCTTTAACCTAAATGGATTATTTACAATGAACGAAACATAAAATATGTAAAAATTCAATATTTTGGAATATTTGATAGTTTTGTGTATATATTCTTTTTAGAATTGATCAATAAGATGATTATAAAGTAAATAATTATAAAAGCCACTTACATCGTGACGAAGGATTCCCTTGATCGGATTCGGGAATGCTTTAGGTGTTAACGAGAATGATGAATGCCTCTCACTTGCGGAAAGAGGAGTAGGTTTAAGTTGGGCCCATTTTTCAACTAGTAAACGCTCACCCTTCATCCAATTATCTCAAAAATTAAGCTACAATCCTTCTTTATACGTAAACTCACTCAATTTCCTATTATTTCAGGGGAAATAACAAGACAAGACGAGCTACTTGACAGATGGAAGAATTTAAAATTTCGAATTTCGTTTTTTTATTTTCTAAAGGTGCGATATAAAGAAGCTGCGATCAATATTCAGCTGAAAACTTAAAACTAAAAGCGTGACATGCCCTCATATCAATGAAAGGAAGCAGTCAGCTCTTTCCTATTAGTTGGAAAGATTACCTTCAACCTAAATGGATTATTTACAATGAACGAAACATAAAATATGTAAAAATTCAATATTTTGGAATATTTGATAGTTTTGTGTATATATTCTTTTTAGAATTGATCAATAAGATGATTATAAAGTAAATAATTATAAAAGCCACTTACATCGTGACGAAGGATTCCCTTGATCGGATTCGGGAATGCTTTAGGTGTTAACGAGAATGATGAATGCCTCTCACTTGCGGAAAGAGGAGTAGGTTTAAGTTGGGCCCATTTTTCAACTAGTAAACGCTCACCCTTCATCCAATTATCTCAAAAATTAAGCTACAATCCTTCTTTATACGTAAACTCACTCAATTTCCTATTATTTCAGGGGAAATAACAAGACAAGACGAGCTACTTGACAGATGGAAGAATTTAAAATTTCGAATTTCGTTTTTTTATTTTCTAAAGGTGCGATATAAAGAAGCTGCGATCAATATTCAGCTGAAAACTTAAAACTAAAAGCGTGACATGCCCTCATATCAATGAAAGGAAGCAGTCAGCTCTTTCCTATTAGTTGGAAAGATTACCTTTAACCTAAATGGATTATTTACAATGAACGAAACATAAAATATGTAAAAATTCAATATTTTGGAATATTTGATAGTTTTGTGTATATATTCTTTTTAGAATTGATCAATAAGATGATTATAAAGTAAATAATTATAAAAGCCACTTACATCGTGACGAAGGATTCCCTTGATCGGATTCGGGAATGCTTTAGGTGTTAACGAGAATGATGAATGCCTCTCACTTGCGGAAAGAGGAGTAGGTTTAAGTTGGGCCCATTTTTCAACTAGTAAACGCTCACCCTTCATCCAATTATCTCAAAAATTAAGCTACAATCCTTCTTTATACGTAAACTCACTCAATTTCCTATTATTTCAGGGGAAATAACAAGACAAGACGAGCTACTTGACAGATGGAAGAATTTAAAATTTCGAATTTCGTTTTTTTATTTTCTAAAGGTGCGATATAAAGAAGCTGCGATCAATATTCAGCTGAAAACTTAAAACTAAAAGCGTGACATGCCCTCATATCAATGAAAGGAAGCAGTCAGCTCTTTCCTATTAGTTGGAAAGATTACCTTTAACCTAAATGGATTATTTACAATGAACGAAACATAAAATATGTAAAAATTCAATATTTTGGAATATTTGATAGTTTTGTGTATATATTCTTTTTAGAATTGATCAATAAGATGATTATAAAGTAAATAATTATAAAAGCCACTTACATCGTGACGAAGGATTCCCTTGATCGGATTCGGGAATGCTTTAGGTGTTAACGAGAATGATGAATGCCTCTCACTTGCGGAAAGAGGAGTAGGTTTAAGTTGGGCCCATTTTTCAACTAGTAAACGCTCACCCTTCATCCAATTATCTCAAAAATTAAGCTACAATCCTTCTTTATACGTAAACTCACTCAATTTCCTATTATTTCAGGGGAAATAACAAGACAAGACGAGCTACTTGACAGATGGAAGAATTTAAAATTTCGAATTTCGTTTTTTTATTTTCTAAAGGTGCGATATAAAGAAGCTGCGATCAATATTCAGCTGAAAACTTAAAACTAAAAGCGTGACATGCCCTCATATCAATGAAAGGAAGCAGTCAGCTCTTTCCTATTAGTTGGAAAGATTACCTTTAACCTAAATGGATTATTTACAATGAACGAAACATAAAATATGTAAAAATTCAATATTTTGGAATATTTGATAGTTTTGTGTATATATTCTTTTTAGAATTGATCAATAAGATGATTATAAAGTAAATAATTATAAAAGCCACTTACATCGTGACGAAGGATTCCCTTGATCGGATTCGGGAATGCTTTAGGTGTTAACGAGAATGATGAATGCCTCTCACTTGCGGAAAGAGGAGTAGGTTTAAGTTGGGCCCATTTTTCAACTAGTAAACGCTCACCCTTCATCCAATTATCTCAAAAATTAAGCTACAATCCTTCTTTATACGTAAACTCACTCAATTTCCTATTATTTCAGGGGAAATAACAAGACAAGACGAGCTACTTGACAGATGGAAGAATTTAAAATTTCGAATTTCGTTTTTTTATTTTCTAAAGGTGCGATATAAAGAAGCTGCGATCAATATTCAGCTGAAAACTTAAAACTAAAAGCGTGACATGCCCTCATATCAATGAAAGGAAGCAGTCAGCTCTTTCCTATTAGTTGGAAAGATTACCTTTAACCTAAATGGATTATTTACAATGAACGAAACATAAAATATGTAAAAATTCAATATTTTGGAATATTTGATAGTTTTGTGTATATATTCTTTTTAGAATTGATCAATAAGATGATTATAAAGTAAATAATTATAAAAGCCACTTACATCGTGACGAAGGATTCCCTTGATCGGATTCGGGAATGCTTTAGGTGTTAACGAGAATGATGAATGCCTCTCACTTGCGGAAAGAGGAGTAGGTTTAAGTTGGGCCCATTTTTCAACTAGTAAACGCTCACCCTTCATCCAATTATCTCAAAAATTAAGCTACAATCCTTCTTTATACGTAAACTCACTCAATTTCCTATTATTTCAGGGGAAATAACAAGACAAGACGAGCTACTTGACAGATGGAAGAATTTAAAATTTCGAATTTCGTTTTTTTATTTTCTAAAGGTGCGATATAAAGAAGCTGCGATCAATATTCAGCTGAAAACTTAAAACTAAAAGCGTGACATGCCCTCATATCAATGAAAGGAAGCAGTCAGCTCTTTCCTATTAGTTGGAAAGATTACCTTCAACCTAAATGGATTATTTACAATGAACGAAACATAAAATATGTAAAAATTCAATATTTTGGAATATTTGATAGTTTTGTGTATATATTCTTTTTAGAATTGATCAATAAGATGATTATAAAGTAAATAATTATAAAAGCCACTTACATCGTGACGAAGGATTCCCTTGATCGGATTCGGGAATGCTTTAGGTGTTAACGAGAATGATGAATGCCTCTCACTTGCGGAAAGAGGAGTAGGTTTAAGTTGGGCCCATTTTTCAACTAGTAAACGCTCACCCTTCATCCAATTATCTCAAAAATTAAGCTACAATCCTTCTTTATACGTAAACTCACTCAATTTCCTATTATTTCAGGGGAAATAACAAGACAAGACGAGCTACTTGACAGATGGAAGAATTTAAAATTTCGAATTTCGTTTTTTTATTTTCTAAAGGTGCGATATAAAGAAGCTGCGATCAATATTCAGCTGAAAACTTAAAACTAAAAGCGTGACATGCCCTCATATCAATGAAAGGAAGCAGTCAGCTCTTTCCTATTAGTTGGAAAGATTACCTTTAACCTAAATGGATTATTTACAATGAACGAAACATAAAATATGTAAAAATTCAATATTTTGGAATATTTGATAGTTTTGTGTATATATTCTTTTTAGAATTGATCAATAAGATGATTATAAAGTAAATAATTATAAAAGCCACTTACATCGTGACGAAGGATTCCCTTGATCGGATTCGGGAATGCTTTAGGTGTTAACGAGAATGATGAATGCCTCTCACTTGCGGAAAGAGGAGTAGGTTTAAGTTGGGCCCATTTTTCAACTAGTAAACGCTCACCCTTCATCCAATTATCTCAAAAATTAAGCTACAATCCTTCTTTATACGTAAACTCACTCAATTTCCTATTATTTCAGGGGAAATAACAAGACAAGACGAGCTACTTGACAGATGGAAGAATTTAAAATTTCGAATTTCGTTTTTTTATTTTCTAAAGGTGCGATATAAAGAAGCTGCGATCAATATTCAGCTGAAAACTTAAAACTAAAAGCGTGACATGCCCTCATATCAATGAAAGGAAGCAGTCAGCTCTTTCCTATTAGTTGGAAAGATTACCTTTAACCTAAATGGATTATTTACAATGAACGAAACATAAAATATGTAAAAATTCAATATTTTGGAATATTTGATAGTTTTGTGTATATATTCTTTTTAGAATTGATCAATAAGATGATTATAAAGTAAATAATTATAAAAGCCACTTACATCGTGACGAAGGATTCCCTTGATCGGATTCGGGAATGCTTTAGGTGTTAACGAGAATGATGAATGCCTCTCACTTGCGGAAAGAGGAGTAGGTTTAAGTTGGGCCCATTTTTCAACTAGTAAACGCTCACCCTTCATCCAATTATCTCAAAAATTAAGCTACAATCCTTCTTTATACGTAAACTCACTCAATTTCCTATTATTTCAGGGGAAATAACAAGACAAGACGAGCTACTTGACAGATGGAAGAATTTAAAATTTCGAATTTCGTTTTTTTATTTTCTAAAGGTGCGATATAAAGAAGCTGCGATCAATATTCAGCTGAAAACTTAAAACTAAAAGCGTGACATGCCCTCATATCAATGAAAGGAAGCAGTCAGCTCTTTCCTATTAGTTGGAAAGATTACCTTTAACCTAAATGGATTATTTACAATGAACGAAACATAAAATATGTAAAAATTCAATATTTTGGAATATTTGATAGTTTTGTGTATATATTCTTTTTAGAATTGATCAATAAGATGATTATAAAGTAAATAATTATAAAAGCCACTTACATCGTGACGAAGGATTCCCTTGATCGGATTCGGGAATGCTTTAGGTGTTAACGAGAATGATGAATGCCTCTCACTTGCGGAAAGAGGAGTAGGTTTAAGTTGGGCCCATTTTTCAACTAGTAAACGCTCACCCTTCATCCAATTATCTCAAAAATTAAGCTACAATCCTTCTTTATACGTAAACTCACTCAATTTCCTATTATTTCAGGGGAAATAACAAGACAAGACGAGCTACTTGACAGATGGAAGAATTTAAAATTTCGAATTTCGTTTTTTTATTTTCTAAAGGTGCGATATAAAGAAGCTGCGATCAATATTCAGCTGAAAACTTAAAACTAAAAGCGTGACATGCCCTCATATCAATGAAAGGAAGCAGTCAGCTCTTTCCTATTAGTTGGAAAGATTACCTTTAACCTAAATGGATTATTTACAATGAACGAAACATAAAATATGTAAAAATTCAATATTTTGGAATATTTGATAGTTTTGTGTATATATTCTTTTTAGAATTGATCAATAAGATGATTATAAAGTAAATAATTATAAAAGCCACTTACATCGTGACGAAGGATTCCCTTGATCGGATTCGGGAATGCTTTAGGTGTTAACGAGAATGATGAATGCCTCTCACTTGCGGAAAGAGGAGTAGGTTTAAGTTGGGCCCATTTTTCAACTAGTAAACGCTCACCCTTCATCCAATTATCTCAAAAATTAAGCTACAATCCTTCTTTATACGTAAACTCACTCAATTTCCTATTATTTCAGGGGAAATAACAAGACAAGACGAGCTACTTGACAGATGGAAGAATTTAAAATTTCGAATTTCGTTTTTTTATTTTCTAAAGGTGCGATATAAAGAAGCTGCGATCAATATTCAGCTGAAAACTTAAAACTAAAAGCGTGACATGCCCTCATATCAATGAAAGGAAGCAGTCAGCTCTTTCCTATTAGTTGGAAAGATTACCTTTAACCTAAATGGATTATTTACAATGAACGAAACATAAAATATGTAAAAATTCAATATTTTGGAATATTTGATAGTTTTGTGTATATATTCTTTTTAGAATTGATCAATAAGATGATTATAAAGTAAATAATTATAAAAGCCACTTACATCGTGACGAAGGATTCCCTTGATCGGATTCGGGAATGCTTTAGGTGTTAACGAGAATGATGAATGCCTCTCACTTGCGGAAAGGGGAGTAGGTTTAAGTTGGGCCCATTTTTCAACTAGTAAACGCTCACCCTTCATCCAATTATCTCAAAAATTAAGCTACAATCCTTCTTTATACGTAAACTCACTCAATTTCCTATTATTTCAGGGGAAATAACAAGACAAGACGAGCTACTTGACAGATGGAAGAATTTAAAATTTCGAATTTCGTTTTTTTATTTTCTAAAGGTGCGATATAAAGAAGCTGCGATCAATATTCAGCTGAAAACTTAAAACTAAAAGCGTGACATGCCCTCATATCAATGAAAGGAAGCAGTCAGCTCTTTCCTATTAGTTGGAAAGATTACCTTTAACCTAAATGGATTATTTACAATGAACGAAACATAAAATATGTAAAAATTCAATATTTTGGAATATTTGATAGTTTTGTGTATATATTCTTTTTAGAATTGATCAATAAGATGATTATAAAGTAAATAATTATAAAAGCCACTTACATCGTGACGAAGGATTCCCTTGATCGGATTCGGGAATGCTTTAGGTGTTAACGAGAATGATGAATGCCTCTCACTTGCGGAAAGAGGAGTAGGTTTAAGTTGGGCCCATTTTTCAACTAGTAAACGCTCACCCTTCATCCAATTATCTCAAAAATTAAGCTACAATCCTTCTTTATACGTAAACTCACTCAATTTCCTATTATTTCAGGGGAAATAACAAGACAAGACGAGCTACTTGACAGATGGAAGAATTTAAAATTTCGAATTTCGTTTTTTTATTTTCTAAAGGTGCGATATAAAGAAGCTGCGATCAATATTCAGCTGAAAACTTAAAACTAAAAGCGTGACATGCCCTCATATCAATGAAAGGAAGCAGTCAGCTCTTTCCTATTAGTTGGAAAGATTACCTTTAACCTAAATGGATTATTTACAATGAACGAAACATAAAATATGTAAAAATTCAATATTTTGGAATATTTGATAGTTTTGTGTATATATTCTTTTTAGAATTGATCAATAAGATGATTATAAAGTAAATAATTATAAAAGCCACTTACATCGTGACGAAGGATTCCCTTGATCGGATTCGGGAATGCTTTAGGTGTTAACGAGAATGATGAATGCCTCTCACTTGCGGAAAGAGGAGTAGGTTTAAGTTGGGCCCATTTTTCAACTAGTAAACGCTCACCCTTCATCCAATTATCTCAAAAATTAAGCTACAATCCTTCTTTATACGTAAACTCACTCAATTTCCTATTATTTCAGGGGAAATAACAAGACAAGACGAGCTACTTGACAGATGGAAGAATTTAAAATTTCGAATTTCGTTTTTTTATTTTCTAAAGGTGCGATATAAAGAAGCTGCGATCAATATTCAGCTGAAAACTTAAAACTAAAAGCGTGACATGCCCTCATATCAATGAAAGGAAGCAGTCAGCTCTTTCCTATTAGTTGGAAAGATTACCTTTAACCTAAATGGATTATTTACAATGAACGAAACATAAAATATGTAAAAATTCAATATTTTGGAATATTTGATAGTTTTGTGTATATATTCTTTTTAGAATTGATCAATAAGATGATTATAAAGTAAATAATTATAAAAGCCACTTACATCGTGACGAAGGATTCCCTTGATCGGATTCGGGAATGCTTTAGGTGTTAACGAGAATGATGAATGCCTCTCACTTGCGGAAAGAGGAGTAGGTTTAAGTTGGGCCCATTTTTCAACTAGTAAACGCTCACCCTTCATCCAATTATCTCAAAAATTAAGCTACAATCCTTCTTTATACGTAAACTCACTCAATTTCCTATTATTTCAAGAGAAATAACAAGACAAGACGAGCTACTTGACAGATGGAAGAATTTAAAATTTCGAATTTCGTTTTTTTATTTTCTAAAGGTGCGATATAAAGAAGCTGCGATCAATATTCAGCTGAAAACTTAAAACTAAAAGCGTGACATGCCCTCATATCAATGAAAGGAAGCAGTCAGCTCTTTCCTATTAGTTGGAAAGATTACCTTTAACCTAAATGGATTATTTACAATGAACGAAACATAAAATATGTAAAAATTCAATATTTTGAAATATTTGATAGTTTTGTGTATATATTCTTTTTAGAATTGATCAATAAGATGATTATAAAGTAAATAATTATAAAAGCCACTTACATCGTGACGAAGGATTCCCTTGATCGGATTCGGGAATGCTTTAGGTGTTAACGAGAATGATGAATGCCTCTCACTTGCGGAAAGAGGAGTAGGTTTAAGTTGGGCCCATTTTTCAACTAGTAAACGCTCACCCTTCATCCAAGTATCTCAAAAATTAAGCTACAATCCTTCTTTATACGTAAACTCACTCAATTTCCTATTATTTCAAGAGAAATAACAAGACAAGACGAGCTACTTGACAGATGGAAGAATTTAAAATTTCGAATTTCGTTTTTTTATTTTCTAAAGGTGCGATATAAAGAAGCTGCGATCAATATTCAGCTGAAAACTTAAAACTAAAAGCGTGACATGCCCTCATATCAATGAAAGGAAGCAGTCAGCTCTTTCCTATTAGTTGGAAAGATTACCTTTAACCTAAATGGATTATTTACAATGAACGAAACATAAAATATGTAAAAATTCAATATTTTGAAATATTTGATAGTTTTGTGTATATATTCTTTTTAGAATTGATCAATAAGATGATTATAAAGTAAATAATTATAAAAGCCACTTACATCGTGACGAAGGATTCCCTTGATCGGATTCGGGAATGCTTTAGGTGTTAACGAGAATGATGAATGCCTCTCACTTGCGGAAAGAGGAGTAGGTTTAAGTTGGGCCCATTTTTCAACTAGTAAACGCTCACCCTTCATCCAATTATCTCAAAAATTAAGCTACAATCCTTCTTTATACGTAAACTCACTCAATTTCCTATTATTTCAAGAGAAATAACAAGACAAGACGAGCTACTTGACAGATGGAAGAATTTAAAATTTCGAATTTCGTTTTTTTATTTTCTAAAGGTGCGATATAAAGAAGCTGCGATCAATATTCAGCTGAAAACTTAAAACTAAAAGCGTGACATGCCCTCAAATCAATGAAAGGAAGCAGTCAGCTCTTTCCTATTAGTTGGAAAGATTACCTTTAACCTAAATGGATTATTTACAATGAACGAAACATAAAATATGTAAAAATTCAATATTTTGAAATATTTGATAGTTTTGTGTATATATTCTTTTTAGAATTGATCAATAAGATGATTATAAAGTAAATAATTATAAAAGCCACTTACATCGTGACGAAGGATTCCCTTGATCGGATTCGGGAATGCTTTAGGTGTTAACGAGAATGATGAATGCCTCTCACTTGCGGAAAGAGGAGTAGGTTTAAGTTGGGCCCATTTTTCAACTAGTAAACGCTCACCCTTCATCCAATTATCTCAAAAATTAAGCTACAATCCTTCTTTATACGTAAACTCACTCAATTTCCTATTATTTCAAGAGAAATAACAAGACAAGACGAGCTACTTGACAGATGGAAGAATTTAAAATTTCGAATTTCGTTTTTTTATTTTCTAAAGGTGCGATATAAAGAAGCTGCGATCAATATTCAGCTGAAAACTTAAAACTAAAAGCGTGACATGCCCTCAAATCAATGAAAGGAAGCAGTCAGCTCTTTCCTATTAGTTGGAAAGATTACCTTTAACCTAAATGGATTATTTACAATGAACGAAACATAAAATATGTAAAAATTCAATATTTTGAAATATTTGATAGTTTTGTGTATATATTCTTTTTAGAATTGATCAATAAGATGATTATAAAGTAAATAATTATAAAAGCCACTTACATCGTGACGAAGGATTCCCTTGATCGGATTCGGGAATGCTTTAGGTGTTAACGAGAATGATGAATGCCTCTCACTTGCGGAAAGAGGAGTAGGTTTAAGTTGGGCCCATTTTTCAACTAGTAAACGCTCACCCTTCATCCAATTATCTCAAAAATTAAGCTACAATCCTTCTTTATACGTAAACTCACTCAATAATAGGAAATTGAGTGAGTTTACGTATAAAGAAGGATTGTAGCTTAATTTTTGAGATAATTGGATGAAGGGTGAGCGTTTACTAGTTGAAAAATGGGCCCAACTTAAACCTACTCCTCTTTCCGCAAGTGAGAGGCATTCATCATTCTCGTTAACACCTAAAGCATTCCCGAATCCGATCAAGGGAATCCTTCGTCACGATGTAAGTGGCTTTTATAATTATTTACTTTATAATCATCTTATTGATCAATTCTAAAAAGAATATATACACAAAACTATCAAATATTTCAAAATATTGAATTTTTACATATTTTATGTTTCGTTCATTGTAAATAATCCATTTAGGTTAAAGGTAATCTTTCCAACTAATAGGAAAGAGCTGACTGCTTCCTTTCATTGATATGAGGGCATGTCACGCTTTTAGTTTTAAGTTTTCAGCTGAATATTGATCGCAGCTTCTTTATATCGCACCTTTAGAAAATAAAAAAACGAAATTCGAAATTTTAAATTCTTCCATCTGTCAAGTAGCTCGTCTTGTCTTGTTATTTCTCTTGAAATAATAGGAAATTGAGTGAGTTTACGTATAAAGAAGGATTGTAGCTTAATTTTTGAGATAATTGGATGAAGGGTGAGCGTTTACTAGTTGAAAAATGGGCCCAACTTAAACCTACTCCTCTTTCCGCAAGTGAGAGGCATTCATCATTCTCGTTAACACCTAAAGCATTCCCGAATCCGATCAAGGGAATCCTTCGTCACGATGTAAGTGGCTTTTATAATTATTTACTTTATAATCATCTTATTGATCAATTCTAAAAAGAATATATATATATATATATATATATATATATATACATATATATATACATATATATATATATATATATATATATATATATATATATATATATATATATATATATATATATATATATATATATATATATATATATATATATATATATATATATATATATATATATATATATATATATATATATATATATATATATATATATATATATATATATATATATATATATATATATATATATATATATATATATATATATATATATATATCCTTAAGTATATCTCATTCAAACATAAGCGTTTCCCAATCCAAGCTGGGATTTCCTTCGCTGCTGTTCAAGTAGCTTTTACTAATTTTATTTTACTGCGAATCATCATCCTATGAACGGATTATTTACAAAACCATATCAAATATAAAAATATTATACAGTTTTTCTACCATGTTTCTTTATACATTTGCTAGTGTTATACAATTTTATACAAGTTTACCTTATTTTGATATTATTATATAGTCTTTAGTATAAACTTCTCTGCCAGAAATTAAGATCGAAGTATCTTCTTTCATTTCATTGTGCATTGGAGGTTTTATATTTTTATTTCGATTTAATGGCTCTTTGATAACTAACGCAGCCTAATAATGTCATATTTTAAAGG
>OX155975.1:12358049-12518108 GCA_944548615.1 Micropterix aruncella | reverse complement strand
GTCTCATTCAAACATAAGCATTTCCCAATACAAGCTGGGATTTCCTTCGCTACTTTTTAAGTAGCTTTTACTAATTTTATTTTAAATAAAAACATCATCCTATAAACGGATTTCTTTACAAACCTTATCAAATATATATATATATATATATATATATATATATATATATATATATATATATATATATATATATATATATATATATATATATATATATATATATATATATATATATATATATATATATATATATATATATATATATATATATATATATATATATATATATATATATATATATATATATATATATATATATATATATAGATATATATATATATATATATATATATATATATATATATATATATATATATATATATATATATATATATATATATATATATATATATATATATATATATATATATTATATATATATATATATATATATATATATATATATATATATATATATATATATATATATATATATATATATATATATATATATATATATATATATATATATATATATATATATATATATATATATATATATATATATATATATATATATATATATATATATATATATATATATATATATATATATATATATATATATATATATATATATATATATATATATATATATATATATATATATATATATATATATATATATATATATATATATATATATATATATAGATCTATATTCCCGGAATGTACTTAATCAAACGATTATTACTATGATTTTTTAAAATGTTTAATTTAGACATTTAGACAACTAATCACTTAATATTTGGACAACAACTAGGGTTGTCGACTACAGCAGGCGAGCCCGTCACCCCAGGAAGTTTTAACGATTAGTCGTTCTGTCTCTCTGAAGTGAGCTCAGAAGACTTGGACAAAAACAGTCCACCATCAAGCTCCGCCACAAGCCCGTAGAGGCCAACGCCTTAACCGCGAGATAGCCAGGAGTGCTACCCAGCAGGCTTACACTCTCGCCCTTACTTCCAATTGCGACCAGATTACTCCAGTCTCTCGATTGGTTACGAGTTCTAGGTCGCTTGCGAGTTCTAGGTGGTCCTCTCCCTTACGAAGCGGTGAAACGGTGTATATCGAATCTATCGCGGACCACAGCGTTCTTTGCCCGGCTGTTCACCCAGGACCGGGTAGCTGATGGTCGTTTCGAGAGCAGTCGCCGTAAGGTCCTTAACTACCTCCGCTCTATAGGAAACAGTACTGCTTCCAGTCTCCCCCGACTGTTAGTCAGAGTATAGGGAGCTAACGGGCCCATGATGAGGTGGCCACGATGACCCATGTGTTCAGGGTCGGTCACACTCACGGGTCAACACCCATCCGATGGCCTCCACGCACGGGGTGCGAACCTGGGTAGGACACTGGGTCAACCAGTCTCCCCTGGGAATCAAACCTCTGGCGCTCCTGGACGGTCTGCGCACCGAGCGGCGCAAGCCAATCGATTGTGCTCTCCGACTAACAGTCGGGGGAGTCTGGGAACTGTATTGTTTCCTATAGAGCGGGGGTGGTTGCCTACCTTACGGCTACTGCTCTTGAAATGACCATTGGCCATCCGATCCCGGTTCAGAGTCGGGCAAAGGACGCCTTGGTCCGCGATAGATTCGGTGCACACCGTTTCACCGCTTCGTAAGGGAGAGGACCGCGCAAGCGACCTCGAACTCGGAACCAATCGAGAGACCGGAGAAATCTGGTCACAATTGGAAGCAAGGGCGCGAGTGTCGGCCCGCCAGGTAACATTACTGGCTATCTCGCGGTAAAGGCGTTGGTCTCTTGCGGGTTGTGGCGTAGCTAGACGTAGGATTTGTAATGTCCAAAGTCTTCTACGCTCACTGCACGATCGATAAAACGATGAATCGTTAAAACGTCCTGCGGTGACGGGTTCGCCCGTTGTGGTTGACATCTCAATATGTTAGTCAGAGTGCACAATCGATTGGCTAACGCCGCACGGTGCGTAGACCGTCCAGGAGCGCCAGAAGATTGATTCCCAGGGGAAACTAACCATAAGGCCAGAGTCCTACCCAGGCTCGCACTTCATGCGTGGAGGCCGTCGGATAGGTGTTGACCCGTGAGTGTGACCAACCCTGAACAGAATGGGTCTTCGTGGCTAACTCAGCAAGGGCCCGTTAACTCCCACCAAACCAAAATTTAACAATGTGATTTCGGCTGACAAGGCATCTGTTAGCCAAATATCAAATCCGAAAGTCCAATTTTTGGATATCGAAATATTACTAATGCGCTCTCTGGTGGAAAGATTTCAACCACAACATTTTCAACCCTTGCTATGACCAAATTATAATTGCATGCCAAATTCCAGCTCAATCGAAATAAAAATCTAGGCACTATCGTGGAGGAATTCACATACACAGACGGACAGACAGAGAGACAGACTTCCATCTGGAAATGGTCTTAATCATCTCAAAGAGGCTCAGAATGGATTTCAAAAAAAAATGCTCGTTCACAATACCGTCGGTTTGTTGGTTATCGGTTGGTAGTCCGACAAAGTAATTTTTTATTTTTATTTTTATTTTATTTTATTTCTGGAAACATACAGCACATACAATTGTCATACGTGTACATAAACATAATGTAGAAAAAAAGAAAAACATTACGCCGATAATCGTTTCCTACGAAAGTAACAGATTTCCGCATATTACACATTTGGATTTGAGCATAATATTACACTTGAAAATTAATTGTAATTAAACTAAGTTCATATTAAATATTAATACAGACAACCGATGGGAGAGGTTGGGAATTGGAAGTGATTAGGAAGAAGGAGTTATACGATGGTATGTTTATATGTATATAGATATAAATTAAGATAAAGATAGGTCGTATAGTGGATATATAGATACAGATATTTATTTATGTTTATAGATATTTTTAGATATATAATAAATATTTATAGATATTTATAAATATTTGTAGTAGCTACTGATGTGTTGCATGAAAAGTATATAACTAAGTACGATAAGAATTATCAAGCTGGTTAGGTGCAATTGATTTGAATAATTCTTTAACGAACGTCGGTTGGTTGAGGTTGAAAATCTCGATGGTGGAGAAACGAGTTGGTATTGGCACGAGAAACCTCAAACGTGCATGAATTGCGAATTAATCGCGGAGGAACGAAAAAACGCAAGTTTTCAACAAGGTATGGACTATCTATGGTATTGTTGATAACTTTGTGTAACAGTACCATATCAGCCACAGTGCGTCGGTCTTCTAGAGCTTGAATACCGAAGTGGTCCAGTCTGCGCTCGTACGTAGGAAGACCGAAGCGTTCGCGATAATTGATGTGTTTTAAAAAACGCCTTTGGATACGGTTGTAATACGGTTGGATACATGTAATACACAGACTACGCATTATTATATATTTTTTCATGCTTACCTCCTTTTGCGTTGAGACGTCTCCCATTATCAATTTTCCGGCAAATTAAATAATACCCATATTGTATAAGGAAAGTATTATCAAGTGTCGCTCAGTGGGAGCGTAAGTACAAATTGAATTGAATGTAAACGCCGCCGTTTTGCTGGGCGGATGAGCCGTAGGGCGGGCGGCGGGAACGTGACCTATCGGCCGCCCCGCCCTCCGGAACGAATGTATGTATCCTGGAACACGTATGCGGCCTGAACACGTTAATTTGGAACGACGTCTGGAACGTGGAGCGCAACCGCGCCGCTTCTGAGTACAAAGCGAGTTCGGAGTTGACAACAAGTTTGACGCAAGCAGGCTCAATGCTCAATTTCCATATTGTTTTTTAACATTCAACTTGATATTTTTACCATTGTATTGACTCTCATATTGTCGCGGACCGACCTATACTACATGGGCTGATGCTCGTCAACTGAAAATTTCAGATAGACTCTAAGTCAGGATAAATATTTATTTATTTATTAAGAAAACATACAGCATTGCTAAACAATTTTACATAATAATATGTGACCGTAACAATAAATGTTAGGCCGTTTACTTGTTTTCAATATTTTACAATGTTTTCCAATTTTAATTGACTTTAATTAATTTAAATTATATAGACGTGGAGACGACAGTCCACCGTCAAGTTCCGTCACATGCCCGTAAGAAGCCAACGCCTTAAGGCGAGATAGCCGGATATGTTAAACAAGCGGGCCGACACTCGCGCCCATACTTCCAGTTGCAACCAGATTAATCCGGTCTCCCGACCAGTTACGATTTCGAGGTCGCTTGCGCAATCCTCTCCCTGACGTAGCGGTGAAACGGTATCAACCGAATCTATCGCAGACCACGGCATCTTATGCCCGGCTGTTCACCCGGAATTGGGTAGCCGATGGTCGTTTCGAGGACAGTCACGGTAAGGTCAACAACTACCCCGGCTATATAGGAGAAAGTACTGTTTCCAGACTCCCCGACTGTTAGTTAGAATTCACAAACGCCGCACGGAACGCAAACCGCCCAAGAGCGCCAAAAGATTGACTCTTGTGGGAAACTAGCCCTCAGGCCAGAGTCCTGCCCGGGCTCGCACTTTATGCGTGGAGGCCGCCGGATAAGTGTTGACCTGTGAGTGTGACCGACCCTGAACACATGGGTCTTTGTGGCCAACTTAACATGGCCCATTAGCTCCCACTAAGTTTGGCAGCTGGGATGATACAATGAAACGCAACATGCAGATGACACTCATATATTATCTATAATATGGCGGCTTTCATTGTGTCGAAGTAGCATATGATGGCGCGTTTCTTTTCAGCATTGCGAATGGTGAAGGCTCTTTCGATTAATAAATCTGATGTCTTGTTTCTAGCGATTATCTGATCTCATGATTTTTTGCCGTGAAAATCCACGGTTAATTCGCCGTGTCGTTCACGTGAAAATTCACGGCTAATACCCCACTGGGTATGAATCATTATGAAAGCTTAGTGACGGATACGCCGGAAAAATGGACAGTAATGCGATGTCGACTACAGTGGGCGAACCCGTCACCCCAGGCTGGTATAACGATATATGATCGTTCTTTCAGCCGTGGGATGAACGTAGAAACCTTAGAGACAAGACAATCTACCTTCTAGCTCCAACAAGCCCGTTAGAGGCCAACACCTTACGGCGAGGCACCGGAAAAGGTACACAGCGGGCAGCCTCGCCCCTTAACCACCAGTTTTGGTATGATATCTCCGTCTAGAGCTAACCTTCAGGATACCTCTGTCCTCCCGACTGGTTACACGTCCGAAGTCGCTTACGCGGCCTCTACCTGCTGTATTACAGCGGTATTTCAGATTGAATTCATCGCCGATCTGAGCGTCCTTTGCCCGTAGTGCCACACGGGATCAGGTGGCTCAAGTTCATTTCAAGAGTGGCGTGACAGCAGGTGCTTAGAAGTCAGTATATTTCTATACAGTCTCTGGACTCCTTCAGCAATAAGTCAGAGTGCACAACCGATTGGCGTCGCCGAACGGTGCACAAACCGTCCAGTAGTGACGGGAGGCAATCCCACCAGGATAAACCGATCTACCAGCTTCTGATGCCTGAGATACCGGAGTCTTACCCGGGCTAGCCTTCCGCACGAGAAGGCTTCTGAATAGGAGCTGAATCGTAAGTTGAGCCTATTTTATTATTTTTTTTATTTAAGAATTAATAACTATAAAACATTGATTATCTTACAAAAATAACAGGAACCGAATGGCAAAACCTTTTGCTTATTTGTTTCTGTCACCCAACTGGGACTAGCTCGTTCTAGGGTGGACAGGGCTCTAATATTACAATCAAGTTTGCTTGATTGCTTACAAATGTACAAGTTTTAGTAAAAAGCTAATAACACTAAATTGTCCTAAATTGTGGTCGTCAGAATAAAATAAAAAAATAAAAAAGTAATACTAAAAAGATAATAAAAATAATATAATAAATAAAATGCAATTCCATTATATAATCGGCAAAAATTTAATTTAAAATTCGATTAAATAATATAAATAAACTTATATGTGAGAAAAGAAAGAAACAGTCATTAATATTTAATATATGTTAAGTAATATAAGATTTAATATAAAAATACCTAGTAAAAAAGTACAATTCATTGTCAAAGTCAAATAATTTTTAGTAGTTAGTTCAATGTTAAAATATACTCAACATACATGCTTAAAAATATGTTTATAATCTGTGCACCTAAGTTTTATTAGACTATTATTTCTAGCATTTGATGTATGGTTAGTCTGTCATGATTCGATAACCGAGAACAAAATGGATCTTATGGCCCAAGCTGCATGAAACCGTTCGCTACCTGGAAAACCCCCACTGACGGACACGGCGGATAAACCGTGGATTTTCACGGCGAAAAAACGTGTGTGAGCCAGAGTGCTTACTCGACTATACATTCGGGTGAGAAACACGCGGACCTGTGCGCGAATGTAATACCGACTCGCGTTCTACAATCAACTTTCGTTCTTCGAGTATAGTATTTGTACACTCGAATACCATGCGAACACGAGTCACGTCTCCTCTGCGGCGCATCTTCAGAGCTGTCACAATACATATGATAATTGACTTTTAAGAGCGGTTCCATGCGTGCGGCGCTTTTTAAGCGACTTCGCCTGCTTTTCCTTTATTTCCGTTGTGGTATATTTACTTCTTTTAAAGGGTTCCGGACCAAGAAACCAAACGTAATTATACATTCATTTATAAAACAACATAAATGAGCTGGGGGGAGCATTGGTGCTGTGCAGCAAAAACACTTCTGGCCACCCTTTACAAAGCGCAAAAGGATATACTGAGGGTGATCAATAAAAAACCCCAAACATATTTTTCCGATGACCTTTTCCGAGAGTATAGAGTGTTGAGTGTGAGAAAAATGTTTGTGCTGGTAACTCTCACTAAATTCCAGAGTGAGTTAGGAGAACAGAAAAAAAGCTAGCAATCTCGTGTAACAAGAAGATCGAAACAAAGAAATTTGCAATACCACTCAGGAGATCCACTTTTTGCCAATCCAGTTTCTCTTATCTTGCCCCCAAATTTTATAATTGCCTACCACCAAACATTAAAGACATTAAAATTTCATGTAAATTTGAAAATAGTTTGAGTGCCTACCTCTTAAATTGTACAAATGCAGATATTGAACACCTTATTAAATAATTGAATCTTTATAATAAAAACATAATAGTATATGTAGTAATATAAATTGATGATTTCCAAATGTAATTTTATTAAAATTTTTGTTAATTTATTTTGTATATTATTAATACATATTAATACTTATTAATACATATATAAATATATATAAATTTTTATCATGTTTTAAAATAAAATAATATTGACAATTTTCATGACATTTTCTCACGATTTTTTATTAGGTAATTAAGATATATCTGTTACATTAAGTATGATTTTGTTTATTTATATAAATATAATATTATAGATTTCTTAGGATAATTAAAATAATTTGTCTACCTTGGAACAGGCGGCAGCCTAGTTAGGTTAAGACTTTTGTATATTGAATGTATTCATAATTTGAAAATTTGAGCGTATATTTAACATACACGTACATAATCGCGACACTCAAAGCAAAGCAAACATAGCCTCCCAAAAGTCCATCTTGTATATAATCTGATACACCCACATTGATACACCCCTTTAAGGATGCCAGTTAATTAAAACTCACCACGTAAAAAAAAAAACAAAATTATTCGTGCCATTGATTTCAGATGAAAATTGCTGAAGAACATCCGAAAACAGTCGGATGGCGACCTACAATGTGTGGCTACTGGTATCTCTGTTAATTTTTGAGGATTTTTTTAAAAATTGCTTATTCAGCTATATTATACAGCGCTTTAGCTGTATAAGCCTTTTAGTCGAATAAGGGTTGTATAATCGCTAGAAAGCATATTAATATATAACTATTTTATAACTGACAGCTGTTTAATAGTCGAATAAATAACCTTTATATAACAAACGAAATAAAAGCTACATTACCTTTACTCCACCAAAGCTTACCTTAATACACGTATTATAGGTAAATCACATTTCAAAGTGTGTAGGCAATACTCAGCAAGTGTTCTTTTACTGCGAAAAATAAAATAAATTAAAAAAATACTTTTAACCATAATTAAAAATTAAAATTGAGTTAAAATATTAATATTTTGAAGGCGCGTTAAAATTTTGTTAGACATGTTACTTAATATTGTTGATGAAATGATGTCCGCAAGAGAATTTGGTGTAATAAACTACAATATAATTATTTTAAAGTCAATAAAATATATTAGTAGCCATTAGAAATTCAATGTATGCGACGGCAAATAATCATGCAGCTTCCGTTCGTTTCTATTAATATCATTTCAAGGCATTACCGGACTAAAGTTGTAATAAAGAATCAATTGGAGATACTTTTACAGCAGCTGGCTATATAAGGGTGCCATAGCATGCGCTATAAGTGCTTTATTAGCGCTTATTCAGCTTTTTTACACCAGTTCAAGGTAGCTGTTATGACCGCTATTCAGCAACTATTTAGCAACTATTCAGCTAAAAGTCGTATAAAATGCGCCTAATCCGGTGGTATAGACGTTAGGGGCTCTCTAGACTCTAGACGATCAAGCATGCTTGTCAAGCATCTCGTCGCGGGCTGGGAGGGGATCGTAAACCGCAGGAGTTACGCAGATATATTTTTTTAATATTTACTAAAAATGCCTAATTTTGTAGTTTATACCAGGGAGTCACGTTAATTAGACGTAATTGATTGCTGAATTACGTGACTCCCTGGTATAAAACTACAAAATTAGGCATTTTTGGTAAATACATTTTTTTAATATTTGCAATTTCCTTCGGTTTACGATCCCCTCCCAGCCCGCGACGCGATTCTTGACAAGCATGCTTGATCGTCTAGAGAGCCCTTTATATAGACGTTTATATGACTGCTATATTACTACTTCTTGTGACTAAAAGCTGTATCGAAATGTTGTCGTGACCTTTATATAGTCAATTTGTGCTACTTGGGATCGTCTTTGCCAAATCATAAAACGACGTTGAGAAATCTACTACTCTATATTATAAAAGATGGAAGGTACTTATTCATATTAATTCTAAAAATAAACATTTGAGGAATCCTAATTAAATGGTAGAATTGTAAGGACTTGTCGTTCCGCCATTACCTGCTCTCTGTTACTTTATTAAAAACGACCCTAATAAGGTCGGCTTTCGTTTCACTTTGATGAACTTTATTTGTGGGATAATCGCTCTTTCTCATTCTTTCATTCTCCCATTCTTTCGCTCTTAGAGGGAATCGTTCGCAGCCGCAATTCAATACCACCTCATTAATCTTACACGACGGGTAACTGGGATAAAAATCATCTCAAATATAGCAGTAATAAAAATGGTGCGTGGGAAATCGCTTTATTTTTTGATGAATAAAGATGGATGGGATGTTGGAGGGGTGATGTGCTTTAAGGCTCCCGCCATACCACCAATGTTTCTATTTAAAAAAATGTATAGCGTAATCGATGATTATTATTTTATTATATTTTTATACGACTGTCCAAAAAGGGTGTGATGTTTTTAGGGTTAATATATGTATTCCACCATAATTTCTAAACGCTTGGACTGATTTAGAAGTCTGTGGCATTATTAGAATTGTTATGTCATCCCGAGTATCAAAGTTTACGTGTCGTTACCCCTTTTATTTATTTTATGGTGATGTACATAATATGCAACAACCGTAACAAATCATACGTAATATCTACACTTTAAATAAAACCCACAGCAAGTTGTGTCACGCTTATAGTGAAGATCGGTCCCATGCCGCCCAACTAAGTAAACACTTGTTCTAGGGCAAACATTTTGAACAAATACTAGTTTAAAAAAGAAAACATACTCAAAAGAAAAAAAAAATATTTAAACAAAAAAAAGCGAAAATGGAAAAAAAACATTAAATTAAATAAAAATAAAATATGTAAATATATAATTATAATAAAATAAAACATTGAAGTAAATAGATAATTAAATACACGTATCTTTCGTTTAATAATAAACTATATAGTCATAACTTAAATTATAAATAAAATTTGTAATATTCGTAAGAAAAATAAAAAGACACAACAAAATTATAATACTAGTAATAGTAAAGTTTCTAAAAAAATATGCTCTTGCTCTTATATAAGAATAAAAATACAGAATAAAGAGTACTTATTTCTATTACAACCTTTAGTGTCTAATGGTATTAAATTAGTCTTAACCCTTGTAGTAAATGGGTATTTTCATGGATGCATCTGTCTCTTTTGCAGGATTTTCGGCGACATCGACCTTAAAGTACTATAACTACGAAACTACTACACCAATCATAAAAAGAACAACTGCACAATGATTGCATTGAAATTTCGAATATAGAATATTGAAATATCATTTTGTAAAACAATTAGATAATTATTAATAAATATGAGAACGTCAAAGAAGTGAAAAAAAACGCGGAACCAGATCTGGTCGTATCATACTCAACGGATAATTGTTTCAGAACCAGATTTGGTCGTATCATACTCAAGGGGTTAAACTACTCAATTTAACAAAGGTCATATAAAGTAAACTCATTTTAACAAAGGTCATATAACATTCCTTCAAACTTTCCAATTAACAAACACAAAAACTATAAAGTAACAATTTACAATGAAAGAATTGACAATAAAAAGGAATATATTAAATTAAATTGTTATGTACGATGCTGTTTTTGCAATATTTTAAAATGTCGTTATGTGCATACATATTGATTTTAAGAAGATACACCCGAATGGATCTCTTGAAAATATCGACGTTTTTATTCATCATCATCATCATCATCATTTATTCATTCCATAAACGCATTTCACAATACTGAGAACATGTCAAATTTTACAATCATAATTTACAGGATGATAAAACCGCTTTGATTAATTAAAAGGTAAAAAAATAATAATAATTGTAATCAGAGGTGATTACTTAAAAATAGTCAAATTTACAAAATAATCAATAATCAAACAATAAATAATAATACAATGAAAAAGAAAAATTCTGAGACATGCGTAATTAAAACAATGTCAATAAAATCTAAAACTAGTGCGAAAGTATAGTCATAATATGGTTATTTATATTCAAGCAATTGTGGACGCAATATCATAAAAGTCGTCCAGTTTGTAAAGGGCATGTTTGACTAACTGATTTTTCAAGCAGATTTTATATGCTGCCATCTCAAGTCTTCTCGTCGATGACGGCAAAGAATTGAACAATTTAAAACTAATTTTAAAAAATGTTTTTTGATATTTAGTCAAGCGTACTTTAGGCAATAACACATTTTTTTATGTCGCGTATTATGGCTATGTCGAGTGGAGTGAAGCTCGCAATTTAAAAGATTCTCTTTGGCGTATAAAAGGCACTGATATATGTACATGGACGACATGGTAAGGACATGGTAATCGCCTTTAATCTATCAGGAACTTGGCAGTACGATCGGTTTTAAGTAATGGGTTTTATTCTGGGTGTCATGCCGATGTACTTCCCTCATGAGATATTTTATTTTTATTTATTTATTTAACCAATTTTTTATAGTTACATAAAAAAAGATTGCGTTCATTTTTTTAACACATTTTAAAAGAATACATATGATGAAAATCGCGAAAGGGCATTAACTTGTCAGGATTACATCACCCCACTAGGTATACGCCTGTGTTGGGGTGATGGATACAAAGTTCTGTAGTATTATTTGCTGAGCCTGTACGCCTTGCCTGCTGTCCTTCCGTCTCATAAAAAAAACAAAACGTAATATAATTTAGCATATATAATATAAAATAAATAATATAATATAACATATTACAATATAATATAATATCATATAACATATAAAATAATGTATCATATTTATATATAATATAGTATAACATAATAAAATATAACATAATATAATCTGTATATCTGTATATCCATAATTTACATCTATATATCCTATAATTTGTGGTTAGAAATAAAATATTTTAATATATCATACTTTCGCATTCATCTCTAGTATAATTTAAGAGCCAATGAGACACCCGTCTCTTGAACTGGTTGTCGGTTATGTTTAAAATCTGTCCTGTGTTCGAGTTAAATATATTATAGAGTTTAGGTCCGAGATATGCGTAGTGTCGTTGTCCGTATACAGTCCTCATTTTTGGTTGAATCTGTTTGTCTTTGTGTCTAGTGTTGTGTTTGTGCTCTGGTTTGTCTTTATCCGTGTTCCTCATGAGGTCCCTCCGATAGCGCACCAGAACAGCGCGTATGTATAGTTGGCGTACGTCAAGTACTTTAAAGTCTGTAAATAGGTCGTCTGACAGGGAGCGATATGGCTTCTTGTTAATGACTCTGAGCAAAGCCTTTTGCGCTTTGACCAGTGGGTCAAGATTTGTTCTTGCCATACCGCCCCAACCGATTTGTTCGTATGTAAGTAGAGTCTGCGCCAGTGCATAGTAAACAGTCCATAGTAGGTTAATGTTGAGTATGCTTCTTATATTTTTAAATAATTCAACTAACTCAACAGCAATCAACTTTCTAGTCCGTTTAGTCGTAGCCTCAATGTGTTGTGTCCATTTTAGATTTTGGTCAATGACTATTCCTAGATATTTTATTGTGTTCGTGCGTTCAAGTGGTAAACATGTACAGTTCATGTAGTCGCATTTATGTAACGTAATATGGTGGTTAGTATTGGGGTGATGTCTATTGTCGATGCTAAAGGTCATATACCTATTTAGTCTTGTACTCGTTTAGCGTCAAAAGATTATTGACAAGATATCGTTTAGCCAGCTTCAGTCCCGCAGTCGCCCTGTCAAACGAAGACGTCCATGTGTCGCCGTAGAATAGCAAAACAGTGTCGTCGGCGTAGGACAGTACGGAGCACTGAACTTGAAGCTGGCATAGGTCATTTATGTACACTAAGAAGAGTATTGGGCCCAGTGTGCTACCCTGTGGGACCCCATAGGAACACGGCAGGGATTCACTTGTCTAGCTGCCAATTTTAACTTGCTGCGTGCGTCCAGTTATATAGCTACGAAACCAGTCCAACTCTACGTCTAAAACTCCGAGTTTCTCAAGTTTCGTGATTAGTCTATCGTGAGGTACTGTATCGAAAGCTTTAGCCAAGTCGAGAAAAATACCAATGCAATGTTTGTTTCTATCGAGGTTTTCTGTTATACATTTAGTTAATTCAAGAATTGCATCGGCAGTTCCTCGACCCGGCCTAAAGCCATACTGTCCGTCTGACAATAGATCATGTGTCTGTAAGTAAGTCGTTAGTTGTTTTGCGGTTAGTTTTTCTAGTATTTTGCTTATTGTATTTATTACTGAAATCGGACGATAGTTTTTAGGGTCACGTTTGTCACCTTCCTTAAAGATCGGTGTCACATTGGCTGTCTTAAATATTGCCGAGCTCTTATTGCAATAGAAATCTCAAAAAGCTTCTTCGCAAGCGATTCGCACGGAGGAAGCAACGTCTTCAATATAAATCGCCGTGTTACGCGATGGCATGTTGCCAGCTATCATTTGACAGTCAGTTTCTTTTTTCGTTCTTCCCCTTCGCAGTCGCCAGGAAGAAACCCGGTTGGCCTATTACAAAGACAAGTATTTGAAATATTAATTTACCAAAATAAATTATGCAAAGTGTTTTAATTAACCATTTTTGGTGCAATGAATTTATTAAAAGACTGTTAAAAAAAAGAGTGTTGTTTTTCTAGGGTTTCTGTATGTATGTTTTCAGTTGCTTTATTTCACTATAACTTCTAAACGTTTGAACCGATTCAGAAAAGTGTGGTATTGTTAGAAAGCCACGACGATGGGCCTGGCTCAAGTGAAGCCCCGTTAAAGGGCGATTGCCCAGCGGAAGATGTCGCTGGCCATAGACAAAGCCCATCGACTGTCTCATAGAATGCGCAATCGTCTTTAAGTACTAGATGCTTATAAAGATAACACGCGTCAACGGAACCGTAACGGAGCTTCCGTACATGAATTTCGTCTCAACGAATATTGCTCTATTATATAAACAACTAACAGTTACAGTTCAGTTAACAACTACTCCTGCTCTTTAGGAAACAAGGCCATTTCCAGACTCCGCCGGCTATCTGCCGGAATGCACAATCTATTGTCTGACGCCCCACGGTTCGTAAACCGTCCAGAAGCGTCTGAAGGTTGATTAAAAAATCGATCTGTAAAAAATCTACGAAAAAATCTATAAAAAATCGATTTTTATATTTAAGCTATAATAACTGCAATTGTGTCTCAAAAAAATAAGAAAAATAATTAGACAGTGTTTGTTGAAGACATTAGAAATAAAATAAAAATCCTTAACAAAATGTATTAATTCATTATCACGGGTATTACACAGAGATTATATTACCCATTTTCTGTGAGTTTTAAGATACTACAGTTATAGATATATCATGAAATTAGTAACGCGTGCAAGCATCCCGATATACCTAGCAGGCGTGGGTGGTGGCTGCTGGCCCAGCAAGGGCAGCGTTTAGCGGAATGCGGCGCAGGGGTCGAGGAAAAAGACGCGTACGTCGACGATATAGGTAGCGTGCTTCTGAGGGGGGTACGTCTTGCACTATATATCTAAAGGTTACATCTGAAAAGTCAAATAAACGCCCACCTACTTCAATTAACAAATCGATTCGAAACTTTACGCGAAGCGTAGCCGCGGGAAGCAGCTGGTGTGATATAAAGAGAGCAAGAAAACGAATAGGAATTCGTTGTAATCTAGTTTATATGTAAAATAAAATAAACTGAAAAACACACTTCCCGAGTAAATTTCGAAGCAATCAGCCCCATAATCGCCCCACTAGCAGAATTGCCGTAGTCTAACCACGGCAGTTTAATTTAATCGCCGTAACGCGCGGCAATTGAGGAGATGGGCGAAACCGCGCGGCGACATCAACGTGTCGGCACTACGGCAAATTCCTCTGTAGCCGTTGTCTCTCGGTGGGAGAACAGGCCATAACATGCCGTACCGGGCTATTAACGCTGCTTCCCGGTCATTAGGCCGATTAAAGCGGCTGTGTTCTTGCCGTATTGCGCGTTAAACTTCTTCTTCGTCATATGCCGTTACGTTTGCGTTCCGGATGTATATCTGTATATTTTTTTCAATTCAAGAATATTTTTTAATTTAATAAAAACAAACGGTTGTGAGCCGAAGCCCCAAGACTTTCCTATCAAGTAGCCAGGAATTTAATTCATCTGAATATTCATATCATCAATCCTACCACAACCCCTCCCACCCTCAACGTAGCGCCACCATTGAACCCTCGAAAATCGAAATCAAAATCGTCTTTTCCGACTTTCCGACTTTTTCGACTTTTTCGACTTTTTGAACTTTTTCGACTTTTTGACTTTTTCTACTTTTTTGACTTTTCCGACTTTTTGACTTTACGAATTTTGTGTCTGCTGTTGATCGTTGAGGAGTTCCCTCGTCGGGAGCTAACCCAGGGTACATCAGCCATGTAATGGTGAAACTTGAAAGTTGCTATCATAATTGAATGCCCACACAAAACTTTGGGTCTCCGCTGTTGACCGTTGAGGAGTCCCCTCATCGAGAGCCAACCCAGGATACATCAGCTATGTCATACTGAAACTTGGAAAGGGCTATCATAATTGAATGCGTATAGAAAATTTTGGGAGTCTGCTGTTGACCGTTGAGGAGTTCCCTAACTTTTCTTCTTCTTCTAACAATACTACATACTTTTAAATCGGTTCAAGCGTTTAGAAGTTATAGTGGAATAAAGAAACGGAAAGCATACATGAACGTAGATGGACCCTGAACACATTACACTTCTTTCTTGTTGGGCAGTCGTGCAAAAAAGGGATAGAAACCCTAATCCTAGTAAGGATTTCTATCCCTTTTGGTTTTAGTGCATTGGTGTTCGATAAATACAATACGTGAGATCTGAGCATGCATTTCGTCCTCTAGAGTAATTCCTCAGGGCATATTAATTTTCAAGCGAGAAACATTCACGTTTCACATTGCCTGTCCAATTCTTTCTCGGCGCGAGAATTCCTTCACCCAATTTTAGAAAGACGAAAGCGGAATGAATGTAACTCGCGGGGCGCGGACGTCTCACGGCGCGAAACCGTGTTCAATCACTATGAAGCATCTTTCAATTTGTACAGCGAGGTAGCGAGAGGTTCCCCCTGCGACATATCCGAACGTGCGCCGACACGTAACATCGCGGAGGAGGACGCCAATTGTCATCGCCTAAGCGGGAGCACAAGAGCTATTTCATAAACTGCATTACTGCAATATTGCGACGGATGGAGTGGGAGTGGGAGACATTCTTTCTTAAAAATCTTCGCAGTCGTTATAATTTATACTACACTCAATCTACTATATGGTATACCGAAATAGTGTCGCCAGATATCCGTTTTTAGATAGTTGAATTGTCCGGTTTTCAGGAGTGGTTTGCCCCCCCTGAGCGCGTGGAGGCTTTAAAAGCTAGTAAGTTAATTTTTAAAACTTCTTTTCTAATTATTTGTTAGTTTTTAAGCAATATGTAAATAGTTTTTGATGAGAAATAAACGGTTCACGGGTTTGCCGGAGGGGGTAGAAACCCGGAGAATCTTCCTCCATGTCTACGTTTGTTCACCCCCTCACGCGCTATCCTTCCAGCACGCGTGAGATTGTCGTTGCACGACATCCCGGGCAGATAAAACGACCCATATCGTTTGAACTTCCCGGGTGGTGGGCGGGGTTCTTACCCCGCCTCCTTCAACTTTCCACCCCCTCCCCCCAACCTCCCTCTCCCTACTCCCCTCCAACTCCTCCTTTTCCCTAACTACTCCACCCCTCACCCCTCATCCCAACTACCTTCTCCTGCCAACCCTTTCCCCCTCTTCCCCCAACCCCCATCCTCCAGCTAACCCCTCTTTCCCTACCCTCCCTTTAACACCCCTTATCCTCCACCCTAACTCCCCCCTCTCTCACCCCCCTATATCCCCCAACCACTCCCTCTCCCCACCTCTAACCCCATTTAAACCCCCATCACCCTAACCCCTAATTCATTCCCCTCCCTCCAACCCCCTCTCTCTTCCCTCGTCCAACCTTCAAACTCCCTCCTCAATTCCCTCACATCCTCAAAACCCCTCTTGCATCCGAAGCACTTGGGTATCTATTAAAGTTTTCTAGATAAGGCAGGATAGGAACCCAAGGAGGAAGAAGAATATCGGAAGAAGAAGAATATAGTCAGAGTGCGCAATCGATTGGCTTACGTCGCACGGTGCGCAGACCGTCCAGGAGCGCCAGAAGGTTGATTCCCAGGGGAAACTGACCATAGGGCCAGAGTACTACCCAGGCTCGCACTTCATGCGTGGAGGCCGTCGGATAGGTGTTGACCCGTAAGTGTGACCAACCCTGAAGCAGTGGTAAGCAGTACCGGGCTACTAGCTAACCACTGACCCAACCACAAAGTGGGTAGTTACAAAAGATCTTATAGATCCAGGTGACATCAAGGGCCGCCGAAGACCTGGCCGAAGAAGAACCCACTGGCTATAAAACCTTGTTGAATGGTTAAACTCAAGCACCACCGAGTTGTTCCGCGCCGCAAAATCACGGGCCAAAGTGGCCATAATGACCGCCGACCTCCGATAGTAGATGACACTTTAAGAAGAAGTCGCTCGATGTTCCACCATTCGGGTTTATTCGGGTCCGCTCGGGTATCTTCGTCCTACTTCTGTCTGTAGGAAGAAATTGGGCTGTTGCAGTCGTCCAATAAGACCTATTTGTTGTAACGTTACCCGATTAAGGGAAAAGCCTGTTGTTAGGTCATGGGGAAATATCTTTCATGGAATTTAGGATTACCGTGGAAAAAAGAAGGTGTAATGCTTTAATGATGTGTGTATGTGGGCGCCACCACGGAAATCTAGGATGTTTGGGAATTCGGGTCGTTACGAGAAAAAGCAGGCGTGGTCGCTGCCTGACCTTGAACGCCGCAGAAGGGGATACGCGACAGGATTTGGGACCGCGGTAGCTCAGTGGAAAGGGTCGTGGTGAACCCAAGGAATCCTGCGCGGAGAAAAAGGAGAGCTTCTGGAGGAGAAGGACAGCCTTTCTTCTATTGTGATAAAAGGGGAAAACTAGGGAAAGAAGAGTGGAGGAGTAATAAATAGGGATATAATACGTACTTACTGTGGGCTTATCGCCGAACCTGGAATAGAAAGTAGATGTTTGACCGCTGTGAAGTCGCGAGCGATCTGAGCTGTCAGATTCGCTGCGCGGGCGGTCTCTGCGCCGATGTATTGCGGCGGGCTTCGCGCCGATCCGAAACAGTTACTCTCGTATATTATCAATCTGAGTCTGTACCATTTACAGCATAAATCATGAATAGAATCCCTCTCTGTGTGTGAGAGATTAACCCTTTTAAGAGAAAAACTCAAAGTAGGATACAAGGTTTATTGCTCATAAATTACAGGATTTTATCTCATTCGATTTAAGTATATTAAAATATGTATTCGGGAGGACTTCTAGAACCTTCGCAAGCCCTTCGGAGCGGAGGAATCACCGGAGCGTGCGTGAAAAGTCACGGTAGGTAGGTCGCTAAACTCACGGTAGGTAGGTGCTTACGGGTATTATGGGGAATTTCGGGAGGAATTCTGGGATCACCTCTACGGATATGCTTTTATATTGTTATTATTTATACAAAGGAGACTTTGAAAAGGGGGAGAACCTTCAACAACCGCCGGCGCGGGAACTTGCGTTACGTCGGTCTGGCGCGTTCTCTGAAACGTACCACGGTTTCACGGGAATTACGCGCCGAGCCCTTGGACTCTCTCTCTCGCGCTTGGCTGGGTTGAACAGTGCCTCTAATGACGATTAAACGGGAAAAATGCCCTAAGGCGAACTATAGAGAGCGCTCTTGCACTAGATTCGAATGATTGGATTCTTTAGTATGAAATATAATAATTATTATCTGAACTCTGGGGGTTTTAAAGTTTGGGGAGTCAGAAAACATGAACCCTAGAAACTCGCCTGATATGGAAGGTAGGTCCCTCGGAGGCTGGGGTTCGTTGCGGCTGACTGCGGGATTTGCGCACTGATGTCGCCCGTTGAAACTATGGATTCTTGACGAACTTTAAAACGTGTCACTGCAGCTCCGTTTTGCGATAAAATGTGAGCCGCTGGGGACTTGACCCCCAGCGGCCACGGGCACTTCCGCTGCGTTCGGCGGTTCAAAACTAAGAGGCGGGTATCAAATTGGGCGCTCGATCCGGTCGGTTTTTAATTTAGTATTCTGGCAATTTTTGCCGCCGAATCCGACTAGGGGTGTGCGATGTTATATCGCATGATGCGATTACGGCAACGATCGGAAGTCGAGATAATATATATATGTGCCGATTGAATTGTGGCGAAGTGTAAAGTGAATTATATGAGAGTTTTACTAATGTATTTTAAAGCGGTAAAATCTCGTGACGAGTAGTTCGTCACAGGCCGTCAGTATGGGGTAGCGACGTCCCGGCGCTTTACCGCACATAACTAACAGGTGTATAAAAAAAACACAAAGAATAAAATAAAGAAAAATATAGAGAAGAGATAAAGAGAGAAAAAAAAATATTATAAGAGTTCTATTCCTATGGTGCCTTTGTGGCACGGAAGAGAAAAGAGAATTGAAAAATATGTCCCGAAGAAGAACTAATGACAGTTAGGTAGAGAGAATAAAATAATGGACCTTTGTAAAGGATTCTTACTCTAACAGTTACCTTTGAGATGGGATTTATCGAATTGTATTGAAGGAGTTCGGATTCATGGAAATGAAAGAAGATATGGGCTGAATGGCTTGCTAGGCAACATTTACGAGACTTGTCGAGTCGGTGTTCGTCGTCGGTCGCTCGTCGTCGCTCTGGCGGCCGGGGTGGCCGTGGTCTCGCGGCGGCTCCTCGTCCACGTAGTTTCATCGGCCGGGGTGGCCGTGGTCTCGCGTCAGCTCGTCGTCAGGTCCATCAGCCGGGGTGGCCGTGGTGTCACGTCGGCTCCTTGTTCTCGTAGTTCCATCGGCCGGGGTGGCCGTGGTATCGCGTCAGCTGGAGAAGCGGTTTCGGGTTGAAACCGGCTTGGGGACAGCCGGGTTGTTGGCTGTGCTCGTCCCGTCCTTGTATGCCTCGAACAATGGAGAAAAAGTTGTGCGTTAGCAATGCTGCCTGGATATTGACAAGTGGCATCGTGCTTGGTAAAGTTTACAGATAAAGGCCACTGTCGACCGGTGTCAAGAAAACAGTGAGCGTTCTTTTATTATCGCATTATAGAAGAAAATGTCTGATATTATGACGCTGCGATACACTTTCACTTTAATGACTACTTAGCACTTAGTAACTTTAACTATTATCACTGGTTTAGTGTCCCATATTTAAAGCCCCAATTGTGTGCAAGAGGATTGTGCACTATCATATAAAATGTCCGGCAACAATTCGTCGTTATTAAGGAAAGTTTGTATACTGCCTTTAACCGGTGTGCTGCTTCGGGTCGCTGTGTGCCGAAGACTGCTGCTGCGGAGGGTTTTCGTCCCGCTGCGCGAGCGCGTCTCGGTTCCGTAGGCTGATGCCTACGTGGCGTTATCCGATGGGGTTGTGATGCGTGCGTCAGTGGGATGTGCCACCTCGCTGTCATCGCCCAAGTAGTGCCGCGCGAGCAATAAGCGTTGAGTGCTTAGTCGCTGCGGTGCTGCTGCAGTCCAGGTCATGAGTGTTGTCATGATTCTGCTTGCTCGTACGGTGTCCATGTACTGCAAAGTGCATTTCCCGAGCCGTAAATGTTCGTATTTGAAGTTCACATTGGCAGGATAGGTTGAGGAAGGACAGGCAGGGTTCCTTCTGACTATTGTTTTTTTTTTTTTTATTTGAGAAAGGACTAGTGCGGGAACGCTATCCTTACATTTCCAAAAGAATAATAGTGAATTTCCTAAGTACAATTTTTTTTACCATCTCGCAAGTTGTAATTTAACAAATAAAAGATAGAAAAATAACGATAAAATAAAAGAAAAACTGTTCAAAGAAAAATAAGAAGTAAGCGAGAAATACAAGCTTAATCTATAAGAAATACTTTTCGAGAAAGATTAGTGTTATCTACGTGAGATAACAAGGTAAAACAATAAATAGGAAAATAGAAAATAGAAAATAACAATAAGAAAATAGAAGATAAGAAAACCGTTAAAATAGAAACAGAGAAAAAGAAAGGTTTTTACAAAGTTTTCGGCTTTGCTTAGTTGCGCAAAGTGGCGTTTAATAATTGACGCTTTGAGAAATGCGATTGAAGTGGGTCACTTGATATATGAGGTAACGTTCCTCCCTGCTGATGGCAGGTAAAATTTTAAACAGATGTATTAAAAATATTGAATAAAGAAAGGTATTTGCTTTTGCTTCGTCCATTACTGTACGCAATGTCTTTTTTGACGGATATTGCGTACGGCATTTCGGATCTTACGGGCGATGTGTATGTGACATCATTTAAAAAAAAAAAATGAAAAAGAGAGGAGAAAAATAAAATATACAATGACATAGAAGATGTCCTAATAATACGCAGTATTTCTGCCACGTAGTTGTCTGAATTAAAAATTTGGTTTCGCCGTGTATCTCCGCAGTCAAACCGTTTGTGAGTTCAGGGAAATGAGGTGAAATGAGAAAGAAAATATGATTATAAAATTATACGTTGACAAGCAAACTTTGGTATAAGTAAAAAAATGATTGTAAATTTGTGTGCTTACGCGGCCGGGGTTGTTGTGAGGTTCTGGGATAGTCGTTCGGCTTATAAAGTAAAAATGTAAACAAATATATGTTTTCAGGAACCGGACAGTGTAAATAAAGATTTAACAAAAATAATAAGAGAAAAAAAAAATATATGACATCGCTATAAGGAGCGTAATGTCGAGTAATAATAGGGTCGTAGTGACCTGGCTGAACCGGCCTGTTTTAAGTGACTCGTGCTTTCAGTCGGAATGACGGACTATTTTATATGTGGTAGTTCCGACACCACGGGATTTTAATTTCCGCGAGTCGTTGTCATCCTCCTTTACGCGAGAAGTATAGATAATATATAATAATAAAAATTTTATGTCACAGGGTTTGTTATAGATAACCTGTTTTATATGGGTGTAATTAGAATGTGCCGAACGTAAGAATTTTCGTGTTTGTGGAATGTTTGTTTTTGTTTTGGGGTGTTCTTTTTTTGTGGAACCTACAATATTCAGTTTATTAGGGACGTGACAACTGTCATGCTTTTAACGTCAAGCAGTTGGTTCTTGAGTGTTAAAGACTCTCAATTGTCTATATTCTCGATGTAATGTTATTATATGCTCCTTTTCCGTGTTTCGGTGATTTTCGGTCACAACTACTTTATCGGAATCGGATACACCTAACAGTAGGACTTGTGAGATCCTGAGTGTTCAAAACTAACAAAATTACTATACGATGTACTGGGAAAATTGTGTCGAGGGAGAATAATATTTCGGTATTTTGACTTCAAATTTTCTTCTTTCGCGATCTGTTCATTCTCTTTCCATACTTCGACATTCAAGATCTACCTTTCACACTTCTTTCATACTAAATTATCTGTCTCGTACTTTCGTAATATCCTTGGCAATATTCTTAGTATAAAAATATAAAGCGTATTGGTAAATCGTTTTGTTTTGATGCTTATTTTCCTTCTCAAGGGAAGGATCGAATGATTAGGGGCAAACTAAATGAGCTAAAACCTTTTATTTAGGTCATGTAAAAGCCTATCTGCGGAAATATAACCGCACCTTGACGGATAGCAAGGTTGAATCAAGGACATTCGCAAGCTGTGTATAAATTGTTGTCAACGACGGTTTCGCGTTCTACTAGGGCCTGTTTCGCTGGACAGTTGTTCGAAGCTATTCCGTGTTGTACAAACATAAAAAAAAATAGTAAAAAAAAATGTATAAAATTGGTACGTGTGTACCCAAAAAAAAAATAAATCAATAGATCGCGACAGATTTTAATTCGGCCGGACTACTGAGGTGTTTTTCGTCTGAAATAGGCAGGGATATATGTGCCACCGAACCCAATACAATAATAAAATATGGACGCATATAACGTATGGTCTTAGGTCGGGAATTACCTCGATTCTAGGTAGGTTCACAAGGCTTATCTAAGGGAGTAGGTCGTTGTTTGCTAAGTGATATAAAAAAATATATTAAGGGAATTACGTATCGTAATATAAAAATTATGCGACGGTAAAAATGACATACCAGATGGCGCTGCCGTCTGGTATGGGGTTTTATAAAAAAAAAATAAAAAAAATGAAATAAAATATGAAAGTATTTTTTTTTTTTTTTGTATAAGTGCCTAACTTGTCGACTAATTTTTTGACCTTTTGGTACTTAGTATTGTAGGTTCATTGAATTTAGTTTAAGCTATTTTTGAGGGATTTGTTTGTTTGTTTGTCTCACGGCGGGGGAGGTTTGTTTATTTTTAAGTTTATGTACCCATTTAGCATCTTGTTTTCCCTTTCGTTTTGATTTTAATACGTCAGTTAGAGCTTCCTTCGGAACGTCACCGGTATTTTCCCTTCAGCTCCCTTCTCCTGCCTTTCGTGCGCGTCTGTCTTTTGAGCCACTAGTTTCTTGCGAGGTCCTTTACGTGATGCACTCCTCTGCCGCGACCGCTTTCGCCGGCTAAAGAATGTAACCCTTGTGACACCGTGTGTGTGAATGTATGCGTGTAGGTATGTGTGTAAATGTGTGTACTAGTGAGTGTAGGTGTGTGCAATTATGTATGGTAATATGTGGAAGTGTGCGCACGTGTGTGTTGAAGTAGTAATCGCTAACAAATTAAGATTTAAAATTGTATGAATACTGTGTATTTGATGGAAAACTTGTGTGGATTTGTGTATAAATATGTGTGTGTGTGTGTTACGAAAGTGATAATGTGTGTGTGTTAATATTAATTTGAATTAAAATAAAAATGAAAGAAAACCAAAAAGAATTTAAATGAAAGTGAGTTAGTAAAGTGAAGAGCTATTATGTTTTGAATTAAAAAAAAAATAAAATGAAAGTAAAGCCAAAAAGAGTTTAAATGAAAGTGAGTTGATATAGTGTGGAGCTATTATGTTGTTGTTACTTTGTACAATTCTAGAAAGTGGTGTGAAAAGAAGAAGAAGAAGGAAAACTAGTTATTAAAGCGAATGTGGATAAAAGAAAAAGTAAAAAAAAAAAAAATAAAAATAAATATTAATTTAAAGAAAACAAATTCCTATTTTGTGTTGATGTTGTTTCGAATTTTATAAGTGCTAGCTAATGATGAAGAAGAAGAAGAAATATTCGAAGCGTGTACTATGTTATGTGTGTGATCCTTGTATTTAGTGTTGTAAGTTTGTGTAATTAATATTTTATGCAGAAGAAAATATTTGCTTGGAAATATTATTTGCGATAGTGTGTAACGGTCCTTATTTTCCTTGTGCAGAGTATTTTTTTGTATGTTATTGAAGCGTGTTGAAGTTGCTACATCACAAGAAATGCGAGTGGCTAGTACCGAATACGATGCGAGTTAAAGGGAAAATAATATTTTGAAAAAGAAAAAAAAATGAATTTCTATGTGTCGTTGATTTTGTTTTGAATTGTATATTATGTATTAAATAATGCTGATGAAGAAGACAAATGTTCGAAGGTGTGTGATGTTACGTGTGTTATCGCTGTATTTATTATTGTATATTTGTGTATTTATTATTTTATGAAAATAAAATATTTGTTTGAGGATATTAATCGCGATGGTGTATGATGGTCCTTATTTTCTGGATGTCCGTGTAATCGTCGGAGCGTATTGTCGGAGCTGTCACGAAGGAATGCAAGGAAATAGTATGAAGACGGGGCAAGCTGACAGAAAGAAAGCTGAAAAACAAAACACCAGATGCGGACGTACCTTTATACTGCTTCTATCCGATGTAGATGTCGAAAGTTCGTTGCAGAATTTGCACGAAGTGGCTGCGCTAAAGTGAAATCGAATGTCTATTCAATTTTGTATCTGAAATCGTTCAAGCCAATGGGCCGCAGACCGTAGTATTTTTTAGCCAGAAATGGTACATTTATGGGGTGGTATTTTTTATTTTGTTGCGTACAACGATGTATGGAGAATATTGATACGGGAAAGTATATTTTGTGAATCGCGTGGTATTTTGTCCGCGCGAACGATAATGTTGCTACGCTCGTTTGACAGTTCGAATGGCGTAATGGCTGCTGTGAAATGTTTTGTCGTTTTCTATAGTTTTTATATTAATTAGGGGGTGCTATATGTGGTTTTGTGCCGTGAGACGAGGGTTTCCGCTTGATAGAGGTGTAGGAAGTGTTTTGGGTGATGGATGGCTGAGGGAAGGTGGTTATATTGTAGGTCAAAATTATTGAATGTTGTAAAATGGTTGGTAAACAAGTACTATTTTAATGATATTTTGAATAAAAAAATATTTAAAATCGCGCTTGCGTGTGTAATATGTCGTGTTTTTATGGAGATCTAATTAAAGGAGATCTAATAAAAAAAATAATTCATAAAATAATTAAAAGACAGAAGAAAAAAATCTGAAGTTGAATTTATATAGTATTATTTGATAATAATAAAAGTGACCTAGAGAAAAAATATAAAAAGTATTTTAGGGTGGGATTGGGTGGGAGATATTTTGTTTACTGAAATAGTACAGTTTAATACCTATGTAAAAAAAATTTTGGCCCAATTTCTGGAACCAAAGTGGGGGTTATATAAAAAGAAAAATGTATATTTTATTTGAAATGTATTCGTACGATTGGTATGAAAGTTTTCGCCACACGGTGGGCACCAATTTCTGTAAGCCCAACGTGGGAATTATGTAAAAAAAAAAAAAATGTATACTTTTTGAAAAAAAATAAATATTGTCTAAATATGGGTGTGGCGGGTGGGAAATCGCTCTATATTTTATAATGAAAAGCCCCACGCTTGGACGCCAAATTCTGTAACGTTACCCGATTAAGGGAAAAGCCTGTTGTTAGGTCATGGGGAAATATCTTTCATGGAATTTAGGATTACCGTGGAAAAAAGAAGGTGTAATGCTTTAATGATGTGTGTATGTGGGCGCCACCACGGAAATCTAGGATGTTTGGGAATTCGGGTCGTTACGAGAAAAAGCAGGCGTGGTCGCTGCCTGACCTTGAACGCCGCAGAAGGGGATACGCGACAGGATTTGGGACCGCGGTAGCTCAGTGGAAAGGGTCGTGGTGAACCCAAGGAATCCTGCGCGGAGAAAAAGGAGAGCTTCTGGAGGAGAAGGACAGCCTTTCTTCTATTGTGATAAAAGGGGAAAACTAGGGAAAGAAGAGTGGAGGAGTAATAAATAGGGATATAATACGTACTTACTGTGGGCTTATCGCCGAACCTGGAATAGAAAGTAGATGTTTGACCGCTGTGAAGTCGCGAGCGATCTGAGCTGTCAGATTCGCTGCGCGGGCGGTCTCTGCGCCGATGTATTGCGGCGGGCTTCGCGCCGATCCGAAACAGTTACTCTCGTATATTATCAATCTGAGTCTGTACCATTTACAGCATAAATCAAGAATAGAATCCCTCTCTGTGTGTGAGAGATTAACCCTTTTAAGAGAAAAACTCAAAGTAGGATACAAGGTTTATTGCTCATAAATTACAGGATTTTATCTCATTCGATTTAAGTATATTAAAATATGTATTCGGGAGGACTTCTAGAACCTTCGCAAGCCCTTCGGAGCGGAGGAATCACCGGAGCGTGCGTGAAAAGTCACGGTAGGTAGGTCGCTAAACTCACGGTAGGTAGGTGCTTACGGGTATTATGGGGAATTTCGGGAGGAATTCTGGGATCACCTCTACGGATATGCTTTTATATTGTTATTATTTATACAAAGGAGACTTTGAAAAGGGGGAGAACCTTCAACAACCGCCGGCGCGGGAACTTGCGTTACGTCGGTCTGGCGCGTTCTCTGAAACGTACCACGGTTTCACGGGAATTACGCGCCGAGCCCTTGGACTCTCTCTCTCGCGCTTGGCTGGGTTGAACAGTGCCTCTAATGACGATTAAACGGGAAAAATGCCCTAAGGCGAACTATAGAGAGCGCTCTTGCACTAGATTCGAATGATTGGATTCTTTAGTATGAAATATAATAATTATTATCTGAACTCTGGGGGTTTTAAAGTTTGGGGAGTCAGAAAACATGAACCCTAGAAACTCGCCTGATATGGAAGGTAGGTCCCTCGGAGGCTGGGGTTCGTTGCGGCTGACTGCGGGATTTGCGCACTGATGTCGCCCGTTGAAACTATGGATTCTTGACGAACTTTAAAACGTGTCACTGCAGCTCCGTTTTGCGATAAAATGTGAGCCGCTGGGGACTTGACCCCCAGCGGCCACGGGCACTTCCGCTGCGTTCGGCGGTTCAAAACTAAGAGGCGGGTATCAAATTGGGCGCTCGATCCGGTCGGTTTTTAATTTAGTATTCTGGCAATTTTTGCCGCCGAATCCGACTAGGGGTGTGCGATGTTATATCGCATGATGCGATTACGGCAACGATCGGAAGTCGAGATAATATATATATGTGCCGATTGAATTGTGGCGAAGTGTAAAGTGAATTATATGAGAGTTTTACTAATGTATTTTAAAGCGGTAAAATCTCGTGACGAGTAGTTCGTCACAGGCCGTCAGTATGGGGTAGCGACGTCCCGGCGCTTTACCGCACATAACTAACAGGTGTATAAAAAAAACACAAAGAATAAAATAAAGAAAAATATAGAGAAGAGATAAAGAGAGAAAAAAAAATATTATAAGAGTTCTATTCCTATGGTGCCTTTGTGGCACGGAAGAGAAAAGAGAATTGAAAAATATGTCCCGAAGAAGAACTAATGACAGTTAGGTAGAGAGAATAAAATAATGGACCTTTGTAAAGGATTCTTACTCTAACAGTTACCTTTGAGATGGGATTTATCGAATTGTATTGAAGGAGTTCGGATTCATGGAAATGAAAGAAGATATGGGCTGAATGGCTTGCTAGGCAACATTTACGAGACTTGTCGAGTCGGTGTTCGTCGTCGGTCGCTCGTCGTCGCTCTGGCGGCCGGGGTGGCCGTGGTCTCGCGGCGGCTCCTCGTCCACGTAGTTTCATCGGCCGGGGTGGCCGTGGTCTCGCGTCAGCTCGTCGTCAGGTCCATCAGCCGGGGTGGCCGTGGTGTCACGTCGGCTCCTTGTTCTCGTAGTTCCATCGGCCGGGGTGGCCGTGGTATCGCGTCAGCTGGAGAAGCGGTTTCGGGTTGAAACCGGCTTGGGGACAGCCGGGTTGTTGGCTGTGCTCGTCCCGTCCTTGTATGCCTCGAACAATGGAGAAAAAGTTGTGCGTTAGCAATGCTGCCTGGATATTGACAAGTGGCATCGTGCTTGGTAAAGTTTACAGATAAAGGCCACTGTCGACCGGTGTCAAGAAAACAGTGAGCGTTCTTTTATTATCGCATTATAGAAGAAAATGTCTGATATTATGACGCTGCGATACACTTTCACTTTAATGACTACTTAGCACTTAGTAACTTTAACTATTATCACTGGTTTAGTGTCCCATATTTAAAGCCCCAATTGTGTGCAAGAGGATTGTGCACTATCATATAAAATGTCCGGCAACAATTCGTCGTTATTAAGGAAAGTTTGTATACTGCCTTTAACCGGTGTGCTGCTTCGGGTCGCTGTGTGCCGAAGACTGCTGCTGCGGAGGGTTTTCGTCCCGCTGCGCGAGCGCGTCTCGGTTCCGTAGGCTGATGCCTACGTGGCGTTATCCGATGGGGTTGTGATGCGTGCGTCAGTGGGATGTGC
This sequence comes from Micropterix aruncella, assembly GCA_944548615.1. Lineage (NCBI taxonomy): Eukaryota > Metazoa > Arthropoda > Insecta > Lepidoptera > Micropterigidae > Micropterix > Micropterix aruncella. Next base: position 12,489,294 of record OX155975.1, on the reverse strand, counting down.
CACCTCGCTGTCATCGCCCAAGTAGTGCCGCGCGAGCAATAAGCGTTGAGTGCTTAGTCGCTGCGGTGCTGCTGCAGTCCAGGTCATGAGTGTTGTCATGATTCTGCTTGCTCGTACGGTGTCCATGTACTGCAAAGTGCATTTCCCGAGCCGTAAATGTTCGTATTTGAAGTTCACATTGGCAGGATAGGTTGAGGAAGGACAGGCAGGGTTCCTTCTGACTATTGTTTTTTTTTTTTTTATTTGAGAAAGGACTAGTGCGGGAACGCTATCCTTACATTTCCAAAAGAATAATAGTGAATTTCCTAAGTACAATTTTTTTTACCATCTCGCAAGTTGTAATTTAACAAATAAAAGATAGAAAAATAACGATAAAATAAAAGAAAAACTGTTCAAAGAAAAATAAGAAGTAAGCGAGAAATACAAGCTTAATCTATAAGAAATACTTTTCGAGAAAGATTAGTGTTATCTACGTGAGATAACAAGGTAAAACAATAAATAGGAAAATAGAAAATAGAAAATAACAATAAGAAAATAGAAGATAAGAAAACCGTTAAAATAGAAACAGAGAAAAAGAAAGGTTTTTACAAAGTTTTCGGCTTTGCTTAGTTGCGCAAAGTGGCGTTTAATAATTGACGCTTTGAGAAATGCGATTGAAGTGGGTCACTTGATATATGAGGTAACGTTCCTCCCTGCTGATGGCAGGTAAAATTTTAAACAGATGTATTAAAAATATTGAATAAAGAAAGGTATTTGCTTTTGCTTCGTCCATTACTGTACGCAATGTCTTTTTTGACGGATATTGCGTACGGCATTTCGGATCTTACGGGCGATGTGTATGTGACATCATTTAAAAAAAAAAAATGAAAAAGAGAGGAGAAAAATAAAATATACAATGACATAGAAGATGTCCTAATAATACGCAGTATTTCTGCCACGTAGTTGTCTGAATTAAAAATTTGGTTTCGCCGTGTATCTCCGCAGTCAAACCGTTTGTGAGTTCAGGGAAATGAGGTGAAATGAGAAAGAAAATATGATTATAAAATTATACGTTGACAAGCAAACTTTGGTATAAGTAAAAAAATGATTGTAAATTTGTGTGCTTACGCGGCCGGGGTTGTTGTGAGGTTCTGGGATAGTCGTTCGGCTTATAAAGTAAAAATGTAAACAAATATATGTTTTCAGGAACCGGACAGTGTAAATAAAGATTTAACAAAAATAATAAGAGAAAAAAAAAATATATGACATCGCTATAAGGAGCGTAATGTCGAGTAATAATAGGGTCGTAGTGACCTGGCTGAACCGGCCTGTTTTAAGTGACTCGTGCTTTCAGTCGGAATGACGGACTATTTTATATGTGGTAGTTCCGACACCACGGGATTTTAATTTCCGCGAGTCGTTGTCATCCTCCTTTACGCGAGAAGTATAGATAATATATAATAATAAAAATTTTATGTCACAGGGTTTGTTATAGATAACCTGTTTTATATGGGTGTAATTAGAATGTGCCGAACGTAAGAATTTTCGTGTTTGTGGAATGTTTGTTTTTGTTTTGGGGTGTTCTTTTTTTGTGGAACCTACAATATTCAGTTTATTAGGGACGTGACAACTGTCATGCTTTTAACGTCAAGCAGTTGGTTCTTGAGTGTTAAAGACTCTCAATTGTCTATATTCTCGATGTAATGTTATTATATGCTCCTTTTCCGTGTTTCGGTGATTTTCGGTCACAACTACTTTATCGGAATCGGATACACCTAACAGTAGGACTTGTGAGATCCTGAGTGTTCAAAACTAACAAAATTACTATACGATGTACTGGGAAAATTGTGTCGAGGGAGAATAATATTTCGGTATTTTGACTTCAAATTTTCTTCTTTCGCGATCTGTTCATTCTCTTTCCATACTTCGACATTCAAGATCTACCTTTCACACTTCTTTCATACTAAATTATCTGTCTCGTACTTTCGTAATATCCTTGGCAATATTCTTAGTATAAAAATATAAAGCGTATTGGTAAATCGTTTTGTTTTGATGCTTATTTTCCTTCTCAAGGGAAGGATCGAATGATTAGGGGCAAACTAAATGAGCTAAAACCTTTTATTTAGGTCATGTAAAAGCCTATCTGCGGAAATATAACCGCACCTTGACGGATAGCAAGGTTGAATCAAGGACATTCGCAAGCTGTGTATAAATTGTTGTCAACGACGGTTTCGCGTTCTACTAGGGCCTGTTTCGCTGGACAGTTGTTCGAAGCTATTCCGTGTTGTACAAACATAAAAAAAAATAGTAAAAAAAAATGTATAAAATTGGTACGTGTGTACCCAAAAAAAAAATAAATCAATAGATCGCGACAGATTTTAATTCGGCCGGACTACTGAGGTGTTTTTCGTCTGAAATAGGCAGGGATATATGTGCCACCGAACCCAATACAATAATAAAATATGGACGCATATAACGTATGGTCTTAGGTCGGGAATTACCTCGATTCTAGGTAGGTTCACAAGGCTTATCTAAGGGAGTAGGTCGTTGTTTGCTAAGTGATATAAAAAAATATATTAAGGGAATTACGTATCGTAATATAAAAATTATGCGACGGTAAAAATGACATACCAGATGGCGCTGCCGTCTGGTATGGGGTTTTATAAAAAAAAAATAAAAAAAATGAAATAAAATATGAAAGTATTTTTTTTTTTTTTTGTATAAGTGCCTAACTTGTCGACTAATTTTTTGACCTTTTGGTACTTAGTATTGTAGGTTCATTGAATTTAGTTTAAGCTATTTTTGAGGGATTTGTTTGTTTGTTTGTCTCACGGCGGGGGAGGTTTGTTTATTTTTAAGTTTATGTACCCATTTAGCATCTTGTTTTCCCTTTCGTTTTGATTTTAATACGTCAGTTAGAGCTTCCTTCGGAACGTCACCGGTATTTTCCCTTCAGCTCCCTTCTCCTGCCTTTCGTGCGCGTCTGTCTTTTGAGCCACTAGTTTCTTGCGAGGTCCTTTACGTGATGCACTCCTCTGCCGCGACCGCTTTCGCCGGCTAAAGAATGTAACCCTTGTGACACCGTGTGTGTGAATGTATGCGTGTAGGTATGTGTGTAAATGTGTGTACTAGTGAGTGTAGGTGTGTGCAATTATGTATGGTAATATGTGGAAGTGTGCGCACGTGTGTGTTGAAGTAGTAATCGCTAACAAATTAAGATTTAAAATTGTATGAATACTGTGTATTTGATGGAAAACTTGTGTGGATTTGTGTATAAATATGTGTGTGTGTGTGTTACGAAAGTGATAATGTGTGTGTGTTAATATTAATTTGAATTAAAATAAAAATGAAAGAAAACCAAAAAGAATTTAAATGAAAGTGAGTTAGTAAAGTGAAGAGCTATTATGTTTTGAATTAAAAAAAAAATAAAATGAAAGTAAAGCCAAAAAGAGTTTAAATGAAAGTGAGTTGATATAGTGTGGAGCTATTATGTTGTTGTTACTTTGTACAATTCTAGAAAGTGGTGTGAAAAGAAGAAGAAGAAGGAAAACTAGTTATTAAAGCGAATGTGGATAAAAGAAAAAGTAAAAAAAAAAAAAATAAAAATAAATATTAATTTAAAGAAAACAAATTCCTATTTTGTGTTGATGTTGTTTCGAATTTTATAAGTGCTAGCTAATGATGAAGAAGAAGAAGAAATATTCGAAGCGTGTACTATGTTATGTGTGTGATCCTTGTATTTAGTGTTGTAAGTTTGTGTAATTAATATTTTATGCAGAAGAAAATATTTGCTTGGAAATATTATTTGCGATAGTGTGTAACGGTCCTTATTTTCCTTGTGCAGAGTATTTTTTTGTATGTTATTGAAGCGTGTTGAAGTTGCTACATCACAAGAAATGCGAGTGGCTAGTACCGAATACGATGCGAGTTAAAGGGAAAATAATATTTTGAAAAAGAAAAAAAAATGAATTTCTATGTGTCGTTGATTTTGTTTTGAATTGTATATTATGTATTAAATAATGCTGATGAAGAAGACAAATGTTCGAAGGTGTGTGATGTTACGTGTGTTATCGCTGTATTTATTATTGTATATTTGTGTATTTATTATTTTATGAAAATAAAATATTTGTTTGAGGATATTAATCGCGATGGTGTATGATGGTCCTTATTTTCTGGATGTCCGTGTAATCGTCGGAGCGTATTGTCGGAGCTGTCACGAAGGAATGCAAGGAAATAGTATGAAGACGGGGCAAGCTGACAGAAAGAAAGCTGAAAAACAAAACACCAGATGCGGACGTACCTTTATACTGCTTCTATCCGATGTAGATGTCGAAAGTTCGTTGCAGAATTTGCACGAAGTGGCTGCGCTAAAGTGAAATCGAATGTCTATTCAATTTTGTATCTGAAATCGTTCAAGCCAATGGGCCGCAGACCGTAGTATTTTTTAGCCAGAAATGGTACATTTATGGGGTGGTATTTTTTATTTTGTTGCGTACAACGATGTATGGAGAATATTGATACGGGAAAGTATATTTTGTGAATCGCGTGGTATTTTGTCCGCGCGAACGATAATGTTGCTACGCTCGTTTGACAGTTCGAATGGCGTAATGGCTGCTGTGAAATGTTTTGTCGTTTTCTATAGTTTTTATATTAATTAGGGGGTGCTATATGTGGTTTTGTGCCGTGAGACGAGGGTTTCCGCTTGATAGAGGTGTAGGAAGTGTTTTGGGTGATGGATGGCTGAGGGAAGGTGGTTATATTGTAGGTCAAAATTATTGAATGTTGTAAAATGGTTGGTAAACAAGTACTATTTTAATGATATTTTGAATAAAAAAATATTTAAAATCGCGCTTGCGTGTGTAATATGTCGTGTTTTTATGGAGATCTAATTAAAGGAGATCTAATAAAAAAAATAATTCATAAAATAATTAAAAGACAGAAGAAAAAAATCTGAAGTTGAATTTATATAGTATTATTTGATAATAATAAAAGTGACCTAGAGAAAAAATATAAAAAGTATTTTAGGGTGGGATTGGGTGGGAGATATTTTGTTTACTGAAATAGTACAGTTTAATACCTATGTAAAAAAAATTTTGGCCCAATTTCTGGAACCAAAGTGGGGGTTATATAAAAAGAAAAATGTATATTTTATTTGAAATGTATTCGTACGATTGGTATGAAAGTTTTCGCCACACGGTGGGCACCAATTTCTGTAAGCCCAACGTGGGAATTATGTAAAAAAAAAAAAATGTATACTTTTTGAAAAAAAATAAATATTGTCTAAATATGGGTGTGGCGGGTGGGAAATCGCTCTATATTTTATAATGAAAAGCCCCACGCTTGGACGCCAAATTCTGTAACGTTACCCGATTAAGGGAAAAGCCTGTTGTTAGGTCATGGGGAAATATCTTTCATGGAATTTAGGATTACCGTGGAAAAAAGAAGGTGTAATGCTTTAATGATGTGTGTATGTGGGCGCCACCACGGAAATCTAGGATGTTTGGGAATTCGGGTCGTTACGAGAAAAAGCAGGCGTGGTCGCTGCCTGACCTTGAACGCCGCAGAAGGGGATACGCGACAGGATTTGGGACCGCGGTAGCTCAGTGGAAAGGGTCGTGGTGAACCCAAGGAATCCTGCGCGGAGAAAAAGGAGAGCTTCTGGAGGAGAAGGACAGCCTTTCTTCTATTGTGATAAAAGGGGAAAACTAGGGAAAGAAGAGTGGAGGAGTAATAAATAGGGATATAATACGTACTTACTGTGGGCTTATCGCCGAACCTGGAATAGAAAGTAGATGTTTGACCGCTGTGAAGTCGCGAGCGATCTGAGCTGTCAGATTCGCTGCGCGGGCGGTCTCTGCGCCGATGTATTGCGGCGGGCTTCGCGCCGATCCGAAACAGTTACTCTCGTATATTATCAATCTGAGTCTGTACCATTTACAGCATAAATCAAGAATAGAATCCCTCTCTGTGTGTGAGAGATTAACCCTTTTAAGAGAAAAACTCAAAGTAGGATACAAGGTTTATTGCTCATAAATTACAGGATTTTATCTCATTCGATTTAAGTATATTAAAATATGTATTCGGGAGGACTTCTAGAACCTTCGCAAGCCCTTCGGAGCGGAGGAATCACCGGAGCGTGCGTGAAAAGTCACGGTAGGTAGGTCGCTAAACTCACGGTAGGTAGGTGCTTACGGGTATTATGGGGAATTTCGGGAGGAATTCTGGGATCACCTCTACGGATATGCTTTTATATTGTTATTATTTATACAAAGGAGACTTTGAAAAGGGGGAGAACCTTCAACAACCGCCGGCGCGGGAACTTGCGTTACGTCGGTCTGGCGCGTTCTCTGAAACGTACCACGGTTTCACGGGAATTACGCGCCGAGCCCTTGGACTCTCTCTCTCGCGCTTGGCTGGGTTGAACAGTGCCTCTAATGACGATTAAACGGGAAAAATGCCCTAAGGCGAACTATAGAGAGCGCTCTTGCACTAGATTCGAATGATTGGATTCTTTAGTATGAAATATAATAATTATTATCTGAACTCTGGGGGTTTTAAAGTTTGGGGAGTCAGAAAACATGAACCCTAGAAACTCGCCTGATATGGAAGGTAGGTCCCTCGGAGGCTGGGGTTCGTTGCGGCTGACTGCGGGATTTGCGCACTGATGTCGCCCGTTGAAACTATGGATTCTTGACGAACTTTAAAACGTGTCACTGCAGCTCCGTTTTGCGATAAAATGTGAGCCGCTGGGGACTTGACCCCCAGCGGCCACGGGCACTTCCGCTGCGTTCGGCGGTTCAAAACTAAGAGGCGGGTATCAAATTGGGCGCTCGATCCGGTCGGTTTTTAATTTAGTATTCTGGCAATTTTTGCCGCCGAATCCGACTAGGGGTGTGCGATGTTATATCGCATGATGCGATTACGGCAACGATCGGAAGTCGAGATAATATATATATGTGCCGATTGAATTGTGGCGAAGTGTAAAGTGAATTATATGAGAGTTTTACTAATGTATTTTAAAGCGGTAAAATCTCGTGACGAGTAGTTCGTCACATTGTTCAGGGTCGGTCAAACTCACGGGTCAACACCTATCCGGCTGCCTCCACGTATTAAATGCGAGCCCGGGTAGGACTCTGGCCTTCGGGCCGGTTTCTATGCTAAAACTACTAAACTTCTAAAACTACTAAACGCTCCTGGATGTTTTGCGCACCGTGCGGAATTAGCCAATCGATTGTGCATTCTGACTGACAGTCGGGGGAGTCTGAAAATAGTACTGCCTATAGAGGGGGGTTTACCGCTTCACCTTACGGCGACTGCTCTTGAAACGGCCAATCGGCTACCCGATTCCAGCTAACAGCCGGATAGAAGGCGCTGTGGTCTGCGATAGATTCGGCAAACGTCGTATTGCCGCTTCGTAAGGGAGAGGACTGCGCAAGCGACCTCGAACCTGGGACCATTCTGGAGACCGGAGTAATCTGGCTGCAACTGATAGTAAGAGCGCGAGTTTCGGCTTGCTGGGTGACTAACCTGGTTATCTCACGGCTAGACGTTGGTCTTTTATAGGCATGTGGCGGAACTTGACGGTGAATTGTTTTGTCCGTAATCTTCTGTGCTCCCCTCACGGGAGACAGAACTTTAAATTTCCTTAAAACTGCCTGAGGTGACGGGTTCGCCCGTTGTAGTTGACAACTCTATTTGTAGGGAGGACTTTTTTCGGGACGCGACGAGAACTCCACGGGATCACACACACCACGCACGCAATAAAAATCAACTAAGGATGCGGTCCAAAATAAATTGAACATTAGATAGTACGACGCCATGGCAAATATAAGAATTTAATATTATGAGTATGGCTATAGATCAACCGCAAGCCTAACGAATGCATAAGTCACCATAATTATGAGAGATTAAAATCACCAGTGATTTGTATCTAAATATAACCGATATTGTAGGAACATCTGAATGGTTGAAATTTTGAATATAATTTTTAAGCTATTGCATAGCTTTTATCGCGGGCCTAGTAGGCCAGCGCGGCGACCGAATGAAGAAATTTCTTAACGAAAATTAATGATTTTAAACTGAAAATTACGTCTAAACGAGTACTGCTTACGATTATAAAAAAATATATGTTAAACAAGAACATTTTCCTAATATTCTTAGCTTTGAATATTTTAGATTTGGTTTATATTACATAGTGTAATTAATTTGTGAAATTAGGTCTCACCGAACACAAAAACGACTACTACGCAAATACTATTTGGCGTATTATTATAAAACCTGCACCATTTTAAAGATAATTTAATTATCTATCTTTTTATCTACGATTTTTTTCGAATAATCCGTTTTTTTTGCTTTATCGAATAAAAAATTCGTGCGCGGCGCTCTATCGGAAGACGTTTAAATTATTCCGAATCATTTGCTACCGCAGCCGCAAATGATTCGGAATAATTTCAAAGTTTTCCGGTAGAGCGCAGTTATCTGATATCAGAAAAAATAAAATAAATAAATAATTTTAATTGCATAAGTTGTTAAAAATGCTATGCAATAGCTTTACCGCGGCAGTCCCCGAGTGCCACACGTATTTTTTTATTTATTTTTTTTATTTTATTATTGTTATTGTTAAGGAAACAAACAGCTTTTACAAAATATTGGGTACAAAATTATTAGGTTTCAAGGATAATGCTAATAACCTGTTTCCACTTGAATATTAATAATTTAAACACTTAACAGTTTACTATGAAGAATACACTCACATGAAAGGAGGTGGGAATTGGGAAGTGGGGAGTCATATAAGTAAATACAATTTTATGTGAATACACGTTCCATAATGTATACATATTATTGTCATACATATTATTTCAATATATTCTTGAATACATATTATTAATATTATTTTATATAGTGCCATTACAATGATACGTCAACACAGTCATTAATTATTGTTTTTTTAAGAGCGATAGATGACGAATTGAATACGTCAATATCGCAGAGCTGCGTATTATAAATTTTACATACTCTATAAATAAAACAGTTTTGTGCATAATTAGTGCCAACCTGCGGTAGGTGGAAAAACTCCGTTCGGCGAGTGAGTCGCGATGGTACACGAAAAGATACCATTCCAAGAAGATCCGAACAATCAATGTAACCTGTCAACAATTTATGGAAAAACACCACATCTGCACATTTTCTTCTTGATTGTAGTGATTGAAGACCATGAAAGCTAGCTGTTTCGCTGCAATTGGGAAAGTACAAAAAGAAACGATAATTCAAATGTTTCAAGAACAAATTTTGAATACGTTCAATTCTTTTTACGTGAACGTTATAGCTTGGAGACCATATTTGAGACGCATATTCGGGGTGACTGCGGACGAATGCGTTGTATAAGAGTAAGAGAGAATGTTTAACTGAGAACTGTTTTAAAGATCGAAGTACGAATCCTAACATACTGGGCTCGATTGCGTTTCTTAGTGAACTAAAATCGGAAATTAGTCCGTGTGAACGAGACAGGGCAATACCCTAGAGCGGAGTGTGAGATGACCGATTGTCACTTTTTCGCATTAAAACTGCCCGCCAAGGTCAAATCTTGCACCGCACGAAATATGCTCGAATTTATTCGGACGAGTTCGGCAGGTAGTATTTTTCGACGATTGTTCGTTTCATATTCCGCTCTAACGTATCGCTCTGTCTCGTTCGCTTGGACTAATTTTAGTTTTAGTTCACAAAGAAACACAATCGGGCCCACTATATGCTTTTTTTAGTGATGTTATCTATGTGATAGTTAAATAATAACTTACTATCTAAAAAAACACCTAGATCCCGGATTGCATTCTTCTTGGTTATCGAGAAACCGTTTATAGTATAATTAAATGGTAAAATATTGTTGTTCCGCGTAAAACTAACGGTAGCACATTTCGCAGCATTCAGAAATAAGCGATTCGAGGCGCAATAAAGAGATAGTCTATCTAGGTCATCCTGTACCAATTGACAATCGTTAAGGGAATTAACAGGTGCGTACATTTTCAAATCGTCAGCGAAAAGTAGAAAGTTACAAAACATGATGACGCGGTAGTAGCCGCAGTGCAGGGAGTTTTAATTGATCAAGATGAAGAGTCGTTTCGAAAGGGTCATTAATGTACAAATATATATATATATATATATATATATATATATATATATATATATATATATATATATATATATATATATATATATATATATATATATATATATATATATATAAATATATATATATATATATATATATATATATATATATATATATATATATATATATATATATATATATATATATATATATATATATATATATATATATATATATATATATATATATATATATATATATATATATATATATATATATATATATATATATATATATATATATATATATATATATATATATATATATATATATATATATATATATATATATATATATATATATATATATATATATATATATATATATATATATAATATATATATATATATATATATATATATATATATATATATATTAAATATATAAACTTAAAAGATGACTATGTAGAAAACTAAAAGAACAATCAATAAAAGTAAACTTTATCATACTAAATTATCACTCTTACCCACTTTGCCTAACTAATCCTTATGCCATCTTAATTTTCAAATGGAGATGGAAATAAAATATTTACCCAAACACGTCCAAAATAGTGGGGAGGATTGTAGCGAGTGAAAAATATACTCGAGGGCCAGAGAAATAATCGGGAATCTACTACTTTTGAATGAACTAATACTACTGGTTATGTTAAGTACATCTTGATTTTACCTACTCAACCTAATTCAACGGCGAAAGCGCCTCATCCCATCAATTTCTAAATATCACTGTTCAATTAACGAAAATTCGACGCTCCAACATTAAAACATATATAACACACCGCCACATTAAAAAAACCCACAAATATAGAACTAATTAAAAAAATATCATATAAACAGATTAGGGCATTTGCTACATTGCTCACATAAAAAGTTTAGGGACCTTTAATTTGACACTAAACACTATATATTTAGGATAATTTATTGACAATTGGACATTATACGTCTACTTACTTAATATTCTGACAGTTAAGGTTGACATAACGATTCCAACAATGCCACACACTTCTAAATCGGTTGCAAGCGTTTAGAACTTATATTAGTAGTAATAGATGAAGTGGGGGGTTTGTTTTCAGCCCTTGATGTCACCTAGATCTATAAGATCTTTTGTAACTACCCGCTATGTGGTTAGGTCAGTGGTCAGCTAGTAGCCCAGTACTTCTTACCAGTCCAAGTAGATCACTGACCTTCAAGTTGGCCAGATCGCTGGGTTCGAGAAAGGCTCGTCCCAGTAAACTGTGTCTTTTTGCGGCGAGGCCTGGGCAGCAACCAACGATGTGTATGTTGTCTTCAGGTTCCTCGCCACATATTCGGCAGTCCTTGCTCTCGGTCAAGCCAAGGTTGAATAGATGTGCTCTAAGAGGAGACAGATAGTGGTTCTAAGACTCTTCTTGCTCATGTCAAGTAGGGCATTGATGTTATGTTATAACTAGAAGTTATGTTAATATAAGGAAAACATACATAGAGGAACCCTGAACACATTACACTCCTATTTTGTTAAACAGTCGTATACGACTAAGCGTATACGAATAAGTAGTATACGAATAAGTCGTATACGTATACGAATAAGTCGTATACGAATCAGCAGATTATTGCATTTGTTACATTGCTCAACAGTTTAATGCATATGATATTTCCTTGACGTACTGCTTTTCCTAACTTGACTTTATTTATCGCAATAGACCCACGGCAAGCCTAACTAATGCGTAAGCCATCTTAATTTTCAAACGGAGACGGAAACCAAATATTTACCCAAATACGTCCAACATAATGAGGAGGAACGTAGCGAGTGATGTGCGGCGTCTCCTATTACACACACGCTATTGTAAAGGGAGAATATTTGCTTTTCATAGGGATCTTAGTCGGCGCCACAATACCCATTGTGGAATACCCGAAGAGCACACAAGCGCAAGGCAAATATCTAACCCCATCTCTTGAGACGGCGTATACGCATTAAAACAAAACCCTGCCTTAATGACGAGTGGATCCTATGTTTATAACATAGTGGTGTACGGTAGCTACACATAGCACCGAACACTACTACACCTAAATATTCCTAAAACGCAGGAGATTATCATCGGTTGCATTAGGCAACTATCTATAGCTTCAGAAATCCAAACATTTTAACCCTTCGAGTTTATTGGAATTTCTTGCAATATCGCCGCGCTCGACAAAAAGTTCTCTAACTATGAAAATATGAATAATTACCGTGCAATGATCGCATTGAAATTTCGTATATAGAATATTGAAATCTCATTTTGTAAAACAATTATATAATCCTACTACTATTAAAAACGCGAAAGTTTGTAAGAATGTATGGATGTTTGTTACTCTTTCACGCAAAAACTACTGAATGGATTTTGATGAAACTTTACAATAATATAGCTTACGCATGAGAATAACACATAGGCTATAATTTATAAAGATATACAGTTTTCTTCTTATCATTATCACAATTTTCCATCACCACGCGGGTAAAACCGCGGGGCGCAGCTAGTTATGAATAAATATGAGAAAATCGAAAAAGTGAAAAAAACGGCATTTCTAACTTGTACTTGTATTACGGAAAAATGCGGAACCCTATTTAGAAATTGTAAATACTATCGTGATTTTTATTAGATTCTCTATCAAAGGTAAAATTTTGTTTTGCTTTTTTACATACAATAATATTTAGATATTAGTCACAAAACCAATAAAAATTTTGATGATTTCTCGAGAGAAAAAAAAATATGTTTGACAATGGAATTTTACCAGAAATATCAGCGAAATGACGCGCAAAATTATTCTATCGGCCGTGTATGTATCTATGGTAATAATGAGATATTTGGATGAGTTCGAATTAGAAAATAATATTACTGTGCGCTCCGGGAGCAAGCCGCCAATATTGGACGATACGTAGTCAACGGTGTTCTGATGTGCAACCAAATTTGGTCGTTACGTAGCCGGTCCCAGAATACAAAAGATTCTGTGGTGGCCTTAGCAAGGGCGTCCAATGCTGCCGTGCTGTCAGAGCAGGTGAGGATTTTTCTATTTTTTACATAGAAATATGGCAAACACCTCGGCTTACAAAACCGTAGCATATTGTCCAAGAGGGATGATGATTCTGTAGTCGTTGATTTATCGAATAAATGGATAAACAAATAAATAAAAATAATAGTAAACCTATTCTAGGGCCATAGAAATAATCGGACATCTACTAATTTTGAATTAACTAGTACTACTGGTTAGGTTTTAATTAACACTACAATTTTAACGACATTTTTACAGATCACTGCTCACGCAACGAAACTTCGACGCTCCAACATTGAAACATATAACATACATACATACACATGGTCACAATAATGAAACCCACGAATATTGAACTAATATAAAGAAAAAATACGTGTTGCACTCGGGGACTGCCGCGGTAAAGCTATTGCATAACTTTTTTCACAACTTATGCAATTATAATTATTAAGCTATTGCAGCGCGGCGACAACGAATGAAGAAATTTCTTAATGAAAATTAATGATTTTAAACTGATAATTACGTCTAAATGAGTACTGCTTACGATTCGAAAAAAATATATATTAAACAAGAACATTTTCGTAATATTCTTAGCTTTGAATATTTTAGATTTTGTTTATATTACATAGTGTAATTAATTTGTGAAGCTAGGTCTAACCGAACACAAAAACGACTACTACGCAAATACTATCTGGCGTAATATTATGAAACCTGCACCATTTTAAAGATAATTTAACAATCTATATTTTTATCTACCATTTTTATCGAATACTCAAAGAATAATATACGGTTTTTTTGCTTTATCGAATAAAATTCGTGCGCTCTATCGGAGGACGTTTAAATTATTCCGAATCGATTCGGAATAATTTCAACGTTTTCCCATAGAGCGCAGTTATCTGATATCAGAAAAGAAATTCCTCATACTGCATAAATAAAATAAATAAATAATTATAACTGCATAAGTTGTTAAATAATGCTATGCAATAGTTTAACCGCGGCAGTCCCCGAGTGCCACACATATTTTTTATTTTATTAATTTTTTTTTCTGATATCAGATAACTGCGCTCTATCGGAAAACGTTGAAATTATTCCGAATCATTTGCGGCTGCGGTAGCAAATGATTCGGAATAATTTAAACGTCGTCCGATAGAGCGCCGCACACGAATGTTTATTCAATTAAGCAAAAAAACCGGATTTTTTGAAAAAATCGTAGATAATTCAATTATCTTTAAAATGGTGCAGGTTTCATAATAATACGCCGGATAGTATTTGCGTTGTAGTCGTTTTTGTGTTCGGTTAGACCTAATTTCACAAATTAATTACACTATGTAATATAAACAAAATCTAAAATATTCAAAGCTAAGCATATTAGGAAAATGTTCTTGTTAAACATAGATTTTTTTCGAATCGTAAGCAGTACTCGTTTAGACGTATTTATCAGTTTAAAATCATTAATTTTCGTTAAGAAATTTCTTCATTCGGTCGCCGCGCTGGCCTAGGCCCGCGATAAAAGCTATACAATAGCTTAAAAGCTATACAATAGCTTAATAATAATTCTACAGATTGGGACATTTGCTACATCGCTCACATAAACAGTTTGGGGCATATGATATTTCCTTGCCGTACGGCTCTTCCCATATTGACTTTATTTATCGCAATAGACGCACCGCAAGCCTAACTAATACATAAGCCATCTTAATTTTCAAACGGAGACGGAAACCAAATATTTACCAAACACGTCCAAAATAATGGGGAGGAACGTAGCCAGTGATGTGCGGCGTCTCCTATTACACACCCGCTATTGTAAAGGGATAATATTTGCTTTTCATCGGGATCTTAGCCGGCGCCACAATACCCATTGTGGAATACCAGAAGACAAAGGCATACAAGCGTGAGGCAAATATCTAACCCCCATCTCTTGAAGCGACGTATACGCAATAAAACAAAACCCTGCCTTAATGAGGAGTGGATGGTATAATAATAATTTAGTGGTGTAGAACTCAAACTCTTTGTACTAGATTATTAGGCGTTTATGTCAACGAACTTTTAAAATGGAACTTCCACTGTGAAACCTTCGAAAGTAGGTTAATTTTTTTTTTTTTCAATTTCAATTTATTTCCAAAAAAATCTTAACAGATTGTAGAAACTTAATATTTAGGTACATTTAAATTACAGTATATTAGTTCGTTTTTACAATATTTAAATTTATCACCACGTACATACAGTTACTTCATTATTGCTTTTAGGGCATCCAAATCATTTTTAAGATTTATTTACTAAAACCACAAATTAAAATAATTGATAAAAATAATCAAGAAATTAAAATCAGAAAAAGTCAGAATAATTAAAAAATGCTACTTAAAATTGTCAAAAAAATGACCAAAAAATTTGAAAAATTATTTAAAATTAACAAACTCATCGATCGAGTAAAAAGCTTTGTCTAATAAGAATTCTTTAAGTAACTTTTTGAATAAGCTTTCCACTTGAATAGTTTTTAAACTTTCTGGTAGCCTGTTAAAGTAATATGGCCCTGAGTATTTTGTGTCTTGCCTTGCTGTGTTTAGTTTAATACATGGTATAAAAATGTTTAATTTATTTCTCGTATTTTTAGTATGTGTATCTGAAAACTTTTTATAATGTGTTTCTTTATTCTTAAAAAAACTCAGTTAGTAACTTAAAGAGATATAGTGAGGTTAAGGTGAAGATTCTTAGCCTTTTAAAAATGGGTCGACACGACTCTTCCCTTTTCACCTTTGCAATTATTCGCACTGCTCTCTTTTGGAGTATAAATATGGGTTCCCTATGACAAGCATAACAATTTCCCCAGATCGTAATGGCATAACTTAGGATAGCTTCAATATAGCTGAAATAAACATTTCTTGTTTGCAATTCATCCAACGACCTTCTTACAATACTTAAAGTATAACATGCCCGACTTAACCTACTTTCGAGGTTTTCACAGTGAAAGTTCCATTTTAAAAGTTCGTCGACATGAACACCTAAAAATCTAGTACAATGAGTTTGAGGAATGGCAGTGTTATTTATTGAAAGTATTATTGGCGAACCTTTATTCCGATTTCGATGATTTGTAAAATGTATGAAGTTACTTTACTGTTAAGTCGGGCATGTTTTGCTTAGAGTATTGTAAGAAAGTTATTGAATGAAATGCAAACACGAAGTGTTTATTTCAGCTATATTGAAGCTATCCAAAGTTATGCCATTACAATTTGTAGAAATTTTGATGCTTTTCACAAGGAACCCATATTTATTCTCCAAAAGAGTGCAGTACGAATAATTGCAAAGATACAGGTAATAGTCGTCGACCTAATTTTAAATGGTGAGAAATACTCACAAAAACCTTTGCCTCTCGTAAGTTACATACTGATTTTGTTTAAGAATATCGAATCAATTTTAAAAAGTTTTCAGATACACATACCAATAATACGACAAATATTAATTTTACACCATGTGCTAATCTAAACACAGAAAGGCAAGACACAAACTATTTTGGTCATATTACTTTAACAGGGTACTGGAAAGTTTAAAAGTAATTCAAGTGGACGCTTATTCAAAAAAATACTAAAAGATTTTTTATTAGAAAATGCTGTTTATTCGATAGTTTGTTAATTTTAAGTGATTTTCAAATTTTTGGACAATTTTAAGTAGCATTTTTCGAATTATTTTGACTTTTCTGATTTTATGTTTTCTTGTTTTTCTTAATGGTTATTTTAATTTGTGGGTAAATCGTGAGGGGCTTTCTACTTTTTTATAATGACTCTATATTTACAACCAGCTACTAATAAAGTATGTATAACAATTGATATCAAGCATCCCAAGCTTATTAAAAAAATTAATTGTATATTTTATACTTATTTAAAATTTAATCACCTTATTCTTATTTTAATTTTATTCAAAATCTTTTAACTATATTAAGTTACGATACTTTCTGTCCCTGTTGAACAATATCTATATTACAAAATTGGCTTTGCTTTTTAGTGTAGTATGCTATAAAAGCGTATTTTTAGTTTTAAGCTATTGCATAGCTTTTATCGCGGGCCTAGGCCTGCGATAAAACGCTGGCCTAGGCCAGCGCGACGACCGAATGAAGAAATTTCTTAACGAAAATTAATTATTCTGATAATTACGTCTAAACGAGTACTGTTTACGATTCGAAAAAAAATATATGTTAAACAAAAACATTTTCCTAATATTCTTAGCTTTGAATATATTAGATTTTGTTTATATTACATAGTGTAATTAATTTGTGAAATTAGGTGTAACCGAACACAAAAACGACTACTACGCAAATACTATCTGGCGTATTATTATGAAACCTACACCATTTTAAAGATAATTTAATAATCTATCTTTCCATCTACGATTTTTTTTGAATAATCCATTTTTTTTGCTTTATCGAATAAAAAATTCGTGCGCGGCGCTCTATCGGAAGAGGTTTAAATTATTCCGAATCATTTGCTACCGCAGCCGCAAATGATTCGGAATAATTTCAACGTTTTCTGATAGAGCGCAGTTATCTGATATCAGAAAAAATAAAATAAATAAAATAAATAAATAATTATAATTGCATAAGTTGTTAAAAATGCTATGCAATAGCTTTACCGCGGCAGTCCCCGAGAGCCACACGTATAATTATTTTTTTAATACAGTATTTTTATATTACAGTATTTTACAGTATAGTAAAGTACTTTTATAGTACAGTTATTTTACAGTATTTTTCTTCTTAGTCTTTATAAAGAAGGACATTATTTTCTGTCATTATATGGTCGGTTAAATGTCTAACCTGTAAAATCAGGATTTTTTCCTTTTTTATCCTGATGGAAAAGGATGTCCTGGTCAGGACATTAGGTCAAAGTTATGAAATTAATGCACTGTCATCGATCCTTATTACATGTGCAAAATTTCAAATTATTCATATGTCAGTAAGTTAGTGAAAATTAACTTGACAAAATTCCGTCACATACGTACAGGTCAAGCATAGGTATCTGGTGATAAAAGCGTTATAAAATAAATCGCCAACTATCACATGGCTGGATTGCGTTTGTTCGTGAACTAAAATCGGAAATTAGTTCATGTGAACGAGACAGGGCAATGTTGAGTTGAGTTGAGTTCTTTATTGTCTGGCCGCACTATCTTGACGGTGCTTACCTAGAAACATTAGTAGCAAAATTTTACGATATCTTGTACACCGCGATCGAGCAGTTCGTGCCGCAAACCGACGTCCGTAACTCGAGATTCCCAAAGTGGTACTCGGTCCCTCTAATTAAAGTAATTAAGGAAAAGCGTAAAGCTCATACGAGGTGGAAAAAATATGGTAATCCTCTTGATTATGACGAATTCACGTTACTGAGGGCTCGTCAAAAACGATTACAATCTGAATGTTTCAATTATTATACTCAGGAATGCGAGTCTACAATTCGCAGTAATCCAAAGTTTTTATGGACTTATATAAAGTCACTTCGGAAAGACAGCAATATACCTAGGGAAATGATTAATAATGGAGAAACGTTCAGCGATGGGACACATATATGTGAAGGTTTCAGTGTCTACTTTAAATCAGTGTTCATAGAATCGGAAACCGATTCGAACACATGTCACGCAACGCCTAAAAGTGGCTCGCACAATTCGTTGAGTATCGGAGGCATCGAAATCAGCCAAGATATTATTCTTAGATACTTAAAGAAAATTGATATAAATAAGGGTTCGGGCAGTGACTCCATCCCTCCTATATTTATCTATAATTGTGCTCAGTCCCTCTCTGTTCCACTGGCCATTCTTTTCGACAAATCACTTAAGGCGGGCATTTTTCCGACGAGATGGAAAGAAGCGTGTGTCGTTCCAATTCACAAGGCCGGCCCAAAGAATGTAGTATCTAATTACAGACCGATATCTATTCTTCCGGTTATTAGCAAGTTATTTGAGAAGGTGGTATACGATTCCCTGCTGCCCTCGTTTAGGACAATTCTCCCTGAGAATCAGCATGGTTTCTTACCAGGACGCTCGGTTACATCAAATCTATGCCAATTTCTCGACTTTGTCACGGTCAACATGGATAAGAGACTGCAAGTAGATGTAATTTACACCGATTTCTCGAAGGCGTTTGACCGCGTCGACCACGGTATTCTACTTGGAAAATTAGAATCTGTGGGCATACACGGCGACCTACTGCGATGGCTCTCATCGTACTTGAGGAACAGGCGACAGGCTGTTGTACTGGGTGGTTTTCGGTCGAATTATGTAAACATTCCATCTGGTGTACCCCAGGGCTCTCATCTTGGTCCGCTGCTGTTCAATGTATATATACACGATATTCAGGATTGTTTCCAACACTCACACTGCATTATGTACGCTGACGATCTTAAAGTTTATTCTGTGGTCAAAGATATTTCACAGTGTCATCGATTACAGGAGGACCTTGCTCGCATGTCAGACTATTGCTCTCTCAATAAATTAAGTTTAAATGCGGCGAAATGCAGCAAGTTATCCTTTACTCGTAACCGATCAAAGTATGATTTCGACTACAGGATAGGCGGAGAGATTATAGCAGAGAAGAGTGTAGTGCGGGATTTGGGGATAATGCTGGACAACAAATTAATGCTGTATACACACATTGAACACTTGGTGGGAAAAGCTTACAGAGCTCTCGGTTTCGTACTGAGAGCATGCAAACCATTCTCCGACATTAATGTGCTCTTCACTCTTTATAACGCCTACGTTCGCAGTATAGTGGAGTTTGCGTCACCTATATGGTCACCGCAGTATAATGTACACATTGACCGTATAGAGCGTATTCAGAAAACCTTCGTAAGGCACTTGTGTCATCGAACCCTCGCTGAATATACCTCATATTCTGACGGATTGGCAAGGTTCGAAATGCTGAGTCTTCAGCAGCGACGTAAAGTGACTGATATGACGTTCTTCCACAATATACTTTCGCATCATATCGACAGCCCACAAATTCTAAGCAGAATAGCCTTAAACGTCCCATCGCGCCGAACTCGTCACCCAAGGGTATTCAATGTACCCAGACTCCATACAAATCAAGCAAGGAATTCAACTCTGTATCGAATTATGGAAGCCTACGACGAATCGTTTCAGGAGCTTGACATTTTCTCAATGAGCAAAAACGAGTTTATCAGAGCGGTAATAGACCACACCTTAAAAGCTTGAACAGACACATACCTGTGCAGAATCACACACTCTCATATATACACAACTGACACATACACGTAGATGTACTTACACACACCCATTAAACACACATTACAATCACACACATAAACACACTCATCCTACTCTATCGTACACACTCAGAAATCGAGAGAACATGATAATATAACATAATATATAAATATTATTACACATCACGCACATTAACGGTATATTACCAGGAGACTATTTTGGCCGTAATATTGTTATTATTATTTATTAACTTAAGACCTGTGCGCTGTTTTTCTCTTTTGTTGGAATAAAAAATAAAAAATAAAAATAAAATTATTAAAAAACATACAATATTTAATTAACAAACTGCCCAGAGAGCATACAACATTTTGTTTCAAAAGAAACTTCATAAAGAAGAAGCTATATAAGGCGCAATCAGTAAAACTAAAACTATCAACAATTAAAATATTCAATATCAGAAATGATCAAACACAAGCAATACTCATCAATAATCACATAATCAATCAAACTAATTTTTATAACGTTTTGTCCAAGAAGAATCTAAATACATTGTAATTACATTTAAATATAAGATACCATATAACTAAAACAATCAATAAAATTCAAGTTAAAACAATCAACAAATGAAATAATCAGTATACGCATTACATTAAAATAAAGGGGCTGTAAAAAAAATCATTTTGTAAAATTTATAAATTCCTCAATAGAGTAAAACGTATTGGTTGTAAAAAAATCCTTTAAAAGTTTTTGGAACGTTCTGAGATTGCTATTGTCTTTTATGCCAACTGGTAGGCGGTTAAAATAATAAGGCCCTGAGAATTGGGTACTTTGCCTAGCAGCGTTTAAAACCACGCATGGTAGAATGAAATTATTCTTGTATCTGGTGTTTTTATTGTGTGTATCTTTAAATTTTACGTAACTTTCCTTTTCGGTGTAAAAATCTAATAATAGCCTATATAAGTAAAGTGATGTGAGAGTCATGATTTTCAATCTTTTAAAAATAGGTCTACATGTTTCTATATGTTTAGCTCTGGCAATAATCCGTAATGCTCTTTTCTGAAGGATAAATAAGGGTTCCTTGTGACAAGCGTAACAGTTTCCCCAGATCGTAATGGAATACTTTAGAGCGGAATATGAAATGAACGGTTGTCACTTTTTCGTATTAAAACTACCCACCAAAGGTAAATCGGCTGAATCTAAGACCGCACGAAATGTGTTCAAACTTATTCGGATGACTATAAGTTCGACGGGTAGTTTTGAAGCGGGAAAATCGACTATCGTTCGTTTGCTAATGGGCCCTTGCTGAGTTGGCCACGAAGACCCATTCTGTTCAGGGTTGGTCACACTCACAGGTCCACACAAGTGCGAGCCTGAGTAGGACTCTGGTTTTAGGGCTAGTTTCCCCTAGGTAATCAACCTTCTGGCGCTCCTGGACGGTCTGCGCACCGTGCGGCGTGAGCCAATGGATTGTGCACTCTGACTAACAGTCGGGGGAGTCTGGAAGCAGTAGGTACTGTTTTCTTTACGCCACCGCCACAGATATAAGTCTCGACCTAAGTCTACGTATAACCCGCTGCTACATTTTCTCTGTTTTACTATATAGCGTAGAAGCATAGACTATCACTCAAAACACGACGAAAAAGTTAAAGATTGTTGAAATGTGGATATACCGCCGTATCTTGAATACCTCATGGCGTGACAGAGTCACTGATATTGAAGTTCTGAGCCGACTTAAGAATAAGATGGAACTTCTGAACACCATAAAACACAGGAAGATGTCGTACTTCGGTCACGTCATGAGTAATGACAAATACAAATTGCTCCACCTCTAATGAGCCACCACCAAGGTAAGATCGCTGGGAAGAAAAGCGCCGGCAGGAGGCGGCATTCGTTGCTAAGGAACCTTCGGGACGGGTTTGGCTGCAGTACCACCTCGCTGTTCAGAGCAGCAGCCTCTAAAGTGAAGATAGCTATGATGTTGTCCATCCTCCGATAGGAGTAGAACTCGAAGTAGGTACATGCTGAAGTGATCTGCAAAATTGATTTCCGATAAATATGATTTCGTGGGGTTTTTATGTGACTCTTGCCTTAGGTCTTATTTTTAGTTCATTGTTTCGTTAGTTTGGAGCAAATATATTACTATTGTTTCTATATATTAAAACTGGTAACCATCCCCCCATCTCTCGTAAAGCAACTGCGAATTCAATTTACGCGGGTACATATTTATTTAGTGCGTAGAGTGGACCTAAGGTGAAAGTGCGGGGTCAGTTATGATATTGTCCCGCGATGGTGATTTCCCCTGTCCCGTCCTGTCACTGTGTGTTTAGGATGAATCAATATTCAATCAGACTCTACCTGAGACCGGCCGCTGGCCCTATCGCCCACGGAAATATTATATACCGCTGATCCTCTTATCAGGGTCGAACAACGCGTTTGGGACGATTTACCAACACGACTACGTGGGACGCACTGAAAGCTTCTGGGAGAGGCCACTTATGTTAACAATTTTTTTAAATATTTCTTGTTAAACGAGAGGGATAGGTACTCTATGTTTCAAGCCAGTATTTTTCAACTAGTGGGTTGCGACCCCCTGGTGGTTTCAAAAAGACCCCCGGGGGTCGAAGGCTATCTAAATTTTTAATATGCAAACATTTACAGCTTCGGAAGAGATATATCTATACTAATATTATAAACATGTAAAGTGTGTGAGGTTGTAGGGAGTAATCTCTGGATCTACTGAACCGATTTTGAAAATACATATTTAGAAATAGATTTTACAAAATAAATAATTAGGTAATCACAGTTAATATGTTTAATTTAAAATATGGTCACAGAGTACGTTAAAAAGAAGAAAAGAACAACTATTAATACAAAAAATAAGAAAACAACAACAATCAATTGATTAAATAACAATGTAGACAAACAACGGAAGTAAATCCAAAATAAAAGGAAAATAAATCCGAAAAAAAGGTTTAGACATATTAATGAAAATATCTAAAGATTATTATGACATATTTCCAATACTAGATTTTATGTAAAATGTTAATTTTAATTTGAATTAAAATGTCATGATGGAATTATTAAACTATTTACTGATTCACAGAAAATAAAGCAAGAAAGAAATAAAGATAAGGTTAAAATATCAGGAAGTACAACAAGACTATGTTATAATATTTATTACTCATTATCATTTAAAAAGTCATTTACGCTGTAATAAAATTTGATTTTGAGACAGTGCTTGAATCCTAGTTGTTGCGTGGATTTGATATTGCGCAAAAATAGTTAACATAATTCACACATTACCTTACATTACATTACATTTTCGTCGTGTCCAATTGATGGCTAAAGACCGCTCTTGGACGTGTCAAAATAATTGGGTTATGTAGTAAGTTTCGTTGCTACTCTTTACTGAACATACATAGTTAGTCAAGAATTAACTACTAGATTGTCAAACTATAAATATCAATAATCAAAATAGAAGCCTAATATTTGAAGTAGTTAGTAATTCGAAAGATACGTAGTAAAATTATTTATCGTAATATTGAAATTGTCGGTAAAATGTTAAATAATCAAATTAAATCAACGTTATGCATTTTAAACTAAAATTACCTACAGATATTTAATAAGATCATATAAAATAATCAGACAATAAGGCTCTACTTTTTTAAGTAATTTAAATTACCACAATATTTGAAAAATCATGGCCCTCAAATTCGGCCAGATAATAGAAAGGGTGGCCTATCAGCATCTTCTATTTTTTTTTTTATTTTATGTCCTCCAGCTGTTTAAATTTTGTAGGGAGTAGAGTATAGAATTTAATGCTAAGGTACAAGTAGCTTTTCTGTACTTTTGCGAGTCGTATTCGGGGTACGCATAAAAGGGAGCTACCGGCGGGTATGATGCGAGTGAATGTCTGCATTAATTGGTGTTTCTGCTAGGTACTGTCTAGCATACATTAAACACTGGTATATGAACGCCGAATACATAGTCATTACCCTTGCCTTGATGAAATATTCTTTGCATGAGGTCCTAGTCGTTACCTGATACATGCTGCGCAGTGATCTCTTTTGCAAAAGAAAGATTCTATTACTGGTTGCAGCATTTCCCCAAAATAGTAGTCCATAAGTCATTAATGAGTTAAAATACGCAAAGTATACTGATTTGGCTGACACAAAGACTTCTGTTTTTTTTAATAGAGTATATCGAGCTACATAGCTTACTAGTTAATTGTTGGATGTGCGCATTCTATTGTAATTTACTGTCAATTCTTAATCCTATATATTTATATCTTCTGTGATGTCGATTTCAAAATAGTCGTGTAATTCATTTAAATATTCAACATTGGCAGGTCTTAAGCGGAAAGGAATTATTTTTGATTTTGTAATATTTAGACGTAATTCATTAGAATTAAACCAAATAAAGAGTTGATCAATTGTAGGTCTATCCTATACCTATACCTAATTCTATCCTATACCTATACCTAATCCTATACCTAATTATATTTATTAATGATTCCTTATTTTTGTCACAAAATAAATAAGGTCCTGTTTTCACAGTTCTGTCCTTTCTTGGGCAATTTATGAGGAGTCTATTCCTCGTAGCCCTTGAGTTTGCATCTCTTCGTAAGGAATATAAACTTGGATTAATTTCAATAAAATCACAACATTCCAGTATATACAGAGAGAGCACAGTCAACATACTCCTATTAGCGAAACAATGCCTGCAGATAGTGTCTGATGCTACTCTATATAGAAGTCGAACACATGACTACCGTAATTTGAATATTCCTTGGAATTCTGTTGATTTGCCCTATATTAAAATGACTTATTTCACTTCTATTCCGACACTTCGTATAGATACATTTCTCATTTTCACATGGTCAGCGATTAAAAGTTATACTTCATTACGTGAAATTTTGAATTATATTTGAATTAATTATATTATATTAAACCTCTCTCAATAATTGAGAAAGCTACAGATTGGATTCTGGAGGTTGATTCGGTCTCTAAGCAGTATAAATTCCCTGAAAGTCTCGGATGCACAGCCCTCCGTCCAGATATAACTCTTTACTCTCTATCTCGGAAGGTTATTGTAGAATTAACTGTTCCATGGGAATCAAATATCCCAAAAGACCACGACTCCAAATTAAATAAATACCATGATCTTGCAAATGCCGTAACCCGGAACGACTTCACTGTTCACCTTCACGCGGTGGCAGTAGGCGCTCGTGGCCTGCCAGCTAAATCTTTGTTTCACCTTTTTAAAGATCTTGGTCTCTCCAGGAAAATAATCAACTCGTTTCTAGAAAAATTATCTAAAACCGCGATTTCTGCATCTCAAATGCTATGGCTTCGAAGGGGGAGTGAATGTGGCAAGACAGCTGTCCTAAACCTACCACAGCCGGTCGTTAGTCCAGAATCCACCGTTCACCTCCCAGAAGTATAATAATTATATATGATGGGCCCGATTTTTGGTCGGTGAATTCCATGGCAGCTCCGTTTGTATTTTATTTTTATTTATTTACAATAGGTTTACTCCGTCTACACCCTGACATGCGATTGGGTAGAGCTGTAACAAGTTTCACTAGGGTGGGATTTGTAAATCGGATCGCGTTGACCAGCACTGGGGTTTCGCTCAGCACGTAGTAGGGTGAAGATTATAATGGAAGCGCGAAGCTTTAGCTTCGGGGATTTCAGGTGACTTATCTGAAAAATAACCAGAGTCACCGTTCTCTTAGAACAAATAACCAAACCCTAACCTCTGTAGACAGTTTAACCATATCAAATAATCGATGAGCAATTTTATGTGTACCATTGAATTTATTTGCTAGGGATATTCGCAGTACCTTACTGAAAAGCTCCTTTCCGAAATGTCATCCTATATTTAACCCTTCGAGTAGCGGCATAATTTCATGGCAGGCTGCGGCAATTTATTGGAATTACTTGCAATATCGCCGCGCTCGACAAAAAGTACTATAACTATGGAAATACTATAGCAATAATAAAAAAAAATACATGTGGCACTCGGGGACTGCCGCGGTAAAGCTATTGCATAGCATTTTTAACAACTTATGCAATTATAATTATTATTTTTATTTTATTTATTTTATTTTTTCTGATATCAGATAACTGCGCTCTATCGGAAAACGTTGAAATTATTCCAAATCATTTGCGGCTGCGGAAGCAAATGATTCGGAATAATTTAAACGTCTTCCGATAGATCGCCGCGCATGGATTTTTTATTCGATAAAGCAAAAAAAAAACAGATTTTTCGAAAAAATTCGTAGATAATAAGATAGATAATTAAATTATCTTTGAAATGGTGCAGGTTTCATAATAATACGCCAGATAGTATTTGCGTAGTAGTCGTTTTTGTGTTCGGTTAGACCTAATTTCACAAATTAATTACACTATGTAATATAAACAAAATCTAAAATATTCAAAGCTAAGAATATTAGGAAAATGTTCTTGTTTACCATATATTTTTTTCGAATCGTAAGCAGTTCTCGTTTAGACGTAATTATCAGTTTAAAATCATTAATTTTCGTTAAGAAATTTCTTCATTCGGTCGCCGCTCTGGCCTAGCCCGCGATAAAAGCTATGCAATAGCTTAAAAAGAAAAAGAATAACCGTGCAATGATCGCATTAAAATCTCGTATATAGAATATTGAAATATCATTTTGTAAAGCAATTAGATAATTATGAATAAGCGATAATCATGAATTATGAATAATTAGATAATTATGAGAAAGTCGAAAAAGTGAAAAAAACTCGGCATTTCTTTGCAACTTGTACTTGTCTTAAGGAAAAATACGGAACCCTATTTAGAAATTTTAAAGACTATCGTGATCTTTATTAGATTATCTATCAAAAGTAATATTTCGTTTTGCTTATTTACGTACAAAAATATTTAGATATTAACATAACTCATAAAAACCAATTTAAAAAAAATCTTTTTATTTTTTTATGAATACGCTGAAATCATTTTGCATTTTTAAAGTATTTATCGCAAAAAAACTCAATAATTAATAATGACTCCTTAGCGATACACCGCACCCAATTTTTCAACTCAATAAAGAGGTAAAATTGGAATAAAATGCACATAAAATCACTGAATTCGGTTGACAGTTTTAGAATCACATTTACTTACATTTATATTCATATTCCAACTGAAAACACAAAAAAAAACTGTTCACGACCCGATGTTTGACAATGACGACCGAACAGCGAAGTTTGACAATGGAATTTTACCAGAAATATCCGTTCAATGACGCGCGAAATTATTTTAGCGGCCGTCTATGTATCTATGGTAATAATGAGATGCTATGGTAATAATGAGATTGCTAAAGTAGTTCCATAGTTATAGTACCTACTTTCTATCGAGCGCGGCGATGTTGCAAGAACTTCCAATAAATTGCCGCGGTCTGCTATGAAACTATGCCGCTACTCGAAGGGTTAATGTATGCATAATAATTTATATAAATATACAATATTATATTTAAATTAACCGTTATACATACGCTTCACAAACACATTATACATATATTTAAACATAATATCTCCTAATCCACACTGGGAAATCCTTCGCTGCTGATGTGATTGGCTTTTATTATATATCTTAAGAGAGAAAATATCACTGTCGCTTAAGGGAAAATTTCATAAAAATCAACGACGTCCGCTATTATTCCTATTGAAACTTTAATCCTCTTTTATACCCCGCCAAGAGCATTTTCCCAATTCCCTTTCAGTGCTGCAAAGGAGATGTTTCAATCTACTTAGGAGATATTATCCTGAAATGCTGAAATGGCCTGCGGTCTTCGTTTCAGAAAAAATGGGGATTTTCCACTTGCTACGTTTTACCGAATCGGCCGTTTCTGTAGTAAGCTCGTAGAATTGAAAATTGTCTTTTACCTTGCACTAAATTTCACTTTAATCATGATATAATCATGATATAATTGTGTGATAGGTATAGAAGTTTATACTAATAGGCAGAATAATTGGTTTCTGATCGTAGACCCTAGAGAGGGAAACCCTCGTCTCTCTTAAAATAAGAAGAATATTGAATATTAATTGAGACGACGCTTCTAAACACTAAACTATGTGCAACAGTCTTCTTAAAATGTTCTCATTGCCCATCCCCGAGCGCAAGGACGTCACAAGAAAAGCAGGGTACGAGTACCTACCCGTTTAGCATGTAATGTATCTGATACTGTATTAAGCGAGTAAGTATGCACGAGCCTGCTGCGAGCCGCTCGCGCGTGGAACGCAGAAAGCTCGCAGTAACCCGCCGAGTGGCGGTGCGCGTGTACGGCGACACGGCCGCTTGTGTAGTGACTACGTAGGCGCGAGCTTCAAACTAACGTCTTCATCATGGAGTGGACAGATGAAAAAGCATTAAATTTAATTGAACTTTATCAAAATGCTCCGGTATTGTGAGACCCTAAAATTAAAAAATGATGCTTGGGAAGATTTACATTCGACTCTAAACTGCTATTTGATGCCCACATCGACAGTATTGTTGCGAAAGCGTTTAAAGCCCTAGGATTTATTATACGATCCAGCGAACACTTCAATAACATAAAAACCATAAAAATTCTCTATTGTGCTTACGTCCGCAGTCATCTTGAATATGCATCCCAGTTATGGGACCCTTGTTACGAGGTGTATGCATCGAGAATAGAAGCCATCCAAAGAAAATGTCTGCAGTACATAGAATATAAATGTCGTATACGTGATCCAGACTACTATTCTCGTAGTATCTGCCATCGTTTTCTGCCATTGGCTTTGCGAAGAAACATAGCTGACATCTCACTTTTATTACGATTTTTAAATGGCTCGATTGATTGTTTTGAACTACTATCTAAAATATCTCTCCCTTCTCCTAGCCGGGCACTTAAAAATAGGGCACTCCTTCTTGTACCTGGCTTTAAAACCAAATACAGGCGTAATTCTTAATTTATAAGGGTATGCAAAACTTTCAACACCCTGAATGCTGACATTGATATTGACCCCTTTTTCGCGAATATAGATACTATAAGGAAGCAGGTTGTAGGGCGATTTTGTGATGACCAGGCTTAGCATTTTCTTCTTTTATTACAGTCTTGTTTATGTCAACATGTTTTCTACTGTATAATTTAGTATCTTCTTGTTTAATATCTTATTATATGCTTAATATCAGTTCTAAATTCACGTTATTATTATTGTCATTATCAGTGGTAACTTGTAAATGGCTCTAAGCTTCCTATTCGTGTTCACTACAAAATTATTGGCTGTAAAATAAAATAAATATATGGCTGAAAATAAAATAAAATAAAAATAAATAAAATATTGGACAAGCTATGGGTACGTCGGGCGAAAACTGTACAAATAAGTACCGTATTGTCTTGCTACAGGAGAGAGAAAATGCCTTTACATTCAAATTACCTTTACATTGTCCTTTAATGCATTGATGATTGCTGCACAAACTTCTGGACGAATTTACTTATGACTTGCTTAGATATTCTGCAGGTATACTGTAAACTAGTGGATGAATCACCACTTGCTAAAAATCTCAATGTTAAAGCCAATTTTTCTTGAACGTGTATCGCTTTTCTAAAGTTTGTGTCTCTAGTGTGAATTTGAGGTCAAATTAAAATAATCAGATATTCAAAATCTGTACTCGACATACGCGTGAAGTTCTTGAAATGTCCACTGATCTCTTGGGACTTCATATCCAATATTGTTTGTTTGTTTGAAAAGCTTTATTGCACACACAAAAGAATACAATGTGGTGGGACCATTGCCAAGTGGCAATATCTACCGAAAAGGTTATTGTGACTGAAGGTTTATGTGGGCAAATTGATTTACAAGTAATAAATGAATACGCTTACATAAAAGTCATCATAGTATAAAATATAAGTCAGTGATTAGTAACGTATGCCAACTCGATATTTAAGGGAGGAGTGGAATATAAGGACAAGCAAAGGAGACGGGAGGGGAATATAAGGAATATAAGGCAATCATAAGTTGGGTAAATGTCTCTTTAAAGAATTTTTAAACCCGCTCAGGTATTCAAGTTGTCTTATCGGTAAAGGCACAGAAATCCAATATTAAATTGTTAGAACGATTTCTATTTTGAATATTTCACTTTGCCAGGAATCGACGTGAACTTTTATAATTTTCGTTCATATCGTACATGAATATGAACGCAGCACTAGCCACCATTTCAGACATGTTGTCGGCGTATCGGCGGTAAGAGCACTGCGGATCCGGGAGCTCGTAGCTGGATACGCGGTGACCGTGTACGAGCCGTACCCACTTGCAGGTTGATACAGTATCAGATATGTACATGCTTGCGGTGTAGTAGAGCGTCTAGTGGTAGCACCTTTCAGGTTACTTCAGCCGGCTCTCGTTACGGAGGGTGGAGAACCACACTGGTCCATAGGCGTTCTACAAATCTCTCACCAGTGGTTCCAAGTAGCTGTTGTACACGCAGCATCCACACCGCGGTAAACCACGTCGGCTCGTGGGCTAAACTTGGTCGAGGGGGGCCTGCACGCTTCGGTGGATAGGTCTGATTGCGGATATCTTCTGCATAGTGTACGAAGACTAGCCCGGCGAAGAAAGCAACTCGACAGCTTATAAGCGACGGATGTTGGCGGAAGCGGCGGGACAGCACGGCATCGTGGAAGGTCTAGGGCGTCCAGTTGAGAGCTAAAAACCGGCGGCCAGAAACTGCATCCCTCTTTCCTCCAATCGTGGCGGATCTCCGCTCCACTGGCACACGGATTGCAGGGATGAGAGAGTGAGTCTGCACCAGCGAAACCGCTACTCACTGTAAACTATTCACGCGCAGACGACCTCTAGTTTTTGAACATCGGACCGGACTTGTACCCAAGACCCTTCGAAGAAGTCCTGTCAACCAAGAGGTCGCCGTCATCGGATCACGATGAGGAGGACATCATATGTACATGCTACACGGCTAGGTGAGTACCCTGCTTAGGAGTGAGTGTTATGTGCACGACGGATATTCAAAATTCACCAGCACAAAACAAAACCAAGACCTGCCACCCAAAACCCTTATTATCCGCGAATTAACAGCAGCCATCTCTTAAAGGTATAGGCAATGCGCTACCTCTTTATGCTTGAATAAGGTCAATTGTTTTTATCTTTAATATATTCTGTTACTTTTACTGGGAGCTAATAGGCCCTTGATGAGTTGACCACGAAGATCCATGCTCTTCAGGGTTGGTCACACTCACGGGTCAATACCTATCCGACGGCCTCCACGCACGAAGTGCGAGCTTGGGCAGGACTCTGGCCTTAGGGCTAGTTTCCCCTAGGAGTCAACCTACTGGTGCTCCTGGACGGTCTGCTCGCCCAGGAGCGCCAGTATCATCCAAAGAGGAGGTAAAGTGTTGTGAACGCGCCAATTTTTAACACGCTTTTATTAGGTCGACCTGTATGTAACTAACTATGTAATGGAAACTAAGGTAACTAATTTAACCATCTTCCAAGGATCGTAGCATCATGAAAATTGGCAGCTGTATGTAGTTCTGATGACAATACAATAATATGGTACTGTCGAACTGATCTGATGATGGAGTCGGAAGATATGAACTGGAACTTTATGATGGAACATCGTATCATAGCTGTGTTTGGACTTGTTAGACAAGCCTTGTGTCAAGGGATTATATCATTTTAACGTCGCGGAAAATATATTTCATAAAATAACAGCCACCAAAAATATTCCACAGGATACCTAATATTAGAAAAATCCCAACCCTCTAAAGTGCAGTCATAAAACCACTTAATGCATGCTTCCTGCAATAAGTAATGGAACCTTTTACTATGGCAAGGATTTCGAAAAGATAACGAAATACCTGCCATAAAAGCACTCAACGAAAAATACACATCCTGTCCGTAGTTATAAAATAAACCGAAACCATTCGAAAATAGATGAGCAATAAAACCTTGCGGCTTAGGTACGTACACGTGTGCGTGGTACACGAACAAAGGAAAAGGTCTCCGAGGAAACGACGGAATATTTTTAAAATAATTTGCAAATCTTCCACTCCAAATTCGCAAGCTTATACATAGTTTATTTAGTAATAGTAATTTCTACATTTAAAAAACTGTTTATAATCTGTATTTAAGGATAATTTAATGCAAGATGTTTAATTAAGAATTCCGTGCTTAAACAATTAATAAATGTCGTTAGAATTTAAATATATATGTCTTTATATAATAAATATAATAATATGTGCATTTAGTTTAGAAATTATTAATATGGAAAATTTCATGTAACTATCAGATAAGTAATACATAGTGATTTCCTTTGAGCTAATTAATCATATCATAATTTGCATGACTCAAAAAATTATAATTTGAAATTTCAAAATCCTATGTTTAGGCATTACATAGAAGTAGGCGCTAATTAGTTAAGAAATATTATAGCACCTTAAGCTTAATATTTAAAATAATTAAGGCATTTTTTGACACGTAACGCTCTCTGTTAACGAGTAGATGAACCGAAGCTAGCATCCCCGAACGGATAATGGAGGGGGTGTTTCGATATTATATAAAAGGGAGGCGTTGCGCCCTTACGACCAGTAATCAGTACGACGATAGTCGAGTAAACACGTCAGACTTGTGCTCCTAGAGGCTTGTTAAAGTTAAAGCCGACAACTTGTAATATTCAAATAATTCAAAAGCGTTTTCTTAAAGAAACTAGTTTGATAAGTTGATGTTTTATAAGTGTAAATTCTGTGTTTTTGAAGTGTAGACTTTGTGAAAATAATAATAAGCTCTCCTAGTATTTAATTTGTTTACATGTACAAAATCCTAAAGGTCTAAATATTCGGCTTTTGAATTTAGTAAACGAACACTCACGTAATGAGACTTTTATTTATTTTCCTTTGTGATTAAACCAAAAAATCGTGTAAAAAGTGAAGTGAAATTTCTGTTGGATCTGGAAATAAACTGCGGGTTCCCGAGCCTACAAAACGCCCGACGAATACAGCAGCTTACAAAGAACTTCAGAGAGCGGTAAGAACTTTGGTTTATAACATGCCAATTCATGCCAATTCTTCATACTAGCACGGGGCGAGATCATGCCTTACAAGCAAGAAAACCAATACTAAAGATTAGCTTAATCATTATCGAGGAAATTCAGCAACAACGATCAATATAAACAGCAAATCTTTGGTAAAAAACCGCCCACGTCGCCGTGAATAAACATCGGAGACGTATTAAACCACAATTTCACAATCCAAAATTATATTAAATTTGGCCTTCGCAAGCTGAATTAATCAGATAATTTATAAGTGCGGTTTATCACCTAAAATGCATTAAACCCGCACATACCCCATCTTTTGGTCCTTCGAGAACGGATGTGAAACTGCGAAAGGAAAATAAATAAAAAAAAAAACAAGTGAGCCCGACCATATTTAAAATTTAAAATGTCGAGCAAAAGCTTGAAGTCAGGAGACGGCGCCAAGGAGACTTCAATCCGCAGAAGCCACAGAATCGCTGACAAAACGTCCGCTCAAAGGGCGGATAAGCGACACGATCTTCACGACTCTTCGAGACCATTATCATCGGCAGACATCGGGGCTGGTTCAAGCGAAGAGTCCTTAAAAACGGTAAGAAATATCGTCGAACCGGAGGAAGAGCGTCCCGCTTCGCGCGTTATGTCGTCCTCCAGCCGCAGATCCACGCAGTCCGCAGCAATAACGGTGAGAAAACGACAGCTAGAGGCGGAAATGCAGGCTGCGGAAGAACGAGCACGTCTTAAAAGCGAAGCAGCCGCTGCAGCAAACGCCGCGGCCAGGACTGCCGCCGCCGCCGCCGCCGCGGACGCCGCCGCAAAAGCCGCCGCCGATGCAGCCGCCGAAGAAAGCAGAATACGACTGGAAACGCTGGAGGAGAAACTCGCTCTTCAAAAACTTATCATAGAAGCCGAAGTAGACGAGGAGTTCTTCGAAGACGACGGGGCGAGCAGTATAGCCGATGATAGAATGAGTCAACGTAGCAAGTATGCCGCTACTAAAACATCTATCCAGATGACATCTGCGTGGATTAATCAACAAAGGGAACCGCAACATATTAAATCGCGACACCTAGAATCGCAACGAAACACGGAACCGATAGCTGCGACGGACACTGCAAAAAACAAGATTGTGATGCCGATCAGTGAAAGTGAAGTTCCGACGCGTATGTCGCATTTGTATAGTGCGCGGGCGAATTTGTTAAAAGATTTGCCACGTTTTTCTGGTGATTCACGTGAATGGCCAATCTACGCCGCGCTATTCGACCAAGGAACCGCGATGTGTGGTTTTACGAACGCCGACAACTTAGTTCGTCTTCAGCAGAGTCTACAGGGGCAAGCGCGGGACGTTGTACGAGCAATGCTGCTCGATCCGCGCAATGTGCCAGACATCAGACGAATGCTAGAACGCCGTTTCGGGCGTCCCAGCACTCGAATCGACGAATTAATGGAGGAAGCTAGACGGACACCAGTCATAGGGGTAAGCGATTCAATGTATAAGCTTGTTGAATTTGGTACAGTAGTTTGCAATGTTGTACAATCATTAAGGAATATGGGTCATGAGGCCTATTTAATAAACCCGTCCCTCCTTAAAGAGTTAATATTAAAACTTCCACAGCATCTGCGTCTTCAATGGTATTCCGCAGGTTACGGCGCGCATCCTACATTACTAGATTTTGGGAATTGGTTAGAAAATATATTGGATGCCGCAGCTCAAGAAGAACCACCAAAATCTAAACAAACCTATAAACGTGATCGCGCGCAATCTCCCTTTAAAAAACACGTACATACGAAGTCAAAAAGCGAAAATTTACCACCGACGGATACTAATTCGCCGACGGTAAATTTGACGCAATCAAGTAAAATTGAAAAAACAACCGAATGTTTAAAATGTCGGAAAACTAACCACAAAACGTACGATTGTAAACATTTACTCGCGCTACCACTTAATGAGCGATGGGAATGGGTGAAAAAATTAGATCTTTGTAAAAAATGCCTGCGGAAAGGTCATAGTCATAGAGATTGTCGCATTAAAATATCATGTGGAAAAGATGGTTGTCGACGACCGCACAACACTATTCTGCATACAGAGTATAAAGAACATAAAAACAATGAAAACTCGAGTAATGTTGAAGACATCGCCGGCTCATCCAATACGGTAGCTAGTACCTGGAATGATACAACTGAGATGTTATTACGAGTCGCATCCGTGGAGGTACGAGGTCCTTACGGATGCTATCAAACACTGGCGCTCTGCGATGAAGGGTCGACTGTAACCTTGATCGAAGCAGAAATCGCCGACAAGATCGGCGCGACAGGACCAGTTAGTAAATTAAATTTAATAGGCGCTTCTGGAATGAATACGCACAGTGAAGCAACGCACCGGATCGACATTGAAGTACGGCCGATTAATGGAAAAACTTATTTTCCATTGACAGGTGTCAGAACCGTTAATAGTTTAAACTTACCTAGGCAGCAATTTAATGCTAAACAAATGCTGCAAAAATGGCCGCATCTGTCAGAAGTGCCACTCTGCGATATTAACGGCAGACCCAAGCTTTTAATAGGAATTGATCATTGGCACCTCATAATTCCTCGTACTATTAAGGCAGGAAACCCAAATGGTCCAATTGCCACTGCGTCGCGATTAGGTTGGACTTTAGGAGGTAGCTCGGGAGGAACTTTATCTACGCAAGCTCAAGTGACACACATTCGTGACAATTCACCGGATGTGAAATTGGACGACATAATTAGGGACTATTTACAATTGGAAGAATTAGGCCCTAATGTGCGCAAATTCCGCCAAAATATAAACGCGAGAGCCGAAGCTATTTTAAAAGCAACCACCACGGTTAGCAACGATCGTTGGGAAACAGGCCTATTATGGAAGGCTGATGACATAAAATTACCACCTAGCCGGGAAATGGCTGAACGAAGGTTAATTTCGGTCGAAAAACGACTAAGTAAAGACGCTGAACTATCAAAACAATACGATAGACAAATTCAGGATTTTATATCAAAAGGATATGCGATAAAATTAAGTCCGGAATCCAAAAAGTTTACTGGAGACCGAGTCTGGTTCTTACCACATTTTCAAGTAGAAAATAAAAATAAACCAGGCAAAAGAAGACTGGTTTTTGACTGTGCTGCTAAGTCAGGTGGTACTAGTCTTAATGACCAGTTATTACCAGGGCCTGATTTATTAAATTCATTAATGGGCATTCTATTTAGATTCAGACAGGGTCGCATAGCATTTACTGCGGACATCAAAGAGATGTTTTTGCAGGTGCGTCTACTGCCTGAAGATGCCCATAGTCAACGTTTTTTATGGCGAAATATGGACCTGAACAAGGAACCTGATGAGTACTTAATGAGGGTAGTTTTATTTGGGTCTACCTCATCCCCTTGCTCCGCCCAATTCGTAAAAAATAAAAATGCGGAACGCTTCGAAAAAACATATCCTGATGCTGCCCTAGCTATAAAAACTAAACATTACATGGACGACTACCTCGATAGTTCAGATGATGTTAAAACAGCAAAAAGGCTCATACGAGAAGTAACTTACGTGCATAAAAAAGGAGGGTTCGATATAGTAAATTGGGCGAGTAACGAACCCGACGTTTTGACACAAACTCCCATAGAGTCGCAGTCAAAGTCCAGCGTTACGTGGTCAAATGAGGAACAAAATGAGCGAATTTTAGGCTTAAAATGGATACCAAACACTGACACCCTGGCCTTTGACACTAATTTTCTAAAAATTCCGCCATATATATTGAATGGCCAAATAAGACCGTCAAAAAGACAAACCCTTCAAGTTGTTATGAGCGTCTTCGATCCACTGGGGTTTCTCGGCCCGCTAGCTGTGAAAGCAAAAATACTATTGCAGAATATTTGGCTCGAAAAATGCCAGTGGGATGAAAAAATCTCAGATCACGCTTTTAGCAAATGGGAGCAATGGCTCGCAGATTTGCACCGCGTAAAAAACCTAAAAATACCACGCTGCTACCAAAGCATGGGTAATTTAACAGGAAAACCTCAGCTGCATGTTTTCGCAGATGCCAGTGAAAAAGCTTATGCAGCCGTGGCTTACGCACGTTACACATCAACCGACGGTCGTATTTGCACCACCTTTATAGCTGGAAAAAATAAAGTAGCTCCTCTAAAGCCACTATCACTACCGCGACTAGAACTGCAAGCGGCTACATTAGCCAGCAGATTAGCTCATATTATAAAGGAGCAACATACCTGGGAATTCGGCGAGACCATTCTTTGGAGCGATAGCAGAACGGTACTCTCATGGATACAAAGAGATCCCCGCATATTTCAGGTATTTGTCGCTCACAGATTAGGTGAAATCGATTCACTCACGAATCCATCAGACTGGCGATGGGTGCCCTCTAAATTGAATCCGGCTGACCACGCTACTCGAGATGCGGTGACAAACGATGACGCAATAGGTAATTGGATCCATGGACCGAATTTTTTAAAATTAAAAACTTGCGACTGGCCCGAAGATCATAATGCATTTCCCAGTAATGAAGGAAACGAAGAGCTGAGGCGAGTGCATACAGTGACCGTTAATGAGCAGTTGGTAGAACCTATCGACATTGCGCGATTTTCTAAATTATTTCGATTATTACGAAGCACCGCCTGGACCTTACGTTTTTTAGATAAATGTAGAAAAAGGGGAGAAAACCACACCTACTTATCAGCGACAGAAATCACACGCGCCGAAGAGTATTGGCTGGAAAAATCTCAAAAAGACAGTTTCCCCTACGAAATAGACGCCCTAAAAAACGGCAATAATCTGCCGAAAGATAG
The DNA here is from genome assembly GCA_944548615.1 of Micropterix aruncella. NCBI lineage: Eukaryota > Metazoa > Arthropoda > Insecta > Lepidoptera > Micropterigidae > Micropterix > Micropterix aruncella. Next base: position 12,451,101 of record OX155975.1, on the reverse strand, counting down.
CAAATTAAAATTTTTAAACGCCTATATCGATAAAGATAGGGGACTTGGCCTTCCTTGTTGATCCACAATATCCGCGCAATATGTGGTTACGTGGTATAATAACAGAAACATTCCCTGGGAAAGATGGTCAGGTCAGAAATGTTACAATAAAATGTAAAGGCAAATATTATAAGCGTCCCGCGACTAAAATCGCAATTTTTCCCTCTCCAGAAAATAAGTAAAGAACTGTTTCTTTACCAAGGGGGGCATGTCAAGGGATTATATCATTTTAACGTCGCGGAAAATATATTTCATAAAATAACAGCCACCAAAAATATTCCACAGGATACATAATATTAGAAAAATCCCAACCCTCTAAAGTGCAGTCATAAAACCACTTAATGCATGCTTCCTGCAATAAGTAATGGAACCTTTTACTATGGCAAGGATTTCGAAAAGATAACGAAATACCTGCCATAAAAGCACTCAACGAAAAATACACATCCTGTCCGTAGTTATAAAATAAACCGAAACCATTCGAAAATAGATGAGCAATAAAACCTTGCGGCTTAGGTACGTACACGTGTGCGTGGTACACGAACAAAGGAAAAGGTCTCCGAGGAAACGACGGAATATTTTTAAAATAATTTGCAAATCTTCCACTCCAAATTCGCAAGCTTATACATAGTTTATTTAGTAATAGTAATTTCTACATTTAAAAAACTGTTTATAATCTGTATTTAAGGATAATTTAATGCAAGATGTTTAATTAAGAATTCCGTGCTTAAACAATTAATAAATGTCGTTAGAATTTAAATATATATGTCTTTATATAATAAATATAATAATATGTGCATTTAGTTTAGAAATTATTAATATGGAAAATTTCATGTAACTATCAGATAAGTAATACATAGTGATTTCCTTTGAGCTAATTAATCATATCATAATTTGCATGACTCAAAAAATTATAATTTGAAATTTCAAAATCCTATGTTTAGGCATTACATAGAAGTAGGCGCTAATTAGTTAAGAAATATTATAGCACCTTAAGCTTAATATTTAAAATAATTAAGGCATTTTTTGACACGTAACGCTCTCTGTTAACGAGTAGATGAACCGAAGCTAGCATCCCCGAACGGATAATGGAGGGGGTGTTTCGATATTATATAAAAGGGAGGCGTTGCGCCCTTACGACCAGTAATCAGTACGACGATAGTCGAGTAAACACGTCAGACTTGTGCTCCTAGAGGCTTGTTAAAGTTAAAGCCGACAACTTGTAATATTCAAATAATTCAAAAGCGTTTTCTTAAAGAAACTAGTTTGATAAGTTGATGTTTTATAAGTGTAAATTCTGTGTTTTTGAAGTGTAGACTTTGTGAAAATAATAATAAGCTCTCCTAGTATTTAATTTGTTTACATGTACAAAATCCTAAAGGTCTAAATATTCGGCTTTTGAATTTAGTAAACGAACACTCACGTAATGAGACTTTTATTTATTTTCCTTTGTGATTAAACCAAAAAATCGTGTAAAAAGTGAAGTGAAATTTCTGTTGGATCTGGAAATAAACTGCGGGTTCCCGAGCCTACAAAACGCCCGACGAATACAGCAGCTTACAAAGAACTTCAGAGAGCGGTAAGAACTTTGGTTTATAACATGCCAATTCATGCCAATTCTTCATACTAGCACGGGGCGAGATCATGCCTTACAAGCAAGAAAACCAATACTAAAGATTAGCTTAATCATTATCGAGGAAATTCAGCAACAACGATCAATATAAACAGCAAATCTTTGGTAAAAAACCGCCCACGTCGCCGTGAATAAACATCGGAGACGTATTAAACCACAATTTCACAATCCAAAATTATATTAAATTTGGCCTTCGCAAGCTGAATTAATCAGATAATTTATAAGTGCGGTTTATCACCTAAAATGCATTAAACCCGCACACCTTGGAATGAACTTTGACCACGATTAGGTTTCAAGGTCTGATGATGAAGCCGGATGATAGGCACTGGCATTTCATGATGGAATATCGTATCATAGTCGTATTTGCACTTGTGAGAAAGGTCGCGTAATGGACTTTGAACGCGATCAGGTTTCAAGGTTATACAAACCTTTTTTGTTTTTTACGTGCATTAATAAAAGCGTGTTTTTAGTGTTTTTTCAAACTAATAATTTATTTATAGATGAAGACGGATATATACATTTTCGCGTGATTCTTATTTGAGTATCTTACCTATTTTAAAGACAGATAAAAAATCGGTTGTCACTCCAAGACAACCTCCTTGATAGTAATTGTGTCAAGTGATTACAATCACAAATGCATTATATTTGTAGTATTTTTGTAGTATTGCCGTGGTAGTAAAATGGCTATTTTTAAATATCATGTATTATTTTATTAAATACGGCAGAATTAAAAAAAATATTTTTTGTTGTACACAATGTTATTTCGGCTCTACAAAGCATCTGTGTACCAAATTTCAATTTTGTCTTTACCACATTTTAAGTCTTTAAGTCCAATACTTCGTAATTAAAGTATGACTAGCCCGCTAGGCACTTAACATCCCTTGCGGGATATGTATGGCGGCCGCCTCAAATCCGAAACATCCCATACGGGATATCGCGCTCGCCGCTGCGAAAAATGCAATTTACGATTCGAATCGTCGTACTTTAATGCTTTCTGACCGCGGGACGACATGGCCAAATAATCTTTCATTCGCCGGCCAACGACGATAACATCGACCGCCGAATTAAAAACTCAGCATTAGACGTCAAAACAGCAGTGTCGATCGGCCCCCCCGCGGCGGCGTATAGGTTCCGCGAAGTGTTTGTTTTGTGAATTGTTTTGTGGATATAAGTGCAGTGTATACCGGATAAAAGTAATTCCCCTTTTTAAGTAGTTTAGCCATTAGGATTATTCAATTTAGACAATCAATTTGCTGTTTTTCACGAATTTTCGAAGAAAACACTTTGTCAACAATGGCCAACAATGTGAAAAAATGGCCGTTTTTATTTTGTAATGTTTGTGAAATATCCCTATATATCGCGAAACATGACGTAATGTCGCTTTAATTTACTAATAAAATAGGTATTGCTTCATTTACATCCTAAGTTATCACATAATTAGGCGTATTTTGAACATTATATGTTGTTTTTCTAATATGGCTCGCGAAAATGAAACTTGTTTTGATAATTACTATGAGAGAAAAAAGTGCGATTTTCCATAGTTTTTCGATGAAATGTGACTCTTTGGAGTATAGTAATTAGTTATTAGACATATAATAAGTCTATGATAAGACAATATAATTGAAAAAATCTAACGAATTTTATATTATGGGCATTCAAAGTTTATTATTAGGTTCGGACCCGGAAACTCTCAAAACTTTAGATTTTTCTATAATATCAGACAAAGGTCAAAGTTCTGGTGTGATTTCTAAGAAGAAGTGATGTAGTAATAAAGTTATTTTGAAAGAATTTCATATAAAAAAATACCATAAGTAGTCACAAATTAAAAATTAAAAAAATTTTTTTTTACGAGAATAAATAAAATTTTTCTTGGCTGAATAAATAAATATTTTTTCCGTATTTTTGTATGCAAATAAGTAAAAAAAAAATATCGTTTTGGTAAAGCATTTAATAAAGAACATAACTGTATTTACAATTTTTGATATTTAAAAAAACTGTATTTACAAAAAAATCGAAATGATTTTATAGGCGAGTTTTTTTCAGTTTGCCAATTTTGTAATATTTATTCATTATTATCTTAATTGTTTTACGAGATAAGGTTATAATGTTTTATATGTCAAATTTCAATGCGATCATTTTTCTCTTTATCTTTTTTTATTCCGTTTAGTGGTTTATAAGTTATGATCGTTTTTCTCAAGGCCGTTGACTCGCGTCGATTTTTTGCGCGAATATGTCGCGCGCAAAAGTGACAGGTGAGTTTTTACCTCGCAACGTGAGGGGCTAGCACGCCCCTGGTTATCCGATTTCAACCACATTCTCCTGCCTTGACGAAATGATGCCTGCATGCAAAATTTCAGCTCAATCGGATAAAGCGTTTGGGCGCTATAGTGAAGGAGCACACACACAGACACACAGAAGTGCGGTCACAGCACTTTTCTTCATTCCAGGAAAGTAAATCTAATGAGTTTAGTAGCATAAATGAATCTACCCCTCCTGCTCTAAGGTCGTCAATATTGCCCACATACAAAATATGTAATGATACTTTATTTCACCGTTTCTTTATCACATATGAGTTCCGGCGGTGGCAGTGGTGTCCACAACAGCAATCCGAAATCCATCGAGGAAATATTGAATCGCGAAATGACGGGGAGGATCCCGTTAAGGGGGCTCGATGTGGATGGGAGGGGGGTGATCGTAGTGGGGGCAAAGGGGACGGTGGGTGGGGGGCAATCGTGCCCTATCTTCTGGGGCCATCGGTCCGCGGGCGAAAAGGCAACTTACGTATTATCCACGCCTGTCAACTCCACCGTTTCCAACGTCCTCGCAGCGCGACTGAACGTTACTTCTGCGACTGCTACGACAGACGTTCGAGAGCCCCTCTTCGTTTTGAAATCATTTGAACAGCACTTACTTCTCTGCATTTAAATTAGCGAAGTTTGCTCTACTAACATGTCGCCCGTTTGTTAGCGTGTCCGGGCCAGGTTAGGACACGTCTCTCTACAAGTATACAGCCTGGATGGCCTTGTCATTAACCTCTTGTAGGTGTATGATAGGGGTTAATATAATTCTTTCATAATTCCTATTAAGAAGTCAGTTGGAATTTCCATCAGTGGTCTGGAATCCCCTAATATTTGACTTACATATCGCGGATCGAATCGATACAAAAAAGATTTGTGAAGCGGTTAAATTTCACTTCTTTCACTAAGCCCAGCTCCTATGAGGAATCCTTAAAAGCCCACAAGTTAATGTCATTGGAGAGCCGTAGAGTCTTGATCGATGCCGTATTCTTGCATGGGTTGGTAAATAATTCCATCGATGCGAACGCGATTTTGGAGCGCATTGAATTTTATGTTCCTCCCCGCCCTGTTCGATCGCATCGACTATTTCATCTCCCTGTGGTGAAAACCAACGCATCTCAAAATGCATATCTATACAGAGCGTGTCATAGATATAATACAGACTTTTTAAGTGTGGACATATTAAACTCATCAAAAACCTCTTACAGTAACTCAATAAAAAAAACTAGAGTATATCTAGGTGATCACAAAATATTTATATTTATTTATTGGTCTACAAAAAAAAATATACACCGTTAGCACTTAATATAGATTGTGTTGCTCCTAACTAGGCAGAGCCTATTCTAAGAAGAACACCAATACAAATGATTGTAAACTACATAACTTCCAAAATAAAAATAAAATTTTTTAATCAAATCAAGTTGAAGTGAAATTCTCACTACACCAAATAATATTAGAACTATGAACAAGTAATATATTAGAACTGAATAATAATGTATAATAATAATAATAATATATAATAGCAATAATAAACAATCATTTATAATAATAACTAATAATATATAACAATTAGTAAAAATACGTATATAAAATATATAGAAAATAAATATATTAATTTATTTTAAAATTGTGATGAATGTTTTCTTCGTCTCTCTCCTACCGAGGTTTATTGACCATAATGTAAGGTGATATTTTTGTTGGTTGCTGCTAATTTCCAATATGTTCTCTTTACTCATGATATTGACCATTCTTCGATTAAGAAAGCTGTAATGACGTTGTCCAAAAGACGTTAGGCGTTTCGGCACTTCAAAGTTTCCCTTATATCGACTTGATCTTTCCCTGTTTTCCGGAGAAACACAATAATCGTCTTCATTGTTGTTTTTAAGATGAAGTATTGATTTGAGGCAATACAACTGCCTCAAATCAAGCAATTGTGCCTCAACATACAGGTCGTCAGAAGGGTAACGCCTAGGCTTCTTTAACATGATTCTAATTATTGCCTTTTGGACGACGTTCACTTTCTGGAGGAGGGTTTTCCGCAAGCTCCCCATCCGAGTATACCGTATGTCATTACTGATTGGCATATAGCGTAATATATAGTTTTTAAAAAGGGCAGGCCCAGAATATCTCGCAATTGAATAAATACATATATAAATTAATTTCCTTGGTCTCATCACTAGACACTCGGTATGTAATTCCCACCGTAGGTGCTTATCTATAATTATTCCGAGATATTTTATCTCTCCGACTGGTCCGATTGGCTGACAACGACACGTGGCATATCTCTTGCAGTCGTGAATGATAAGATGATGGTGATCATCCGGCTGGCCTCTTACATCGATGCTAAATGGGATGTATTTTGTTTTGCCAACATTTAGCGTAAGTAGGTTTAGGTCTAACCAGGTTTTAATTGAAGCCATCGCGATGTTAGTACGATTATATACCTTTTCCCAGCTAGAACCGGAAATTACTAACACCGTGCCATCAGCATACTGTTCACTATGTACGGATTTATGTACATAGTGAACAGTATTGGTCCGAGCACGCTACCTTGAGGAACGCCAAATGTTAGTGGCAGGGATACACTTCGAACACCGTTGAGGTTAACAGTTTGTGTTCTGTTTTTAAATAATCGGAAATCCAATTCAATATACATATTATATTTTATTTAATTTAGTTTATGGACATAATTTCAACTCAAGTATATTCATTATAATACCTATATATCATACCTAAAATTAAAAATAAATATTTTTATACACATACACAATATTTTTTTAAATCTATTTTGTCTCCTCCTTTCACCTCACTTTCCATCCTGATTCCCCCCATTCTCAAGCGGAAAGAATATAAAATTATATTGCGTTCATTTTGTATACTTCGGAATCACATTAACCCTTCGAGTAGCGGCATAATTTCATGGCAGACCGCGGCAATTTATTGGAATTTCTTGCAATATCGCCGCGCTCGATAAAAAGTACTATACTATGGAATTACTTTAGTAGTAGTAGTAGTAGATGGAGTGGGGGGCTTGTTTCCAGCCCTTGATGTCACCTAGATCTGTAAGGTCTTTTGTAACTACCCACTGTGTGGTTAGGTCAATTGTCAGCTAGTAGCCCGGTACTTCTTACCAGACTAAGTAGGTCACTGACCTTCAAGTTGGGCAGATCGCTGGGTTCGAGAAAGGCTCGTCCCAGTAAACTGTGTCTTTTGGCGGCGAGTCCTGGACAGCGGCCAACAATGTGTATGCTGTCTTCAGGTTCCTCGCCACATATTCGGCAATCCTTGCTCTCAGTCAAGCCAAGGTTGAATAGATGAGCTCTAAGGGTCGTGTGTCCGGTGAGGAGACCGATAGTGGTTCTAAGGTTCTTCTTGCTCATGTCAAGTAGGGCCTTGGTTTTCTTCTGTAGTGGTTGCTCCATCATGGCTTTTGCCTGGCGACATCCCTGACTCTGTTTCCAGGAAGCCCGATGTTCCTGCTCCAAGCAGTCCCTGATGATTTTCTTACCTGTAGCGAAGGGGACCCCTACAGCTGGCTCCACTGGGCAATCCAGTGTGCCCAGTTTTGCCAGTCTATCGGCCTCTTCGTTTCCGGGTATGCCTTGGTGACCCGGTATCCACATTAGGGTGATTTTGTTGGATTTTCCCAATTTGTTGAGCTCCTGCATGCAGTCCCAGACCACAGAAGATTCTGTGGAGGCTTTAGCCAGAGCGTCCAGTGCTGCTCTGCTGTCAGAGCAGATGAGGATTTGTCTGTTTTTTACCTCAAGTCGACTTTGTAGTTTTATGCATTCCAATATGGCAAGTACCTCGGCTTGGAAAACCGTAGCGTATTGTCCAAGGGGGATGCTGATTCTGTGGTTGGTTTTGGGTCCGTACACGCCTGCCCCAAAACGTCCATTTGTTCCTGAGCCGTCGGTGAACCAGGCGTCTGCGTTGTGGCTTTGAAGCCACTGCGGATTTTTCCATTCTTCCCTGGTGGGGATTAGGATTTTATAGGATTTCTCTACCGATTTTTTTTTCCGTAGTCGATCCTGGGTCAGAGTGAATGGGCTTTTGTGGAGGAGGTTTAGCTCAGGATGATCGTGCCCTCCACGCTTCCACTCGCCCAGACACTTCAGTCTGTATGCTGTAAGTCTGGCGGAGTGGATGATGAGCTTGTCCAGAGGCGGGCAGCAGAGTGCCACCTCTAATCCCGCTGTTGGGGTGGTCTTCATGACGCCAGTTGCAGCCCTCAGGTAGTTACCTTGAAGGCTTTTAAGCATTTTTACTGTCTCAAGCTTTTTCACCCTGGACCACCAGACTATTGCAGCATAGGTTAGTCTAGGCAGCAGTACTGCCCTGTAGAGCCATAAGGCGACCCTGGGTTTGAACCCCCAGGTTTTTCCCATGACTCTTTTGCACGTCCACAACGAGGCATAGAAGGTTGTTCTCTTGCGCTCGAGGTGGTGCTTCCAATTGAGCTTTGGGTCTAGATAGACTCCAAGGTATTTAACTACTGTAGCGTATTCTATCTCCTTATCCCAGAGCTTGAGACACTCAACGGGTTCGGGTTTGTATTTTCTGGTGAAAATCATGGCCTTAGTCTTGCTTGGATTAGCGGATAGACCTCTGGCCTGGCACCAGTCTTGGGTGGTCTTAAGTGCTTTGTCCATGAGCTCCTTAAGTATTGATAGGAAGTTTCCTCTGACTACTATGGCCACGTCATCAGCGTAGCCGTAGACAGAGAGGCCTAGGTTTTGTAGATCTATTAGGAGTTCGTCTACAACGATGCTCCACAAGAGGGGGGAGATGACTCCACCCTGTGGACAGCCCTTAGCAGGGATTCCCGTGATGGAGGTGTCGCCTTGATAGACGGTCAGATTCCTATTTGATAGCATACTCAATGTCCAGTCAATAATGGTCTCTGGTATTCCTCGTCTGTGCATAGCGTTTTTTATAGTTGCATATGATGTGGTGTCAAATGCTCCTTCGATGTACAGGAATACTCCCAGAGCGTAACCTTTCGCCGCTAACTGTGTCTCTATTGTGCTCACCAGGTGATGTAGGGCAGTGTCCGTAGATCTGCCCTCCCTATAGGCATACTGAGCATCAGCAAGCGGTTGAAGAGCTAGGTGGTTGTTTTTCAAGTAGCCGTCAACTAGTCTCTCCAGTGATTTCAGGAGAAAGGAGGTGAGGCTAATGGGTCTGTAGTCTTTGGCAAAGATGTGGCCGTTCCTGCCTGCCTTTGGAATGAACGTGACTCTTGCGCTGCTCCAGGCATGAGGGACGTGTCTGAGGGCTATGCTCGCTCTGAGTACCTTTGTTAGAGGGCCCAGCAGCTGGCTTAACCCTTTTTGTAGTAGGACTGGGTATATTCCATCCGGTCCAGGTGATTTGTAAGGGTCGAATTATTTTAATTTATTTTGTAATTGAATTACTTTAGCAATCGTAAAAATAATAACTGTGCAATTATTGTAGTGAAATTTCGTATATAGAATATTGAAATCTCATTTTGCTAAATAATTAGATAATTATGAATAAATATGAGAAATTCAAAAAAGTGAAAAAACTCAGCATTTCTAACTTGTACTTGTCTTACGGAAAAAAACGGAACCCTATTTAGAAATTGTAAATACTATCGTTATCTTTATTAGATTCTCTATCAAGCATAATATTTGGCCGCTAAAAATCCGGCCGCCTGATCCGTCGTTATCAAAACCACTTCTCTATACGCTCGCGATACATGCCGGAAACTTTTCAATCTACCCACATTCCTCCACGATTGCGCCCAAATCAAGATTAGCTACAATAATCATATTCAAATTTCGCCATACATTTTAATCAAATATTACCGCCGAACTGCCCGAGGCTAGCCGAGGAACGAAACGCGAAATGAGATATGTGATTTGTTCGAGTATTGTCCAATAATTTATTTGTTAGTTTCTACCGCCCTTTCTATAACTGTCTCTACCATCTACCATCTGTATCTACCATCTCCACCCCTTTAGGTTAGAAAGGCTCAGCCCCGCACTGGCAATCATAAAACAACCTAGTAAGCAGACAGTGGCCTGCTGAGATTTATTCTCGGCGGTTTCAACTTCAAAAAGTTTTCCTATAAATTGCGACGGGCGAGTCGCCGAGATGCGTCCCTTCTAAGGAGCTACTTTGATTTACGAGTTTCCAGATGTAGCAGAGATGTAACTCTACCTAAGGCGTTCGGCGCTTTTACGACCTGGGGGGTGATTTTTGAATCGATAGGGATAACGTCGTACACCAGATGACGTCATTATTTTACTTTCGTGGCCCACCAACCGACCGGGAGGTAAAGTATTGTGAATGCACAAATATGTTTTTACGAGATGAAGACGGAAATAACCATCTCGACCCCCAACCCCCTGGAATGATTAGGACAATGGTTGGGCCCAGGTTATATTCATATTCATTTTAATTTTATTGGTATACTGGTATACAAGTCAGATTAGCAAACATTCATACATATTAGCAAACAAACATATTTTTTTATCGTAAAGAAAAAATAAAATAAACAAAACAAAATTAAGAAAAAAAAACACAAGAGTAGTGTAAAAAGAAGAAAATACAAGACAAAATGCAAAAGAGATCATTAAATACTTTAGCCACCAAAGCATTTTAGACTTCACTCTAGTAATATTCCTCCAGTGAGTAAAACACCTTATCTGTAAGGTATATCTTAAGGCGTCTCTTAAACACGTCAAGAGATTGCGCCTGCCTAATGTGCTCGCTGAGTTTGTTGTAAACCGCTGGGCCGGCGATATAGGCTAGCCTCTCCGACTTCGATAATGCATGACTTACACTATCTTGTTGGATAGTGATGATGCACACCATTCACTTCAAAATCGGCTAGATTTCTGCGAACGAACAGCGCTACTTCCATTATATAAATGGACGGCAGCGTCATGATGCAGAGATCTCTAAACAGAGGCCTAGCTGGCGTATCAAGCGCCACACGCGCTATTGTGCGGACTGCACGCTTCTGCATAACAAAAGCCCTCCGCCTGTCGGCTGCTCGCCCCCATAACTCCGCGCCGTACGTTAACGGTGAATGAACGTATTCAATGTAACACATGCGCAGCGCGGATAAATCGAGAAATGAAGCGACGTAGAAGAGAAATGGAATGTTTCCATTTTTCTTCTATATAATGACATAGAAGAAAAATGGAAACACCTAAAGAACATTCAACAGTTTAAATATAATATAAATAAATGTTTATTTGAATTAGGGAGATCTAAATCCAAAAACTTGTCTTGTATAGCGTATATTATATAATGGTTGATTTTAAAGCTAATATCGTATACATATGTATATACATAAAGTATTATGCATATAACCCTAATATATCGTATAGTATTTCTTATTTTTCCCAATATTTTCATAATCGTATTTATATAAATATTCTAATATAAATATGTTTATACCATAATATATTTATTATTTATTATAATCGAATTTAGGTATCTATGTACTTACCATATTATTACATAAATATGATTAGGTATATACATTGTAATATTTATACGGATTATTATATTATATTATATATTAAATTTTAATTAGGTACATTTACTATTTCCAAAAATAAAACTTTAGTCAATTTAGTTCTTTATAAATTAAATCGCTAATTTTAATTGTTTACTCTGACCCGCCTAGATACAGGACATTACAGTCCTAGTTAGGTGGGCACTGACCATTTGCTACATTTGCGTGTTATTTTTTTCCGAGTTACTTTATAACATTGGTAATAATGTGTCTAAATGTATAAAAAATAATAATAATAATAAATAAATGTCGAAATTGACGTCTCTCTGTGTGTCTGTATGTCTTCCTCCACGATAACGCCCACACGCTTCAACCGAAATTTGGTATGCAGACATTATTTGATAATAGCAAGAGTTGAAAAGATTATGCTTGAAATCGGTCCATCAGGGGAGGGGGCGCTTTCGCCATAATACAATCTTGAAATGTTGGACTTAGAGACTTAAAATTTTGTACACAGAGGCTGATTGCGCCGTCGATTTGCTCCGCTTACACTCGTAATAATAACTCACTTGTGGTATAAAATATATATTGATTTACGATTTTACATTGACGTTTGAATATTTTCGATTACATTTGACGGTAGGTGTTGCTTGGCGTAACGCGCACAGCGCAATACCTCCGGCCGGTCGCCGCTTGGCTCTGCTCGCCGCTCGAGTGACGTCACGTACTCAACAGAGGCCTTGTTGGGCCGATATCACATTGTGAAATTTTGGTTGGAATATCTCATAGACAAGCTTATATGAGATAATCTATAAGATGTAATCTTATATAGCATAATCTATAATCGTATATAAGATAATCTATATCTTGTTACGATAATCTACATCTTGATTTTAACCTCTCTGTGTGTTCGTCTGTCTGTCTGTCTGTATGTATTCCTTCACGATAGCGCCCAAACGCTTAATCTGGTTGCACTGAAATATCGTATGAAGGCATCATTTGATAATAGCAAGAGTTGAAAGGATTATGCTTGAAATCGGTCCACTAGGGGAGGGGTTGTACTCAGGCCAGAGTCCATGTCTCGCACTTCATGCCTGGAGGCCGCCGGATGAGTGTTGACCCGTGAGTATGACCGACCCTGAACAAATGGGTCTTCGTGGCCAATTCCAACAGGGACCATTAGCTCCCGGAACACACCCACAGAGAGAGATAGACACACATACACACACACAGAGACTTCTAGGGAGGATTAAAATAAATATTTCCGTCTTCCTCTCAAAAGATTTTTTTTTGCGCCTTCACAATAATTTCCCTGTCCGTTGGTTGGCCGGAAAAGTAAGAAATTATTAATAATAAAGCGTTATTAATATGTCGTATTATGACAACGCTGTCAATCAAGCTGCTAGCTTTAGGGGCTCAAAGGGTTGGTAGGATCGTGGTGAAGCCTACTCTGCTGGAGAGTAGGTCTCTATAAAATGCCACGTAAAGCCAAGTTACAGACATATACAAACATACATTTCCCGAATTGAGGCAATTCATAAACGGATGACGAAGCGTTTAAATTTGTTATATTTTGTAAAACCAGCTTCGTACACAGAGTCGCTTCGGTTTCATAAGATGATGTTGTTAGAAAAGCGTCGAAGAATGATCGACGCAGTATATCTGCATAAGCTAATTAACAATCGTGTTGATGCTAGTCAAATCTTGGAGCAGATAAATTTTTTCGTGCCCCCTCGACCAGCTCGCTCTCAGCGTTCCTTTCAACTGCCAATTGTCAATTCTAACCATGCACAAAATGCTTTACTTTATAGAGCTTGTCATCATTACAACTCGGTGTTTATGGATGTTGATATATTTGCCACAACCCCAGATACATTTAAAAATCTTATTATGAATATATTACAATTTAATTAAATAATCTGTTTATTATGAAAATAGTTATTCTCCTCTTATCTTTGTATTTACATAACTTATTCCTTTTTCTATTTTTCCTTCTCATAAAATGTGTCATTACAATATTATATATTTTATTTCCTTATTACTATCTATTTAATAATAAATTAATTTATTACCATATATATACATGTTTATCAATCTCTTTACTGTTTTTCTGCTCTATTTACTTTATATTTACTCTTTTAATACTTTGGACTGTTTAGTAACTTAGCAATTACTTTTCAGAATATTTCCTGTTTGTTTAAAAAACCCTAATAATTTCACTTTTCACTTTTAAAATGCTTGTGTATTTTAAACTTCTCTTTTCTATAGAATAACGCATTATCTGACCGTTTAATTTGTGGAAACATATAAATGGTTTATGATTGTTATATTTTGATTAAGTAAATATGTTTTTTGTACTGTTTGTTTCCTGAATAAAATAATAAAAAAAAAAATACAGTCTGCCAGCAACTCTACCATCAAGTCCGACTACCTGGCGTCCACGCCGCGAGTCCTGGCAATGTGACTCCGGTCATAGCAGACAGGGAGAGGGCGAAAGGCGGTCCTCTGGCGCCTGAAAACAGGAAACACCTAACTAAGGGAAGAAAATCCCCGACAGAAAAAACCGCTCACACCGTAACCCTGTGGTCATGTCTCTCAGGAACGGGGGCCTTGGCTTAACCCTTCGGGCTGCGAGGAAGACAACCTCTTCAAAAACTACCCCAATCCTACGGTGGGAAACGTGCCAAGGGATGAGTGGCTGGTGGGTCAACCAGTTATGAAAACCAACCTTGATGGACCAGGCTAACATCGTTTAACAGTACACTCTCACAGGAATGGGCGTCACCCTTTCAGTTACTATTTATATCGACCCTACTGGTGGTACAAACATGAATAATACTGAAATTCGTACATGAAAATCCTGAGGAAGCTTCACTTCCCTTACAAAAGAGTCTCGATAAGATGTCAATCTGGCTAAAGAAATGGCGAATCAAAGCGAATGAGACCAAATCGGTGCAAGTGACCTTCACCATGAGAAGGGAAACATGTCCACCAGTAAAATTAAATGGCATCCAAATACCATAAGGAAATGATGCCAAATACCTCGGACTGTACCTGGATAGACGGCTTACATGGAGGAAGCAAATATTTACGAAAAGGAAAGCGCTAAGTCAACAGCTCAGGAAACTGTACTGGTTAATAGGCCGCAAGTCACAACTCTCACTAGAAAATAAATTAGTTGTGTACAAATGCATCCTGAAGCCGATTTGTATTACAGCTGTGGGGCACAGCAGCCAATTTCATTATAGAGATTCTTCAGCGGTTCCAAAACAAGATGCTGAGAATAATAGTTGATGCACCATGGTATGTCACGAACAACCGTCTACATCATGACCTGGAAATCTCAACAGTGAAAGTAGAAATTAAAACTAAAATGGTATCCTACCAAAAGCGAGTTCTACATCATCCAAATCAACTAACTTCAAAGCTGATGAAAAACCGGGCTTTCCGCAGATTGAAGAGGAGAGCGCCCCAAGACTTGCTAGCATAATAATGTGCTAGCATCCATTATTGTGGATGTGCCATTGGACACATACCATTTAAGTTCAGTCAAGTTAATCAAAGGAACACCAGAAATTAAAATTTTCAAGAGCCACAACAATTGCTGAATGTCATATCTAGAAGATAGATGGCATTAACAAATAGAGAAAAAAAATGTACTAATTTCTGTAAATATACGCATTTGCTTCGTCTAGTGTATAATTTAAACGTTTCAATTTGCCCCTTGATATCGTTATTAAATGCGTTTGAAATTATCCCTCAGCTCGTGCTCGCCGAGTCTATGGGGTGAGGTTGTGGGGGCGAGGCGCTCTTTCTCGTAGCCGACGTTGAATATAAATAACGCGGCGCACGCAACGCAAACATTAAACATGCAAATGTTGCGAAACAAATTTATAAACTCGATAATGTCGAGCGCGAATAGGCCGAGAATGAAGTGCGGACGACAAGCCAGGCTCGTAGTCTTCCTTGGGATAAATTCTTACAAGTTTTAACGACACAGCGTTTGCAAAGGATGTGTTAAAATAGGCATGTTCTAGCTCGCTCGAAGGCAAGTTTATCTTTCCACAATCCTATCTCACGTGCATGCTATACATTTATTTCTAAAATATAAATGTATAAGATAGTTGTTAGGGATCACTTTTTTCTCTTATTGCTGTAATGTAATGGAATATTGTTATTACACAAATGCCACTTGGTTCGATTTACCAGGAAAAGAGATATGATTAAACACCAATACCAACTCTTTAATATTGACATCCATTCTAAATCCGTAACCAAAGACCTAGGTATTCTATTGGACGACAAACTGCAGTTTATTGATCATATCGACACAATAACGAATAAAGCATTTGGAATAAAGCTCTCTGACTTCCTTATCAATAGAAAACTTAGAGTGAGAGTAGGTGATGACCTTTCCGAAAATAGACCTGTCCACAGCGGAGTCCCCCAAGGGTCGGTCATCGGCCCGATTGTCTTCGGTATCTACCTAACGGACTTCCGAGCAATCCTACAGATGATGTACTCCCTGTTTGCCGACGACGCTAAAATTATTGGGAACCCACTCACGCAGCACCCTGACCTACAGGATGATCTTGACCGCATTACCGCATGGACGCAAGACTGGTTAATGTCACTCAACGTGGATAAGTGCACCGTCCTTCATATAGGAAAAGAAAACCCAAGGAAAACATACACTATTCAGGGAAATGCTTTAATCAGTGTGAAGACACACAGGGATTTGGGTGTCATAATCGCAGAAGATTTAAAATGGGAGGCACACATCATAACTATGGTAAAGAGAGCGAACTCATTGCTGTATACAATAAATAAAGCTTTCTCACATATAACCCCTGAGCTTTTCCTAAAGATTTATAAAACATATGTCCGACCTATGCTGGAGTATGCATACCAGATCTGGAATCCCTACTTCAAGAAGGATATTGACCTGCTGGAACGAGTACAACGTAGAGCTACAAAAATGCCAAATGCGCTGAGAAACAAAAGCTACGAAACCCGGCTGTATGAGCTTGGCCTGAGCACTCTACAAGAGCGAAGGGAACGGGGAGATCTCATTGAGACTTATAAGATTCTGAACGCCTTCTACAGCGTTCCCAGGCTGCAAGATATGTTCTCCCTTGCTAATACTACAAACCTGAGAGGACACTCTAAAAAGCTGTACCACAATAAGTTCAAGCAGAACCCACGCCGGCACTTTCTCACCAATAGAGTGGTAGAATCTTGGAACAATCTACCCAGTGAAGTTGTAAATGCTGTCTCCGTAAATGCTTTCAAGAACAAACTGGACGATCATATAAAACATAAAACAAAAACAATAACAAAAACTGTTACTAAAATAAGTGTTGTGATATAGGCGCATCAGCTAAAGCTGCTAGCCTATTAATAATAATAATAATAAATAATGTTGGGTTTCATTCTAAGGACTTCTAAATCACTCTTTAATATACACACTATTAAAACGCTTTACTATGCCTACGTTTGCCCGCATCTTGAATACTCCTCGCAAGTGTGGAACCCCTCATATGCCATCCATAATAACAGAATCGAGCGCATCCAGACTAAATTCTTGAAATACTTAAACTACAGATTTTACTTCACACTTGACAATTCTTACGGCATCAACGTTCACCACTCGTACAACTTTACTTCTTTGGCTGATCGAAGGATGTACCATGATCTAGTCTTCCTACATAAAATCTTAAACAACAAATTAAACTGCATGGATTTGGTCCAACTAATACATTTCCGGACCCCATCAAGAACGACGAGACAGTCCTCATTGTTTCACATTAGCCATTGCAATAACAACTACCGTAAGAACTCTTTCTTAAACCGTGTGTGTAGGGTTTACGATGATCGATACGCATCAATAGATATCTTCGCTGAATCGAACATTGGATTCAGAAATTTGTTAAAGAGGGCGATATTTAACACTAATATTTAAAATTTAATAATAATTATTATTTAAAATTTATTATTTATTATCTACTGTTTGCACTTGTACTTATTCATACCAACGTACCTGTCTCAACTTCAAATATCGTACGAGTAGGTAAATTTGTTAAATACGTGGACACCCATCAACATAATGTAATTTTTTTCCTATGTTCCTCCTTCCCTTCCTGGTCTCTCCCTTCCTATCCTCTTTTTTTCTCGTTTTTTTTTCTGTCTCTTATCATTTAGATAATCTTGATGTTAACATTTAGTGGAAAATTGTCTCTGGTGTAATTTTTATATCTATCTTGTTTGGCTACTTACTTTTATACACTGTTATTTTCCTGAATAAAAGAAAATAAAAATAAAAAAATAAAAAATAAATTACCTGTAGTTCATTTTCTATAACTATGTATATGCTTTATTTATATTGTTGATTTCTCTCAATAATTTTAATAATGTTAGGTCGTATGTACCTATGTAGTTTCTGTTTTTTTACACTGGCCGTTTTGAACTTGGATAACTTGGGTTTGAGTTGGAATTTCAAATTCAAATATTTTTTAGTCAAGGCCATGTTATTATTTTAAAATAATCAGCTGATTATATGTCTTTTCGTCTTTTGTTTTTCTCAAATATTTTCGTTTGTGCAACCATGGTAAAGTTGAAAATTTTCATTATGTTCAAATATGTGATCCTGTGCCGGTGTTTCTCAGCCGATTGACAAGTTGCTGTCCCAAAATTTTTTTGTAAAAATTAGTAAAAAAAATTAATTACGACACTGTCTCACAAAAACATTAATTACTGCCAAACCACTGTACCCATAATTAAAATGAAACATATTAACATAATAAAATTTAATAAAATCAAATAAATTAAATTAAAATAAAATTAAAACGGGGCCGTCACGCTGAATCGTGTTGTGGCCGATATCGGCTAATCGGGGCTTGAGGGGTTAATACACCTTCTTGCCCTCTGGTTATAAAGTTATTGTAATAGTGTAGTATTACGAACTGCTAACAATTATGGAATAGCTAGTAATTAAATGACCTTTAATTATTAACTAATAAAATATGCATTTTTTTCAAATATGAGATCCTGTGCCGGTGTTTTCTATTACAGCTTCTTTCAATCCGACTATACAGTTACCGTAAATGTGTACTATTAAGAACTGCAAACGATGATGGAGAAGCTCGTATTAAATAACCGAGCCTGGTCAATCTCTCATCGCCATTGCTTCTGCATGACAACGTATAACCACAGATTTCACGGCAAACAGTCGCAAAGTTGCAGGAATTGCAGCTGGCGACTCTTGGTCACTCACCGTACTAACCAAACCTTGCTCCAATTGAGTTTTTTTTTCACAAAATTTATATAACTTTTTACAAGGAAAAAATCCACTTTGGAGAGTCGATGAAAAACGCCTTCAAAGCATTCATTGGTTCCTGTCCACGACAGTTTTACTGCAGAGAAATTAAGCAACCCTCATTTACCCTTCGAATAGCAACATAATTTCATGGCAGACCGCGGCAATATAATGGAATTTCTTGCAATATCGCCGCGATCGACACAAAGTATTATAACTATGGAACTACTATTACAATCATAAAAAGAACAACTGTGCAATGATCGCATTAAAATTTCGTATATAAAATATTGAAATATCATTTTGTAAAACAATTAGACAGTCGAAAAAGTGGAAAAAACTCGGCATTTCTAACGTCTACTTGTCTTACGGATAATAAATACGGAACCTTATTTAGAGATTGTAAATACTATCGTGATCTTTATTATATTCTCTATCAAAGGTAATATTTCATTTTGCTTATTTATATACAAAAATATTTATATATTAGCCCAAAAAAACAATATTTTTTTTCGGAATCGCTATGTCATTCCGAGTGACATTTGAATGTCCAAATATCAAGTAAATAGTGGTCTAAATGTCCAAATCTCCAAATGTCAATAACATAAATATAACGTGTTTAGTGTCAAATGAACGGTCTGATTATTTTCCGGAAATATACATCTATCGATATCAATAAATACATAAACCACACATTATTATTTTTTAATATATACAATAGTTCGTTTTCTGTAACGGTAATCATGTTTTTCATTGTTTTTTATATATTTAATTGTTACCCAGTAATCGTCGGATTTAGAACAGTAGTAGATCCTATCCACCCCGAAAACCGTATGAAAAATTAATATATATATTTTTATTTATTTATCCTTTTTTTATAATTATATAAAAAAGATTGCGTTCATTTTTTTAACACATTTAAAAAAAATACATATGATGAAAATCGCGAAAGGGCATTACTTGTCAGGATTACATCACCCGACTAGGTATACGCCTGTGTTGGGGTGATGGAGGGTTTGCTGGAGGATTTTTATAATTTTTAAGAGGAAGTTTAATAATTTTAATGGAGGGAATGAGTATGCTAGAATTAACTTTTATTAAATATTATTTTATTTTACAAAACAATTAACTTTTAGGTTAATTCTGTTACAAATTACAAATTACAAATTATTTATTGAGTTCAAATTATGAGTAGGTTCAATATACGAAAGTCTTAACCTAACTAGGCTGCCGCCTGTTCCAAGGCAGACAATTTATTTTAATTATCCTAAGAAATCCATAATATTGTATTTATATAAAAAATCTAAATCATATTTTATGCAATGGAAATATCTAATTAAAAATTCGTAAGAAAATGTCTTGAAAATTATCAATAACCTATTATTTCATTTTAAAACACGATAAAATTTTAGATATATTTATATATGTATTAATAAATATTAATAATATACAAAAGAAATTAACAAAAATGAAAATAAAATTATTATAAAAATCATCAATTTATATTACTACATATACTAATATGTTTTTATTATAAAGATTCAATTATCTAATAAGGTATTCAATATCTGCATTTTTACAATTTAAGAGGTAGGCACTCAACTATTTTTAAATTTATATGAAATTTTAATGTCTTTAATGTTTGGTGGTAGGCAATTGTAAATAATAATAATGTGGAGTTGGCTTGGGTGGGTGGGTTGGGCCAGGGGGAGTACGGTTAGGGGGCAGAAGGTGAGAGGTTTGGAGCGGGTGGGGGGTTGTTTGCTTACCGGTAAAATCTTGGGGTGACACAACCGGTTTTTTTATATGGCTCCAAAGAATTTTTGACCAATTATCACTTTTTTGGAACGCCCCTCATAGATGACAGCATATCTGTTTATTATGAAAATAGTTATTCTCCTCTTATCTTTGTATTTTCATAACTTATTCCTTTTTTCTATTTTTCGTTCTCATAAAATGTCTCATTACATAATTACATATTTTATTTTCTTATTACTATCCATTTAATAATAAATTAATTTATAACCTTATTAATATACATGTTTATGAATCTATTTACTGTTTTTTCTGCTCTATTTACTTTATATTTACTCTTTTAATACTTTGGACTGTTTAGTAACTTAGCAATTACTTTTCAGAATTTTTTCTGTTTATTTAAAAAACCCTAATAATTTCACTTTTCACTTTATAAAATGCTTGTATATATTTTTAAACTTTTCTTTTATATAGAATAACGTACTATATTGCCGTTTAATTGGTGGAAACATATAAATGGTTAATGTTTGTTATATTTTAATTAAGTAAATATGTTTTTTGTACTGTCTGTTTCCTGAATAAAGTAAAATTATTTTTTTTTTAAATACAAGAGCCATAGCAACACTTTTTCGATGAAAGGACTAAATTTTCTTCACAGCATGCCCTCTTCTTATACACACAGGTAAGAGTGGGTGTTCTAGGCGTGGCGGTCGCGCGCTCGAAGCGACGGGCCGTCGAGTGCCGCATCCGGGCACATTGTTGTTCCGTAAATAACATGTATTATTCATGTAAGTACATCGACTACGGCAGTTGGTGGAAAGGACCGCTCATGAATACACGCAAAATATTACAATAAAAACTCCCAACCTCCCTCTCACCCTCCCATCGCCGCCCCCACCTGTTTAGTCATACTCATAACCAGGCGTCCTTAGGGAAAATGCTCCCCAGCCCGTAAAGGACCGACAGAAAACTGAACATGTTTTTACCTGTGCATATAAATTTTGTTACAGCCTTGAAAGCTTAATGGGCTAGTTATGGTCTGGCCAGGGAGTTATGACACAAAGGGCACAGACAACATTTTAAAATTCGGTGTTGTAACATCCCCATACAAACTGTCTTGACCACTAAAACCCAGTTGTAAAGGGTCGGTCAAAAACACGGGTCGACGCCCATCCGGCGGCCTCCACGCAGAGGTGAGAGCTAGGGTAGGACGCTGGCCTGCAGGCCAGTCTCCCCTAGAAGTCAACCTTCGGGCGCTCCCGGACGGTTTTCGCATGGTGCGGCGTGAGCCAATCGATTGAGTATATACTACAGTATATCTATAATAATATTATAAAGAGGTAAAGTTTGTGAGGTTGTAGGAAGTAATCTCTGGATCTACTAAGGTGATTTAAAAAAATATTTTACCAATAGAAAGCCACGTTATTTGTGAGTGTCATAGGCTATATATTAATCCGAAAAATGAAAGACTTTTTCGTGGTAGTCGGATTTGCAAAGTAAGTCGGAGAAAAAACGGTCGAACGAAAACGTTTCTAACTAACGCTGCCTTAACGATAAGAGATATATGATTAAGTTCTAGAGAAAAGTTGTAGAGTTTGATAATGCATACAAAAAAGTCGACGACAGCATATGTGTAACTTTTATATTTAAGTTACAAAAAGTACTATTTTATATTAAAAAAAATAATTTAAATCGTTAGGTCATGTTTATTGGTCATATTATCGACAATTATGAATTATTATTATTATCAAAGTAAGTAAATTTATCGTCTTAAGTGTTTAAAACAAAAGACTTTTCCCTTTTACTGCATAAATGGTTAAAGAGATAAGAAACTCACCAATAAAACACTCACAAGAAGACACTCTCAAATAACGGTAATATAGTCAAATTGGCATGCAAATATATACATTCATATGCAGTAAAAGTATAACCCTTGTTTTGGCAGTCAGAAAATAAATCGTAACACTCAGTACTAACCGAACCACACTCATAATTTCATCACAAGTAAAAAGTTTTACCGCCCAACGAAGTGGGCACGGGTCAGCTAGTTTTATTATCAAAACAAGCTCCTATTAGATGCAACGTTGTGTAGGGCTAGTTTCCCCTAGGAGTCAACCTTCTGGCGCTCCTGTACGGTGTGCGTACCGTGCGGCGTAAGCCAATCGATTGTGCACTCTGACTAACAGTCGCGGGAGTCTGGAAGCAGTACTGTTTCCTATAGAGCGGGGGTGGTCGCGGACCTTACGGCGACTTTTTCTTTTCAACCTTTTTCTATCGTAGAATTTTGGATATACATTTCGACTATTTTTTGTCTACATGGGATGTATTGCAGTACCAGCGATGTTATGTTACAAGATTTACGATAATCCATTCGAGTTTGGAAGAGACTTTCTTACGAAAACTGATCTGCTTTTTAAAATTTCTTATTACTTAATTTGCAGATTTACCTATGTCTTGAAAGAGTGAGTGGAATAGCATGATACCCAATAAATGCCATCAATACCTCTTATCTCTTCTTCCTCTCCTAATTTCCTCTCCTCGGGCATTCTTAATTTTAAATATAGTATTTTGTGTCCTATGCAGTTTGAACTTAATGATCTTTATTTCCACAATGCGCACATGTACCACTGTGATTATGTTAGCTGTAAGATATTATTAGGTGGCAATAAGCTCGCCTGTTTGTATTCTAATTTTCAAGTGCATTTAAAGAGTTACTTATTATTATTTTTATTAATATCACCTTCAATAAATAATAATTATAGAGACAATTATTGCAAATATAATCCCATTAAAAAATCTAATTTTGCATTTCACTATCTTCCTAGAAAATCAGATATGGATATTTTGTCGTACAATCTATTTTCTTTTGTATTTCAAGGCTACTTCTTAGTTTGTTGCCATTTTTGAGTGGCCAAACTATGATTACATCTATTTTTCCTATTATTCTGCAGGTCAAGTAAGTAATTTCGAGATGCTTCGTACGTTCAACTGCGGTGTGGGCATGGTAGCCATCGTCATCATCATCATCATCATCATCATCATCATCATCATCATCATCATTTATTCATTCCATAAAAGCATTTCACAATACTGAGGAACATGTCAAATTTTACAATCATAATTTACCGGATGATAAAACCGCTTTGATTAATTAAAAGGAAAAAAAATTATTGTAGTCAGAGGTGATTACTTAAAAATAGTCAAATTTACAAAACAATCAATAATCAAACAAATAATAATCAATACCATAAAAAGAAAAATTCTGAAACATGCGTAATTAAAAACAATGTCAATAAAATCTAAAACTTAGTTCGAAAGTATAGTCATAATATGGTTATTTATAATCAAGCAATTGTGGACGCAATATCATAAAAGTCGTCCAGTTTGTAAAGAGCATGTTTGACTAACTGATTTTTCAAACAGATTTGATATGCTGCCATCTCAAGTCTTTTCGTTGATGATGGCAAAGCATTGAACAATTTAAAACTAATATATAAAAATGTTTTTTGATATTTAGTCAAGCGTACTTTAGGCAATAACACATTGTTCTTATGTCGCGTATTATGGCTATGCCGAGTGGAGTGAAGCTCGCAATTTAAAACATTCTCTTTGGCGTATAAAAGGCACTGATATATGTACATAGACGACATGGTAAGGATACCAGCTTTAATAGAAAAAGGGGCGCAATGTGTTTCTCTGCTTACACCAAAAATTGTCCTAACGGCTTGCTTTTGTAGCACAAAAACGCGATGGGTATCGGTTGCATTACCCCATAGTAGTATCGCATAAGACATATTTGATTGGAAGCAGGAGTGATACGCACTGATCGCTGCACGTCGCGTCGCCAAGCAACACGTAAACAATGTTTTGGCACTCATAAACAATTCTCCTGTTGATATTATTGGAGAGGTTGAAGAACTCGCTTATCAAGGTTTGTGGTAGCGAATGATTCTTTTTTTTATTGCTGTTTCTTATTCGATCATAGCAGTCTTTTATCTCACCGATACTGTTGAAATACATGTCAGAGCCTAATATGAAATGAATGAGAAACGCATCGATGTCGAAGCGCACCGAAGATTTAAGCCGTACGGGAAGACTTTAGTCACGCGTATTTGAATGCAAAGTTTTGTAAACAATTAATTTTGCTATAAAAACACGCGCGTATTCGAATGCTACGTTGTGTCAAAATATTTTTTGCAATAAAAACAAGGGCGTATTCGAATGCAACGTTGTGTCGACATTTTAGTATAATGCAAAATGCAAAGTTTTGTCAAAATTTAATTTTATTATAAAAAAAGTAAGTAATTTACATTTACTGAGACAAAATTTCATTTAACTATAAAAACACTCGCATATTCGAATGCAACTCCGTGTGAAAATTTCATTTTACTATTATTATTGTTATTATTATTATTTATTCTGTAGCCGGCGATTGGGGAGGGGGTCGCCCTCGCAGCCAATACGATGCTGTGGGTGCCGCTGGATCTCGTACTCCATTCACGATTCGCTTCTTGATGATTTTTTGCCACGTCTCGAGCATCCCTAGCCGATAATAGTTGATTTTTAAGGTCGCCTTTGATGTAATTTAGCCAGGTTTCCATCGGTGCCGATCGCTGAATTCTCCATTCTGTCGGACGGTCTCGCCAAAGAAGTTTACGTGGCAAGCGATTATCGTTCATTCGGCAAACATGGCCGAACCATCGTAGTCGACGTTTTGTACTTCTTCTTCGATCGTTGTTACTAGATCGCATCTCTCTCTAATGGTCTCGTTTCGAATTCGGTCGCGGTGTGAGACACCGAGAATCTGCCTCAAGCATCGCATTTGGAAGACTTCGAACTTTTTGAGGTCCGATTGTACTATTAAAAAAACTCGCGTACTCGAATGCAACGTTTTGTCAAAAATTCATTCTACTCTAAATACACGCGCCTTTTTGAATGCAACGTTTTGTCAAAATTTCATAATACTATAAAAATACGCGAGTATTAAAATTCAACGATGTGTCAAAAATATTTTTACTATAAAAACACGCGCATATTTGAATGCAACTTTGTGCCAAAATTCCTATTTACCTACCTACTATAAAAACACGCGCGTATTCGAATGCAAAGTTGTGTTAAAATTTATTGTATTTTAAAAAATACGCTCATAAGTATTCGATGTAACGTTGTGTCAAACTTGCAAGTCAATTGACCGACTAATATTCGAGAGCACAAACAAACGCTAGCCGAATTTATATATCTATACTAATATTATAAAGAGGTAAAGTTTGTGAGTTTGTGAGGTTGTAGGAAGTAATCTCTGGATCTACAAAACCGATTTTGAAAATTCTGTTACCAACAGAAAGCCACGTTATTTGTGAGTATCATACTGCTATATATTAATCCGAAAAATTAAAAGACTTTTCGTGGTAGTTGGATTTGCAAAGTAAGTCGGAGAAAAAACGGTCGAATGAAAACGTTTCTTACGAACGCTGCTTTAACGATGAGAGATATATGATTGAGTTCTAGAGAAAAGTTGTAGAGCTTGGTAATGCCTACAAAAAAGTCGGCGACAGCATATGTCTATGTTAATTTTATGTTTAAGTCACCAAAAGTAGTTTTTTTAATATTAAAAAATAATTTAAATCGTTAGGTTATTGGTCATATTATCAGCAATTATGTATATCAAAATAAGTAAATTTATCGTCTCGTGTTTAAAACAAAGGACTTTTCCCTTTTGCTGTATATAATTTCCCTTTTACTGCATAAATGGTTAAAGAGATACTACGACATCTCGGGTTGGAACTCCTGAAAGACAATATATTTTGGTACATTACATCTAATATAGTATATAGAGAAGTTTCAACAATTAAAATAAACATAATTTATTCAATCATAATCATTTCATTCACTCATTTGAAACCCGGTAATATAGCCAAATTGGCATGCAAATACATATGCAGTAAAAATATACCGCTCCTTTTGGCAGTCAGGAAATAAATCATAGCACTCAGTACTAACCAAACCACACTAAAAATTTCGTCACAAGTAGTAATGTTTACCGCCCAACGAAGTGGGCACGGGTCAGCTAGTATATAAAGATAAGCTGAGTATACTGCCATTGTTTCGTCTAGCGAGGATTTTTTTACAGTGGATGTGGACTATAATATTTGTTACTGGCTGCTAAAGTCCGGCAGCGACATCTGGCGCATGAAAAATGATTCGAAACAACTGACAGAAGCGGGAGGGGGATAGGGGTGAGAGATGGGGGGGGGGGGATTGCGCTCGGCACACCTGTCGCATTGAAAATCAATCAAATGTTAATATTGGCATGGCTGGACAGTATTTATTATCGCCTTGACAATTTATCAAGTGAATATGTTTATGCTTGACGTTGATTATAAAAGCGTGCTTGCACAAGACCGAATAAGAAGTTAACTTTCATAAATCGAGAAATATTTTGAAAATACGCAATGGCAAATCTATAAAGTGCCGTATTAACACTTCAACAGCGGCCGATTTTTATAAATGAAATGACGTCGTAAATGAAAACACAGTAACTTCATTTACTGTGTTTATACAAGTTTGGTTCTTTAACCCTTTACTGGCAACATGATTTTAAACGACGTAATAGGGAACTTTGGTCTGTGTGGCCGCTATTTTGAATTATTGATTATAAAACACACTTCTACCTAACAACGTGTTATTTAAGTACCAATATCAAAAGCCTGGTATCTTATGAACTGGAAAGAGTTAGGTATAACAGTTATATGTATTGTCTATCTTATTATAAATAACACTTATGTCGCATTCGGGGCACATTTTTTGCAGACCTTCATAGAACACTCTAAACTTATAGGATCCGAGCATTTGGTGCATTTATAGCCTGTATTGCGCTTATTGGTGTATAGACAGAGTTTTCAAGTCTTTATTTTTTCATGTTTGTCTGTCATGGTCATCGGTTCCTCCGCAGAAGGTATCACAGACCGGTACTAATAATGACGATTTTTTAAACCAGAGCTAAAACAAATCAAATCAAATCGCAAATCAAATCGCATTTATTGTCTTCAAAAAACTTTACATAGTTGTTTAGACATTTTGTATAGCCGCTTAATGTTAAAATAACTTTAAAATGTATACTAAATATTTCATTAGAGACTCACCACATAATTGAGTTATATTAGATATTTGTAACTACAGATAGTCATGAAATTATAATATTAAAATTAAATGGTCCTGTAAGTAAGAATTATAATTGATTATGGGAGACAATTAAAAATAATAGTAATAATATAATCAATAAAATAGTACAAATGTCAAGTTAAATTAAAAAAAATCGAGATGGAAATTGTCAGTAATCTAATTATAATTCGTTATATTATATAATTCTCTCGCAATAAGGTAGCCTTTTAATTTCGATTTAAATTGGGTGATATCTCCGTTTCTACATATACTTTTGATATTCTCAGGCAGTTTATTGTAACACGCCATTCCAACGTAATTTGGATCCCTTTTGAAACAATAAAACAGATGCTCCTATAGACACGATCGTCGGGTGCGCCAACACATCGGGAACTAATAGGAGACTACTGCGAGCGGAGGGTTGCTGAGGGGCGGGGGGGGGGTAGGGACTGGAAGCATTTCTAAAAAACCATAGCGGTCTGTGAGACCGATGTTCCTGGTTAAGGGTTAAAATCACGAGTTGTAGTACTATAAGGTAAATTTATTGGTTTGTCTGTCGATGGATAGTTACCGAGATACCTTAGATAAAAACACAGTATTTTAATACAAATATGAATATTTTTAATAAAAAACACAGCATGTATAATTTTTCAAG
The DNA here is from genome assembly GCA_944548615.1 of Micropterix aruncella. Classification (NCBI taxonomy): domain Eukaryota; kingdom Metazoa; phylum Arthropoda; class Insecta; order Lepidoptera; family Micropterigidae; genus Micropterix; species Micropterix aruncella. The sequence goes on along the minus strand of OX155975.1, from coordinate 12,422,751 downwards.
TTAAAATACAGTAACCTATTATTTACTGTGATCTTTTTAATACTTATAAGCATTTAAGAAATATTTTTGTTTGGTTACAACACGGCTTCTTCAGATACTGTGGTTTTAGGTAAAATTTTGTTACAAGTTAATTTATTAATACACGAATTAATCACAGCATCTCAATTACTGTGTTTAAGGTGCCTGCAGTTTTTTATTTATTTAAAAAATATATATTTGTTTTACATGGTTAGAACACAGTAATGGGTAAAATTTACCTATAACACAGTAACCACTCAGTTACGGTGTTATAGCTTAAAAATATCAAATTTATCAAATTATTTTCCTTATTTTAAAAAACAATATGTAATTTAATTAATTAAACAATTATAATTTAATATATATTTTTATGCAGAATTGAAGTTCTAACTATTTTTTAACATTAAAGATTGAAAGAAATAATCTATATTGATTACTTTGTTCATGGAAACAAATATTTAACGACTGAACTTTTACCGTGTTTTTCTCAAAACGTCTTTTTTCAAGTTACTGTGTTTTCATTTAAGACGGCCGTATTGCTCGCGTGCATTTTTTGGCAGCAACAATTTGTTTTGTATTTATTAGACTAACTTTTATATTTTCCGGATGAAAAATACAAATGAAAGAAATATTCTGATAAGTTATGAAATTATTTAATTTAAAAAGAACATTTTTGTGAAAAAAAAATGTTCATGGAGTAATCATACGTAATCATAGACAAAATATGCGTTCTAAGATCGTATCGGCGGTACGGATCGGGCGCTGTGGGTAAAGCCCTTGAGTGCGTTTGTTTCAAACTTTTAGTACGTAGCTTCCATACTGCTTTAGCTATATATTTACTGTGCCCAAGCTGCAAAGAGCCATTCCGTAATCACCTACTAGGGAGGGTCGTCGTACGTGCGATATTTTTTCATAGAAAGTAACGTGTATTATCGATTACATGGGTATCACCTGTTATGATTGAGCGATCTGCCAGTCTACAGTCAAATTAGTTAACGCCCCTTTTGGCCACTTTCTCAATTACTATGTATATCAGGATAACCATAGCGCCAAATTGAATTACGAAAATATTTGACTGAAGTCCAATATCATATTATGATATGGTATATTTTAATATCATTATATGATATCATATATCATGTAGTAATATTACCAGATTACCAGACCATTAAAAAAGTCATCACTGAACATTTATAAATGTTACATATTTAGTTATGTAAAAAAATAGTCATTATTTTTACAAATGATTCTAAGTAATATAATTGATTATACAGAGTATCAGATTGCTCAATTCCATAGTATGTTTTGGCAACCCTTCTGTGCCGGCGACATGCAGATGGCGCTAATAGCATGGTCCGACGAAAAGCAATTTATTTGGCTATCTATAATTAAATTGTTATTGAGTGTTTTTTATATAACGAACTGATTGTTTATTAAAAAAAAACCCTTAATCAATATATATTAGTTTATATTATACTCTCTTAGATATATATATATAAGGTATATTATACACTTGGAGTATATTATACTCTCTTAGATATTACTGCGTTATTTCCACTTCGAATCTTTTGCTGTTGCTTTGCAACATCGAGAGATGCATTTTCCACTTTACAAGTAGCATGGCTGACATGAACAGACAAGTTACGACATGTATAATAAATACAACAGGAGCTGCACAATTTACATTCAGTGGTGCAGCAGCAGTCGTTCAGATTCTGGCATTTATTCAGTCGTTTATATAGTGACTGTAGATTCTCAATATATCGAAACGTGAAATATCTTCCTGTGTGGAGACTGATGGTTCTCCCTTCGGCTACCTAACGACCAAATTTGGTTTCACATCAGAACACCGTTGACTACGTAACGACCAATATTGGCGACTTGCTCCCGGAGCGCACAGTAATATTATTTTCTAACTCGAACGCATCCTACAATCCATACCATATATCTCATTATTACCATAGATACATAGACGGTCGCTAAAATAATTATGCGCGGCATTGAACGGATATTTCTGGTAAAATTCCATTGTCAAAGATCGCTGTTCGGTTGTCATTTTCAAACATCGGGTAGTAAACAGTTTTTTTTGTGTTTTTTACTGTTTCAGCTGGAATCTGAATGTACGTAAATTTGATTTAAAAACACTTTATCCACCGAATTCAGTGATTTTATGTACGTTTTATTCCAATGTTACCTGTTTTTTTTTGTTGAAAAATTGGGTGCGGTTTATCGCTATGGCGTCATTACTACTTATTGAATTTTTTTGCGATAAATAACTCTAAAACTGCAAATTGTCTGCCTAATGCCTTGTCAAAATACATATTATTTTGTTTTTCCCTGAAATATATAAAGTTTCGGCGTATTTGTAAATTAATGAGGTTATATAAAAAACCACAATTTTGCTTGTGTGAATAACATCAAAATCATCAAAATTGTTATTGATTTTTTATGAGCTAATATCTAAATATTTTTGTATGTAAATAAGCAAAACAAAATATTACCTTTATTAGAGAATCTAATAAAGATCACGGTGGTATTTATAATTTCTAAATAGAGCTCCGTATTTTTCCATAAGACAAATACAAGTTAGAAATGCCGAGTTTTTTTCACTTTTTCGATTTTCTCATATATATTCATAATTATCTAATTGTTTTACAACATGAGAGTTCAATATCCTATATAAGATTTTGTTTGCGATCATTGCACAATTATTCTTTTTATGATTGCTTTAGTAGTTCCATAGTTATAGTACTTCTTGTCGAGCGCGGCGATATTGTAAGAAATTCCAATAAATTGCTGCGGTCTGCCATGAAATTATACCGCTACTCGAAGGGTTAATATAATCCATACATCTATTTTAAATATTTAGTAAAATTGTTTTTAAAAAATAATCTTTTATTAAAATTCTGTCCCGAGCCAACCCTGGATTCAGCAGCCATGTCATAGTGGAACATAAAACGGGCTATCATAATAGAATGCTATACAGAATTTCCTGTTTTTTTCTGTTGACCGTTGAGGAGCCCCCTCGTTGCCAACCCTGGGTGCAGCAGCCCTATTTCCGTAAAACTTAGAACGGGCAATCATAACTGAATGCGTATAAAAAAACTTATAACGGGCTATCGTAATTGAATGCGTATTAAAAATTTCGTGTCTATGCTGTTGGTCATAGAAGAGTAGACTCTTCGGGAGCTGATCCTGGGTATAGGAATCCGGGAGCTAATGGGCCCTTGCTGAATTGGCCACGAAGACCCATTCTGTTCAGGGTTGGTCATACTCACGGATCAACACCCATCCGGCGGCCTCCACGCATGAAGTGCGAGTCTGGGTAGGACTCTGGCCTTAGGGCTAGTTTCCCCTAGGAATCAACCTTCTGGCGCTCCTGGACGGTCTGCGCACCGTGCGGCGTAAGTTAATCGACTGTGCACTCTGACGAACAGTCGAGGGAGTCTGTAAGCAGTACTGTTTCCTAAAGAGCGGGGGTGGTTGCGGATCTTACGACGACTGCTCTTGAAACAACCATCGGCTACCCGATCCTGGGTGAACAGCGGAGCAAAGGATGACGTAGTCCGCGATAGATTCGGTATACACCGTTTCACCGCTTCGTAACGGAGAGGACCTCGCAAGCGACCTCGAACTCGTAAACAATCGAGAGTCTGGAGTAATCTGGTCGCAATTGGAAGTAAGGACGTGAGTGTAAGCCCGCTGGGTAACACTTCTGGCTATCTCGCGGTTAAGGCGTTGGCCTCTTACGGGCATGTGGCGGAGCTTAACGGTGGATTGTTTTGTCCAAGTCCTCTGCGTTTACTTCGCTAAAGAGAGAACGACTAATCGTTAAAACGTCCTAAGGTGATGGGTTCGCCCGTTGTAGTTGACAACTCTACATGTAGGAATCTGGTCATGCTCACCATAATAATGCATTGTCATCGGAACTGAACGAACATGTAAAATTTGAACATCATTCAATAAGAAAGAGGAAGTGGTTGTAATTCAGCTTGCAAGATAATACTAAATATAAGCAAAACAAAATGTAAGCTTGTACATTTTCCGTATATCCAAAAACCAAGGAATAGCATTAATATAACTGGTCACTCATATGAATGTCTGCATAATTTTAAAATAAATTGTACTTACTGACTGTAAAAAAATTGAATTTGTAAAAGAGCATAAATATCTGGGTCTAATGATAGATTTTAACATGAATTTGGGGCTTGCACATAAATAATATATGTAATCAATTGAGATGGATGCTATATAAGTTCAATCCCCTTAAGTATCTTGTAGATAAACCAACATTACGCTTAGTATATCATGCCCTCGCTGATGCAGTACTGAGCTATGCTCTCACTTCATTTGGTCGTACTTTTCGCACATAATATAGATAAAATATTTAATTTGCAACGTAGAATAATAAAACATTTAGTAAATAAAAATTTGTTAACACAATGTATAAAGAACTAAAACTTGTTGTTTAAGCGATGCGATATTTTATTTTATTTTATTTTCTTAAGGATAACTTACAGCCAATAATTTTGTAGTGAACAAAAATAGGAAGCTTAGAGCCATTTATAAGGTACCACTGATAATGACAATAATAATTACGTGAATTTAGAACTGATATTAAGCATAAAGAAGATATTAAACAAGAAGATTCTGAATTGTATAGTAGAAAACATGTTAACATAAACAAGACTGTAATAAAAGAAGAAAATGCTAAGCCTGATCATCACAAAATCGCCCTACAACCTGCTTCCTTATAGTATCTATATTCATGAAAAAGGGGTCAATATCAATGTCAGCATTCATGGTGTTGAAAGTTTCGCATACCCTTATAAAATAAGAATTAGGCCTATATTTGGTTTTAAAGCCAGGTACAAGAAGGAGTGCCCTATTTCTAAGTGCCCGGCTAGGAGTGCGGAGAGATATTTTAGATAGTAGTTCAGGACAATCAATCGAGCCATTTAAAATTCGTAGTAAAAGTGAGATGTCAGCTATGTTTCTTCGCAAAGCCGATGGCAGCAAATGATGGCGGATACAACGAGAATCGTAGTCTGGATCACGTATACGACATTTATATTCTATGTAGTGCAGAAATTTTCTTTGGATGGCCTCTATTCTCGATGCATACACCTCGTAACAAGGGTTCCATAACTGGGATGCATATTCAAGGTGACTGCGGACGTAAGCACAATAGAGAATTTTTATGGTTTTTATGTTATTGAAGTGTTCTCTGGATCGTATAATAAATCCTAGGGCTTTAAACGCTTTCGCAACAATACTGTCGATGTGGGCATCAAATAGCAGTTTAGAGTCGAGTGTAACGCCCAGATCCTTAATCTTAGTTACCCTACTCAAAGCAGAGTTATTGAGAAAATAAGAAGAGGAAGACGGTTTATTTTTACGACTTCAAGTAATGGTAGAGCATTTGGCAATATTGAGGTCTAATTTGTTGGCAATGCAATAGCTATTCAAGGGTAACAAGTGCAGGAGGGAGACATCACCAGGAGTAGTTATTGCTTTAAGAATCTTCATGTCATCAGCAAATACAAGATAAACAGAATTCTTAAAACATGCATCTATATCCTTGATAAATAAAATGAATAATAGAGGGCCTAATATGGAGCCCTGAGGAACTCCTGAAGGAATAGTAGACCAGCTAGAGGTAAACCCGTTAAGATCTACTGCTTGAGACCTATTAGAAACGTAAGAAGAGAACCATCTATACAAGTCGCCGTGTATCCCGGAAGATAGGAGTTTTCCAAAAGAAGAACATGGTCGATGCGATCGAATGCTTTACTATAATAATATATTACCTATACATGAAAAAAATACGTACTTACTAGCAATGGAGCACTTTAGAAATTCAGAATTTATAATACCAATACAGTACAATAGGAATGTTAGAGAAAAAGTCCGTAAAAGATTTGAAGAACCAAGAGCGAACATTTACTATGGTGAAAGGACGTTAAAGTACCTTATTCCAAGAATCTTTAATACTATTCTATCTGAGGAAGACTGTGTAAGCGTGAGCAAACAGATGTTTATTTTATTTTATAAAATTATCCAAAACAATACAATTGATTTTTGCGAAGCAGATAAGATTGCATTTGTGTGGATTTTATCCCCCCACTAGATTGTATATCTGTTCTGGGGTGATAGTATTTAAGACTTCACTTTAATCATAGTGACTTCACTTTCTTTCTTTCTTTTTTTTTTTTTTTTTCTCATTCATTCCGATCGCTCATTCATTCTTATAAATTTTAAGGTTATTATAAATATATAAATGTGTATATAAATAAAGAACTAATATTAAATAAAGAAAAAGAACATATTTAAGTTTATAGATAAGTAAAATAAATAAATATATAGATTAATATATAACTAAATTGACCAATAAATTAAGTTAAGTAGCCTAAAAAGGTTTCTTACTGTGCACATATACTTGTGAATTTAATTAATTAATATAATATTATAATTTTTTTTTTTTTTTAAACATAATCAACCGAAAAAATATTTTTCTTATCAAGTATCAGGTGACAGATATGGACCGAAGTTTGATCCCTCAAATTATCGACCGATACCAGTACCCGATGTTTTAGCAAAAATTTTGGAAAAAATAGTAATTACACAACTCTGTAATCATCTAGAAACCAATCACATGTCATCCGAAAACCAATACGGCTTCAGATCAAAAAATGGGAAACACAAGATGCAGTACTAAAAATGTCAGAGCATATCACTAGGTATGTAGACGCCAACAAAAAGTGTATTACTGTACTTCCCGACCCCGCGCAAGCCCCCGACACAGTATCCCATGAAATGCTCCTAATGAAACTTGGGAAATATGGTATTACAGGTATCGAACTAAACTGGTTTCGCAGCTGTATTGGATCCCGAAAACAGCGTACCCGGGCAGGCGATTCACCCAGTAATAGTCTCCACAATAATCATGGGGTCCCACAAGGAAGCACTCCCGGACCGACTCCCCTCTCACTCTACACAAATGGGCTCTGTGAAATGGACGTTGACGCAGATATACTATCCCACGCCGACGATACTGCCCTCCCACTCGAATCGAATAGATGGGAAAGTGTATACAACAAGGCAGCTGCCGCAATGAAAAGTGTCAAGGGCCGGCCCGACCACAATCCGTCAACGCCGAAACGTAGATAAAACAAGCTTGTAGCCTTCAGCATAGATGCTCGTCAGCAACCTCCACAAAAATTATAACCTAGTCCTACACGAAAGCGACAGTCTTGATTGTAACTGTGCACAAATTGAGCGTGTGCATTTTGTAAAGTACCTAGGTGTTCATGTCGAATAAACATCTCCGGTGGCAAAATACATATCGAAAAGGTCGCCGAAAAGGTCCGTAAACCAATATATATCCTCAGGAGTAGCAGAAATGTTTCAGATATGAAAACTATGAGATCCATACATTATGCCTTGACACAGTCACTGATGATACATGGCAATATCGAACTAAGGCGGCGCGGCCATATTGCACCTAGACCCACCAATAAAAGCCCAAAAGGTAAATAGATAAATAAATAGATGTGTCAAATACGGCCTAGGTCAGGATGTGAGTCACCATTTCTTCGCACTGGCTTCTACCTTTCGTCATGAGCCACTTGAAAATATATTTCTTCAGAGTCAATTTACTAATTGAACTCTGCACTTTAGCCTTCCCCAAGGAGGAGCAGAAGGAATTATAAAGACGCGGTGCCAGAAACGCGTAATGCCTCTGTGCAAATCTCGTATTCACTCGCTGGTGGGATTGTCTATTTTTATTTCGGGTGTCATATGAGTGGTTTAGCGAAGAATGACGATCAGTGCAGCTATGGAAATGCGTAACAATATTTCTCACGTATAACTGTCTCACATCCAAGACGTCGAATGCCTTAAAAAGCTCATAGGACGGATATAAATAATGCTTCCTATTAATGACGCGAACTATCGCCTTTTGGGCCTTAATTAACGGGTCCAGGTGCATCCCGGCCGCACCACCCCAGCCAATCTGTCCGTAGGACATAAGCGACTGAGCCAATGCACAATATACTGATCGTAGGGTTTTCACATCTAGCACACCTCTGAGATTTCTGAATAAATAAATAAATTTTCTAATCCTCCCTGAAATACTATTGATATGTACATTCCATCGGGGATAAGGATCGATTTCAATTCCTAGATATTTGATGATATTGACGCGTTCTATTGTATTATGGACAATGTCTTCTTCCAAATTTAATTTAAATGTGGGCGCTGGTTGCTGTCGAGAATCTATGCTGTAGGTCATGTATTTTGTTTGACCCACGAGATGTTTAAAAAGAGATTAAAAAGCTACATGTTGGAGGGTTAATAATTACTATTTGATATCAAACATTTTTAAGATTTTATCATGGATATAACTGATCTGTTAATCCAAATCTGGAAACTAAAATCTCTGCGCTGTAAATATCATATAATAGGAAGTCATAAACATCTCCTAAAATCCTCTATTCTGTTTGGGTATATTATCCGGAAGATTTCCCCCAAGCTAAAGGAGGAGATTTCCCCAGAACGGACACAAAGGGGGACTTAAGGCTTTACTTACATAATACGAGCGACTATATGAGACCAATATTGCGGATTCTACTCTGCCAGGAATGAACTGGGCGGATTAATAGAATGAAAGAGAGCTTTTACGATAAATTCACGATATCTGCAATATATAATAATATCTGCAACATCTTCATTTGCACTTAATAATTATACAAAAAGGCGAGCTTATTGCCACATGGCAATGTCTTACAACTAACCTAATCACAGTGGTACATGCGCGCATTGTGGAAATAATAGTAGATTGTATCACAAGGGAGCAACATAATATTTTTACGGCGAGGGCGCTTTTTTGAATCCAGAGCGAAGTGAGGGATTCTAGAGTAGAATTATCTCTGGATCTCTTTAGTAGAATTCTGAACGTAGCGAGGGATTCAAAAAATCGCCCGAGGCAAAAATATTTTGCGCCCGAGTGATACACTCTACTTTTCATCACCCTCTTTGAGAAAATAAAAGGCGAATTCAAAACAAAACGATGAATTTCTTACAATCCGTGAAAATTGTCGAAAACGCGGGCGACAAAAACAATTGACGTTCGCGCGTTTTTAATTTCATTTGTTTTTTTTATTCAGCCGGCGCGGCGGCGCGACTAGACGCCGTCGTACCAGCCAGTCTTTATTCAAACAATACTTGCGTTCGATTTCTTCGGCGCTGAAGGCTAAGATGTTCCAAATTCAAAAAGTGAGCCGCAAAGATAATTGCGGCGCACTTATAAAGTTTCTTATAGAAAACACCACTTTTGGGCGCACTTAAAGTCGAACCAAGTCGTCCTTTTCGAATAGATGGGATGAAAAGATGATTACTTTCGTCATGACACGGCTACTGCACCCAAGGTTGGCTCCCGACTAGGGGACTCCTCAACGGTCAACAGCACAGACACTAAATTTTGTATACTCATTCAGTTATGATAGCCCGCTCTTAGTTTCGCCATGACACGGCTACTGCACCCAAGGTTGGCTCCCGACTAGGGGACTCCTCAACGGTCAACAGCACTGACACGAAAGTTTGTACATGCATTCAATTAAGATAGCCCGTTCTATGTTTCACCAAGACAGGACTGCGGCAACTTCCGGTGTCAACTACAACGGGCGAGCCCGTCACCACAGGACGTTTTAACGATTTTCTCGTTCTATCGCCCTGCAGTGAACGTAGAAGACTTTGGACATAACAAATCCAACGTCCAGCTACGTCACAACCCGCAAGAAGCCAACGCCTTACCGCGAGATAGCCATTGTTACCTGGCGGGCCGACCCTCGCGCCCTTGCTTCCAATTGTGACCAGATTTCTCCGGTCTAACGATTGGTTCCGAGTTCGAGGTCGCTTGCGCGGTCCTCTCCCTTACGAAGCGGTGAAACGGTGTGAACCGAATCTATCGCGGACCAAGGCGTCCTTTGCCCGACTCTGAACCGGGATCGGATGGCCAATGGTCATTTCAAGAGCAGTCGCCGTAAGGTAGACAACCATCCCCGCTCTATAGGAAACAATACAGTTCCCAGACTCCCCCGATTGTTAGTCGGAGAGCACAATCGATTGGCTTGCGCCGCTCGGTGCGCAGACCGTCCAGGAGCGCCAGAGGTTTGATTCCCAGGGGAGACTGGTTGACCCAGTGTCCTACCCAGGCTCGCACCCCATGCGTGGAGGCCATCGGATGGGTGTTGACCCGTGAGTGTGACCGACGCTGAACACATGGGTCATCGTGGCCACCTCATCATGGGCCCATTAGCTCCCTGCGGGAGCTAGTGGGCCCATGATATACGGGACTGCGGACATTAGTCCTGTACAGGACTGCGGCACCCAGGGTTGGATTCCAACGAGGGAACTCCTCAACGGTCAAAGGCACAGAAACAAAAGTTTGTTTACGTATTCAATTATGGTAGCCCGTTCTACGTATCACCATGACATGGCTGCTGCACTTATAAAAAAAATGGGAGTCTGTTTTCTTTTTTATTAAAATTTTGTTTATTATTGGTTTAACTGTATTTCTTTTTCGCCTTTTATGTTAATATTTATATTTATTTTGAATTCATTGTATTACAATACAATACAATACAATCAACTACTCCAGTAGATAGGCATTCCTACACTTGGATGCGTCACAAAATTAAATGCTTAAAATTTAATTATTAAAAACATGACTATCATGATAGTTGTCATGGCTGTAATATTATATTCAATATTACCTACTTACAAAAAATCAAAATATAGTAATGTCATTAAATAGTAAGAGAGAATAATATATTAAAATAGAAATGGTCAAAAAAGTCAAAATCAAAATACTCAATTAGCAATTTAAATATTACAACTAGTAAGTATGATATATTAACAAGAATAAAAAAAAATACGTGTAGCACTCGGGGACTGCCGCGGTAAAGCTATTGCATAGCATTTTTAACAACTTATGCAATTATAATTATTTATTTATTTTCTTTTTTCTGATATCAGATCACTGCGCTCGATCGGAAAACGTTGAAATTATTCCGAATCATTTGCGGCTGCAGAATCAAATGATTCGGAATAATTTAAACATTTTGCGATAGAGCGCCGCGCACGATTTTTTTTTCGATAAAGCAAGAAAACGAGATTATTCGAAAAAAATCGTAGATAAAAAGATAGATAATTGAATTATCTTTAAAATGATGCAGGTTTCATAATAATACGCCAGATAGTATTTGGGTAGTAGTCGTTTTTGTGTTCGGTCAGACCTAATTTCACAAATTTATTACACTATATAATATAAACAAAATCTAAAATATTCAATGCTAAAAATATTATGAAAATGTTCTTGTTTAACATATATATTTTTCGAATCGTTAGCAGTACTCGTTTAGACGTAATTATCAGTTTAAAATCATTAATTTTCGTTAAGAAATTTCTTCATTCGGTCGCCACCCTGGCCCTAGGCCCGCGATAAAAGCTATGCAATAGCTTAAAAACCGTCTTGTTACTTGAGCACTGATGACAACCGACTGCGTGCGACAGCCGGCGGCTGGCGCGAATCTAGTATACAGCTTCACGAGCGGCGCGCGATTGTCACGAGTTAGCTGAATTTTGGAATGCAGGTATCATTAGAGGGCGCCCTAATTATACTCACTTGCAGTTAGAGGGTTCAAATTCGGCACCCAGATGCCTTGTTAGACCGAAAAAACATTGTGAAATTTTGGTAAGAATATCTCTAGTACAAGGGACGCAAATAATATTTAAAATACGACATATTTATGAAAATACTACTTAACATAACCACGATCGTCACGAGTTACTTGCAGCAACTTGGGTTGTCGACTACAACGGGCGAGCCCGTCACCTCAGGAAGTTTTAACGATTAGTCGTTCTATCTCCCTGGAGTGAACGTAGAAGACTTGGGACAAAAAAAGTCCACCATCTAGCTACGTCACAAGCCCGTAAGAGGCCAACGCCTTAACCGCGAGATAGCCAGGAATGTTACCTGGCGGGCCGACACTCACGCCCTTACTTCCAATTGTGACCAGATTACTCCGGTCTCTCGATTGGTTACGATTTCGAGGTCGCTTGCGCGGTCCTCTCCCTTACGAAGCGGTGAAACGGTGTATACCGAATCTATCGCGGACCACAGCGTCCTTTGCCCGGCTGTTCACCCAGGATCGGATGGCCGAAGGTCGTTTCAAGAGCAGTCGCCGTAAGGACCGCAACCACCCCCGCTCTATAGGAAACAGTACTGCTTCCAGACTCCCCCGACTGTTAGTCAGACTGGGGGCTAACGGGCCCATGATGAGGTGGCCACGATGACCCATGTGTTCAGGGTCGGTCACACTCACGGGTCAACACCCATCCGACGGCCTCCCCGCATGGGGTGCGAATCCTGGGTAGGACACTGGGTCAACCAGTCTCCCCTGGGAATCAAACCTCTGGCGCCCCTGGACGGTCTGCAAACCGTGCGGCGCAAGCCAATCGATTGTGCTCTCCGACTAACAGTCGGGGGAGTCTGGGAACTGTATTGTTTCCTACAGAGCGGGGGTGGTTGCCTACCTTACGGCGACTGCTCTTGAAATGACCATTGGCCATCCGATCCCGGTTCAGAGTCGGGCAAAGGACGCCTTGGTCCGCGACAGATTAGGCGTACACCGTTTAACCGCTTCGTAAGGGAGAGGACCGCGCAAGCGACCTCGAACTCGGAACCAATCGAGAGACCGGAGAAATCTGGTCACAATTGGAAGCAAGGGCGCGAGTGTCGGCCCGCCAGGTAACATCACTGGCTATCTCGCGTTAAAGGCGTTGGTCTCTTGCGGGTTGTGACGTAGCTAGATGTTGGATTGTATTGTCCAAAGTCTTCTACGCTCACTGCAGGGCGACAGAACGAAAAATCGTTATAACGTCCTGTGGTGACGGGCTCGCCCGTTGTAGTTGACACCGCAAGATGTTAGTCAGACTGTTGTTTGGGAGCTAACGGGCCCATGATGAGTTGGCCACGATGACCCATGTGTTCAGGGTCGGTCACACTCACGGGTCAACACCCATCCGACGGCCTCCACGCACGGGGTGCGAACCTGGGTAGGACACTGGGTCAACCAGTCTCCCCTGGGAATCAAACCTCTGGCGCTCCTGGACGGTCTTCGCACCGTGCGGCGCAAGCCAATCGATTGTGCTCTCCGACTAACAGTCGGGGGAGTCTGGGAACTGTATTGTTTCCTATAGAGCGGGGGTGGTTTCGTACCTTACGGAGACTGCTCTTGAATTGACCATTGGCCATCCGATCCCTGTTCAGAGCCGGGCAAAGGACGCCTTGGTCCGCGATAGATTCGGTGCACTCCGTTTCACCGCTTCGTAAGGGAGAGGACCGCGCAAGCGACCTAGAACTCGGAACCAATCGAGAGACCGGAGAAATCGGGTCACAATAGGAAGTAAGGGCGCGAGTTTCTCAAGCCGCTGGGAAGTAATTCCTGGCTTTCTCGCGGTAAGGAGTTGGTCTCTTACGGGTTGTGGCGTAGCTAGACGTCGGATTTGTTATGTCCAAAGTCTTCTACGCTCACTGCAGGTCGATAGAACGACGAAATGTTAAAACTTCCTGTGGTGACGGGCTCGCCCGTTGTAGTCGACATCTCAATATGTTAGTCAGAGTGCACAGTCGATTGGCTTACTCCGCACCCAGGGGAAACTGTTGATTGCCCTGGGTGCGCTGTGGTGGACGCTGTGGTCCGCGATAGATTCGATATACACCGTTTCACCGCTTCGGGAGAGGACCGCGCAAGCGACCTCGAACTCGTAACCAATCGAGAGACTGGAGTATTCTGGTCACAATTGGAAGTAACGGCGCGAGTGTCGGCCCGCCAGGTAACGTTCCTGGCTATCTCGCGGTTAAGGCGTTGGCCTCTTACGGGCTAGTGGCGTAGCTAGATGGTGGACTGTTTTGTCCCCAAGTCTTCTACGCTCACTCCAGGGAGATAGAACGACTAATCGTTAAAACTTCCTGGGGTGACGGGCTCGCCCGCTGCGGTCGACAACCCAAGTTGTTGGCGCTTAGCAAGAAACGAACCCCCCCCCCCACCCTGCCCGAAGGAATTCTAACGTAACCCAACCGGATTCGTCTGTCGGTCGAGAGAGGGTGCTCATCGATTTTATTTATGAATTTATATTGAGATGAAATCAGTCTTTGTCTACTAGCCGGGAAAATATTGGGTTGAGACGACTGTTTTTTTTATTTCTTGAAATCTACCGCTGGGCAAAACAAGTAGTAATACATATATTTTTTAATATACCCTTGATTATTCAATTTTTACAAAATATTGTTTTTTCGTAGCTTTCTAAATGTAGTTTCTGCATTTCTTCTATAAAAAGGCGGTGACGCTCATCCTTTTTATAAGCTTTTATTTACTTAACTTGCATTGTTTATTCAGTATATTTGTTTAGGTCTAATCTTGCAAGCAGAATTAGAACCACTTACTCTGATCTTATAAAATTGAAATTTTATATGTTAGTTCAGTTCCGTTGACAATGAATTGTTATGCTTAGCATGACCTGTTTCTTCGCCCAGGATTGGCTCCCGTCGAGGGGACCTCTCAACGATAACAGCACAGAAACGAAATTTCACCATGACATGGCTGTTGCGCCCAGGGTTGGATCCCGACGAAGAGACTCCTCAACTTAATTAATAAAAGCTTTTAAAAATGTGTTTTTACTAATAACTCATTAAATGGAGTAACTGCATTTCTATTTCTGCTTTAATTTTCATCCCGCTATTTTATATTTTTTAATTTTTTTTATTGGAATTATCAAATTAACCATTTACAATAACTATAATATTTTAAAAAATGGCAAAAACTTTCCTTTTTCATTCACTGGCTATTGCTGCTCAACTGGGATATACCCGTTCCAGGGCAAGCAATTTTTATATTTACATTTAAAGCGAGGGTCGACGAACCAACCAAATACAATAATAATATTAATATTTTTAAAATATATATAATAATAATAAATATGTATAATAATAAAATTTAATAAAAAAATACAATATTATATAGGAAATAGAAATACTAAATACATTAGAATACACATATACACACATATATACATATAAACATAATATATGTTAAGTGAACTTCAACTTATTCTACTACATCGATCATGGCATGGATAGATAAACGCTCTTCTTGCAACAGTCATTTATTTATTTTGCTTTTAAACAAATGACAATTGGGGCTGGTTTTTATGTCACTGCTTAATTTATTATAAACTCTTGTAGCTATGAAAGAGTAGTGTCGCTGTCCGAAAGTCGTCTTCATCCTAGGTACATTCAGATTATCACTCAGGAGTTGTCTAGTGGGTTTCGTGTGCGTAAAAGATTTATTTTGTTTGGCTAGGAAAACCCAACGTAGTGCATTTTTAATAAATAATAACCTAGCATCCAAAACCTGAGCCATAATTTCCCTATAAACAAAATTGTATGTAATCACGAAATGAAAAGTCTAGTAATAGCCTTATAATATTATGGACTTAAGGCAGGAATTTCGAGTAACTTCCTTTATAATAACAATGTTATTTTACAAAGCTATGTACCTACTAACTAGTTAATAGTCACTGGCAGCGACTGCATCACTGGCCGCTTTCGACGGTCCTTCATGCTATATAAAGCCACCTTTAGCTGCATTTTTACCTTAATCCCCACATTTCCCCCTCCCTCCTCTATTTCCATCTCTTTCCCCTATGCATGCGCCTGCATTGCGAAATGATGATAAATATGCATTTGACACGGAAGGCTGGAGGCTTAATTCCGTTCAAAAACATTGCGTAAATGCAAAGCCAACGTAAGCTTTGCGATGTATGTATTATATTCCTGAAGCCCACCAACCAACGAAGAGGCATTGTGAACGAGCAAAATTTCTTTTACGAGATCAAGATGGAAATATCCATTTTTAGCCCCCATGAGACGATCAAGACCTTTTCCAGGTTGAAGTCTCTCTGTGTCTGCCTGTATGTACTCCTCTACGATAGCGCCTAAACGCCTAATCCGATTGAACTGTAACGGACCTTAAGTTCATTACATGCGATCAACAAATGCATCGATTTACAGTGAAATCCACAGACACAATTCAGCTATTATTTTGACTAGTGCAGCTATGAATCAGCACGATGAAACAATACTTTTACTCCGAATATTTTGGATTGCATCATTTCACGGCCTATATAAACCGGCGAAAAAGCAACCAAATTATTATCCCCGAGTGATCACCTTCCCCCAAGGTTGCGACGGCATATTCGGCACTCTCTCTCACGAGTTAGGTCAACGATTCCGGCTCCTTGGTTTCCTTTCCTCATTCTCCCTGAGTCTCGAAGCATCAGTCTGTAATCCCACAGACTCGAGCAGTGCCCAGTACAAGATACTAGGAGCACACATACAATCCTTATCCGTATATCCTCGTAACCGCAGTTGCGCATCTATACACTCGCGTCAACGTAAACTATTCGGCAAGCGTTATAACTGGCAATATTCAAACCTTCGATCAATAAATTCCTTCTGCTTCACATCAAAACCGCCTTTCAATACGGAGATAACTCGTAAGTTGATACCACCATCTCACATCGAACAACCTAGAGTCTTGTGAGGGGTGGTCCCTCACAGAACTGAAATTTAGCACAGGGCAAGAGTTAAACAGCTTGTGGTTGAAATAAGTCTGTAAGTATGTCTGGCCGTCGTAACTGTTGATAGCCGATGCGATGTCGGAGACGACTAGAGTCCTTATCCCGGTTGTCCTGATCAAACACCATATTATAAATCAAAAACCATATTATTATTTAAACAATTTAAGTATTGTTACAAGTTTATTTAAAGAGATGACTTACCAGTAGAGACGATATGACAGGAGTGACCAAAGCGAAGGTGAAGTTGACCACTATTTATACTCGTAAACCGTGTGAACTAATCCAGATAGTAATATATAATATAATATAATATAATATAATATAATATAATATAATATAATATAATATAATATAATATAATATAATATAATATAATATAATATAATATAATATAATATAATATAATATAATATAATATAATATAATATAATATAATATAATATAATATAATATAATATAATATAATATAATATAATATAATATAATATAATATAATATAATATAATATAATATAATATAATATAATATAATATAATATAATATAATATAATATAATATAATATAATATAGGTCAATAAAATACTGCTAAAGACGCTTTAAAGACACAACTTGAATGAATCTTTGAATTAATTAGTGATTACTGTGTAAACACAAAATTGCATTTTATACTGAGAATTATACATTGTCATTCAATATTCTTTTTATAGTTGCTAAGGGATTTTTCCCGACAGGTCCAGCAGCGGAGGGTGCATAGTGATATTTTAACCTTCAATTATTGGATTTAGAGACATAACATTTGGGACACAGTTGCCTTGTTGTAGAAATCACATAGTAATATTTTGGTTGGAACAGGTCATACTAGCTGACCCGTGCCCACTTCGTTGGGCGGTAAAACTTTTTACCTGTGATGTAATTATGAGTGTGGTTCGGTTAGTACTGAGTGCTATGATTTATTTCCTGACTGCCAAAAGAAGGGTTATATTTTTACTCCATATGTATGTATGTATTTGAATGCCAATTTGACTATAATACCGTTATTTGTGAGTGTCTTTTTGTGAGTGTCTTATTTGTGAGCGTAATATCTCTTTAACTATTTATGCAGTAAAAGGGAAATTATATGCAGTAAAAGAAAAAAGTCTTCTGTTTTAAACACATGAGACGATAAATTTACTTATTTTGATAAGAATTCATAATTGTTGATAATATGACCAATAAACATGACCTAACGATTTAAATTATTTTTTTTATATAAATTACTACTTTTTGTGACTTAAATATAAAAGTTAGACATATGCTGTAGCTGACTATTTTGTAGGAATTATCAAGCTCTACAACTTTTCTCTAGAACTTAATCATATATCTCTCATCGTTAAGGCAGCGTTAGTTAGAAACATTTTCGTTCGACCGCTTATTCTCCGACTTACTTTGAAAATCCGACTACCACGAAAAAGTGTTTTCATTTTTCGGATTAATATATAGCCTATATGACACTCACAAATAACGTAGATTTTTATTGGTAAAAGAATGTTTAAAAACGGTTCTGTAGATCCAGAGATTACTTCCTACAACATCACAAACTTTACCTCTTTATAAAATTATATTAGTATAGATACAAGCTACACAAATAATTTTAAAATTCCGTCATACATTTTAATTAAATATTAACCCCATCTGATGGCGCTTGGTCCCACGCCGCCTTTAGCCGAGAAACAAACCGCGCTCCCGACCGGGTTCATCCACCCGCCGAGAGAGTGTGCTCAAAGATTTTTATTTATGAAATTATTATTTTGATGAAATCAGCCCTTGGCTCTTTGCCGGGAAGGTCTTGGAATAATGCAACAATTTTTTTTCAGGATTCTGCAAGCGTTCGCTGATTTAATAAATATCATGAAGGTACGTCCTAAATTGGCAACAAAAATAGAAATACCACGTTGGGATTTTTTTTCTATACTAAAACTTCTGCCACACAGGCACGCGTCATCAACCACATAAGACGCCGCCACTTCGACCAATCATGGGCTAGTGACGTATTGATAATGAGAAATTTATTTCCAAAAATAATAAAAAACAAAATTTTTACAAAATTAAAAAAACGACTCCATTTTTTTTATTAGTGCAGCAGCCATGTCATGGTGATACTTAGAACGGGCTATCTTAATTGAATGCGTATACAAAATTTCGTGTCTGTGCTGTTGACCGTTGAGGAGTTCCCTCGTCGGAAGCCAACCCTGGGTGCAGCAGCCATGTCATGGTGAAACTTAAAACGGGCTATCATAACTGAATGAGTATACAAAATTTCGTGTCTGTGCTGTTGACCGTTGAGGAGTCCCCTCGTCGGGAGCCAACCCAGGTTGTAGAATCAGGTCATGCTTACCATAAAAGTATGCTTTGTCATCGGAATTGAACCAACATGTATATTTTCAACTTTATATTATAATATTTGAGAAGTTCCCTCAATTCCTCTTGGATCCCATCATCAGAACAGGATTTTGATAAAAAATGGGACCAATCTGGAAGTATATAATCCTTTTAATTGAAAAAAGAATTTTGAGGTAATAAACATAAAAATTGTAACAGAGTTCTGAGGTATTAAACATAGAAAATGGTACAACTAAATTGAAAACCTCCTAAAAAGATATTTGGGATAATTAGGTAAAGATTAGCATTTTTTCCGATATTGACGTTTTATTATACATATATGTTGTTTTGATTACTTTATCTGAGGTATATTAAAGTTTTCTTTAATTGAGTTTGTTCTAAAAACAAGTGAGTTTGTTCATTACTTACCCAGCCCAAGGGAAAGTGTTGTGAACGCGTAAAAAAATCGAGATGAAGAAGGAAATATCTACTTTGACCCCCCTGAGACGATCAGGACCATTTCCTGTCTATGAGTCTCTGTGTGTATCTGGGTGTGTGTTTCTCCAAGATAGCGCCTAAACACTTTATCCGATTGTGCTAAAATTTGGCTTGCAATAATTTAAGATAAATATATACATGGGCCTTAGTATCAAATAAAATGTCTAGTTGAGTAGATACATACCGAAAATTATACATGTCTATATGGATTAATACATAAACCACAAACTTTGAATAAAAAATCGTCTTGTTACTTGAGCACTGATGGCAACCGACTGCGTGCGACAGCGGCGGCTGGCGCGAAGCTATATAAAGGTGCACGAGCGGCGCGCGATCGTCACGATTAGCTAAACTTTGGCATGCAGGCATCATTAGAGGGCGCGCTAGTCATGCTCAATTGCAGCTAGAGACTTGAAATTCGGTACCCATATGCCTTGTTAGAGTACCTAAGAATACCTTTAGTACAAGGGACGCAAATAATATTTAAAGTCCCTACTACATTTTTATGAAAATACTACATAACTTTTGGAAAAATACCAAATACAAATATGCTACGAATTTCCGCGCGGCGTGAGGTTGGGTTGGCGCGGTGGGGAAGGGGAGGATTGGCGGGGAGCTTGTCTACTTGCCGGGAAAGTCTTGGGGGGACACTACTGTTGTCTGTATTGTCGCAAATTTCCTTTCGAATCAACTAACGGCACTCTTTCAATAATGAATCAAAGAATATATACTACAATTAATTGAAAATGGTTATAGAATATTCAACAAATATTCCGGCTTCAGAAATAAATTCGTATCTGCCATAGTCTCAATGGGGTTGGAGCTATATTGTTAAATCAAACAATGGCGCACAGTTTCAGCTCATGAAAAGTGCAATTCGTTCATTTCAGCGCAGAATATTATCTGAAAATCATATTTTCGGACGTCCAATTTTGCTGTGTCGAATTTCAATGATTTTCAATTTTAGTCAGAACGCTGACGTACAAATGAAAGATATTAGGTTTTTCACATTTATGTAGTTTTTTTTAAAAATATTTATTACTAGTTCCATACCTATACCGCTTTTACCATAATTACCGTTTCCCACCCTGTTGTAGCTTCTTCTTCTTCTTTTTCTTCTTCCTAGACCATGTACCATTTACTTGGGGTCGGCCTTTCCTGTCCTTCACCTCCACTGAGCACGATCTTGTACTGTGTCGGCGTCGAGTTGAGCTTCTCTGAAGTCTTTTTCAACCGTCGTCAACCAGGTAGCGGATAGTCTTCAGAGCACGTTTCGTCTTGGCAGGTCTAGGGCAAGCTTCACCATATTTATTATTATGTAGTTTCAAATAGTATTCAAGGGCATTACAGATGAATCCAATTCGCCCTTGAATATTAAAGCTAGAGTGTAAGTCTAAAAATAAATGACTACATAACTAAATTAATGATGACATTGAACAAGAAAAAAACATTAAAATATAAAACTAAATAAAATACAGATTATGATAAACATGAGATAGCAGGGAGTTGCCTTTTTCGCTGCCAAAGGGATGTACAAAAGATATCTATTTCTGTGGGTAAGGAATTAAGAAGAGCTATAACCCTTCCCACTGGCCTGTCTACAAAAATATTTGTACGGTGGTACGGCACATTAAACAATAGATGCGATTTCCTCGCTGTGTAATTTACCGGTACGTACAATTCAAACTTACATAGTATCTCTGGCAAATAAATAGTTCCTTGAATTAGTTTATATGCAAATATAATTAGTGAAATATATCGACGCGTTTCAAGACTGTTGTATCCTACCATTCCTAGCACAAAATCGGACGGAAATAAGTATGGATAAATATTGTATTTTCTGTAATAAATATATCTTAAAAATTTTCTTTGAATACGCTCTACCATCTGAATATATTTGTTTTCACTTGTACACCAGATGACCGTGTTATATTCAAGTATGCTACGGACTAAACAATTATATAGTAGAAACATTACATGAATATTATTAAACTGTTTGTATAAGCGAATAACAAAACCGACCATTTTGCTAGCACGATTGAAAATATTTGTAATGTGTGCACGGAAGTTCAACTGCGTATCAAATGTAATTCCCAGGTCCCACACCTCGGTTGACCTTTTTAAAATTGATCCGTTTATTGTGTATGGGAAAAAGCAAGGTATTTTCTTCTTAGTGATAGTTAAAACAGAGCACTTGTTAGTGTTGAATTCCATGTCATTGATAGAGCCCCATCTTAATAGTGCATCTATATGAACATCTGGTTGTCGCTGGACGTGACCGTACCACCGTTAGCGTCTTTATTTGACTTTATCAATTATCGGAGCGACTTTAAAACTTCCCCTTAAGTACTCATTTTGGATTTTGTCTAATAGTGTGACACATTTCTGTTGTGTGTAGTTTATTAAGATGTTGTTTGTTAGTTACCCAACATTCTGATCCATACAAGACAGTAGATCTAATAGCTGTATTATACATTTGTGCTTTGATCGTAAGGATCATTTTTCTGTCGCACATAACGCCTGTTAGTTGGCTCCACTTCAACCATCCTATTGTAGATCTATGAGTAACATCGTTGTCAATTTTGCCATCATTGCTTAGTATTGAGCCCAAATTTTTAAATTGCGTCACCGTCGGTAAAGGCATGATTTCTAAAGATATCTTGATGTTATTATGGTTAGTGTTGTCATCAAAAATGCACGACATGTTTTCTGTCTTCTTTATACTAATCTTAAGGCCATTTGTTTCGAGTGCCTCAATCCAAGAGTTGACATTTTGTTGTAGGTCGTATACATCAGCAGAGGCCAAAACAACATCATCGGCGTAGAGTATGTTCCAAGGCAGTGACTTTTGACAGTATTTTGTGAGGTGGTCTATGGTGGTATTAAATAGCAATGAGCTTAGCGTCGATCCTTGATGTATCCCGACTTCAATCTCGAACATCTCGCCTCTACCTGCACAACTAAGGACTACAGAGGCCAAAAACAACAACATCGGCGTAGAGTATGTTCCAAGGCAGTGACTTTTGGCAGTGTTTGTGAGGTGGTCCATGGTGGTATTAAATAGCAATACGTCGATCCTTAATGTACCTCGACTTCAATCTCGAACATCTCGCCTCTACCTGCAGGACTAAGGACTTGAGCAGTGACAGATCTGTACATGTCTTGAATAAGGTTAATAATGTATTCAGGTACTAGCTGTTGTCGCAGTGCATCCATTCATTTATTGGCTCTGTACTGAAAAAGTGTATATATCCAATTATAGCTATATTGACTGTAAATATCGAGTAGTTATGATAGTGACTATAAAAGTTGTTTTAAATGCGCCAAAAATAGACGGGTAATGGAACAGACTTGTTAATGACAAAAACTACTCGTATACTAGATAGAATATACTCGTAACTCGTTACTTTTATATGAGGAAATATCTCCCAGTTTGAATTTGTTTTTCTGTAATTATGTTTTGTTTTAGTCTAAACACAATTAAGTAGGTCACTGGGCTCGATTGCGTTTCTTCGTGAACTAAAATCCTAAATTAGTCCGTGTGAACGTGACAGAGCAATACGCTAGAGCGGAGTGTGAGATGGCCGGTTGTCACTTTTTCGCATTAAACCTGCCCGTCAAGGTCAAATCTTACACCGCACAAAATATGCTCGAATTTATTCGGACGAGTATAAGTTCAGCAGGTAGTATTTATCGACGATCGTTCGTTTCATAATCTGTCTCGTTCGCTTGGACTAATTTTAGTTTTAGTTCACAAAGAAACGCAATCGGGCCCACTTTCAGCAACAACATTAGAGGCCAACTTTATGTATTTCATAGGCTAAACATTCATTCATGTATGCGATAATAATAGCATTGCAACTGCACCACTTTAGAAAGTGCACACTAGGTCAGTACCTCGGAATAAGATGGACGACACTTGGAGGTGTCGACTACAACGGGCGTACCCGTCACATCAGGAAGTTTCAACGATATTGATCGTTTTGTCTCGCGTAAAAGACATAGGCCTGCTTTCTACATATGTGTGACATGTGAGTAAAAGTAAAAATAATACTGATGAAATCACTAATCTGTAATAATGATTAATAATAAGTGAATAAACAAATCAATAAATACATCAGTAAAATACATTCTTTAATTCTAGCTGTAGGAAACATGTCACCGACACCGACATGAAAACAATGGGAGCACACTGATATAAAACCTAAACGACCAAAACGAAAGAAGACGCAACTCGGGTGAAGTTTCGAGTGTTGAAATGAATTGTTCTGTTTTTATAGTCCACTAGGCTTGTCTTATTTTCTTTGAAACTTTGTCATGGGGAGAATTATAAAAGTTATCATTCTTTCGTGCGAAGGTGGGACGAAGCGACGTCTGTTTCTGAACCTAAGCCGAATGGCAGACCTGATAAATTGTACGACCGAGCAGCGATGCTTAAACTTTCTTCTACGATTATTAATATTTGATTAAATTTTGTGTAAAATCTGTATAAAAAATATATAAAATGATAGATGACGTTTATATAAAGCATGTGTGGATTGCAGCTTTTGTTTAATAAATCTTTTAAACGCCTTTGTTTCTATCTTTCTTGTGGAG
Source organism: Micropterix aruncella (assembly GCA_944548615.1). Taxonomy (NCBI): domain Eukaryota; kingdom Metazoa; phylum Arthropoda; class Insecta; order Lepidoptera; family Micropterigidae; genus Micropterix; species Micropterix aruncella. The sequence goes on along the minus strand of OX155975.1, from coordinate 12,398,577 downwards.
AGTGGTAGCTGGTTAAAGAGCTTATAGCTCAAATATCCAAAGGACTTTTGTGTCTGCGTAAGGCGTACTTTAGGCAGGATAACGTCATCACGTCTGCGTGTATTGTGGGAGTGCATATTCCCGTTTACCTCTTGTTCGTTAATATTTGATTTAGCATATAGTAGACATTGTAAAATATTTTCAGACGTAAACGTCAGTATTTTGTAGTAAGTTGCAGTAAGTTGCTCGGAACCGGTAAAAACCATTTATATTGACGTATTAAACCATGATGAATTATAAACATAATGAATCGGACTCTTTACAATTTATTGTCACCATTGACCCATCATATATCATTATCATTAATTATGTAAGTCAAGTTGACGTTACCAAACATCATTGGTGGTGTCAACTTGACCTACATAATTGGTGACGTCCGGTCTCAAGGACTGTGGTTTTCGTCCTACTGACTTTACTGTAACTTTACTTCACAGTAACTTTTAGTTAGTTTTGTTTTAACAATAGAATAGAATAGAATAGAATAACTTTATTGTGCTATAAAAACATAACTTAATGAATATTACACTGGTTTTATAAAAAGGACAATGTATGCACAAATGGCGGACTTATCGCTATAGCGATACAGTCAACAATACATATTTCTTTCATAATAAAAACTATATATTTCAGAAATCACAGCTCGTTTATCAATAATTATTAAACTATATATTTTTTTTTTAATTTACTAAGAACTATAATTTTCAAAATGAAAAAAAAAAACATGACTGCAATTACAAAATCCTACTATTGTATTTAAAATTATTTGAGACTATTTCTTCGGGCGGGAAAGCGACATTTGGCGAATTTAGGTACCTACCCTATAACACCCGGGATGACTTAAAGATTCTAACAATACTGCATCGTTACTACATGTATAACAATACTAAATCGGTTAAAGCGTCTAGGAGTTATGGTGGAATAAAGAAACGGAAAACGATTTTATATGAAATATTCGTTGTTTATGTATTTATTCATATAGACACATCCATATTCTGGACATGTACTCAATCAGACCTATCATTTAATACTTAACACGGCTACGCAGGAACACTGACGAAACCCACCTTACAGAATGGAAAAAAACTCAGGATGCAGGCAAACAACGAACGCGGTTCCGGAAGCGTTTAAAAAACTTGCCCGCAACCTCACCAGATTAAAAAGGGACAAAATCCGTGAAGTCATAGGTACAGGCCACTGTCCCTAAACAAACACCTGTTTACCATAGGTGTGACAGACAGCCCTCTATGCAGAGGATGCATGGAGGAAGAAGAAACGCCACAGCATGTGCTCATAGAATGCAGGAGCGTGGCAGAGCAACGGGCAAGAATACTACAATCTCCAGCATCTGTCCCGGAGGCCTGTAGCAACCCAAACAGGCCCTTCTGGGACAGCCTGGGTTGGCTGGAGTAACATAAATAGAAACATGAGCCACGCACAACGGCCCAGTCAAGAGGCCAAGTGCGGGAAAAAGCCCAGATAAACTAACTAACTAACTAACTAACTAATACTTAACACGATATATTTATCTTAATTAATTGACATTTGGACTTTGAGACAATAACTTGAGACAGTTTGAGTACCCTATGACACTTGGAGTGACATAACTATTCTGTAAATACCACACATACTTCTAAATCGGTTTGAGTGTTGAGATGTTATGGTGGAATAAGGAAACGGAAAACATGCACGGATGAACCCTGCACGTACGTATGATATATCGATTTTTTGTTCGGTAGTCATGTAGAAAACCCGGTATCACAGACATGTCCGAGTACGTCACCATAGATGGGTTAATCCTGTATCCAGCAATAATTGCAGCCATTACGATCATCTGAAGACCTGGAAGGTCATAGGATGTTCCTTTAGTTTGAAATCATTTATTTATTTATTATTTTCAAATAGTATTCAAGAGCATTACAGATGAATCCAATTCGCCCTTGAATATTAAAGCTAGAGTGTAAGTCTAAAAATAAATGACTTACATAACTAAATTAATGCTAACATTGAACACGAAAAAAAAATATATAAAACTAAATAAAAGACAGATTATGATAAACATGAGATAGCAGGGAGTTGCCTTTTAAGCTGCCAAAGGGATATACAAAAGATATCTATTTCTGTGGGTAAGGAATTAGGAAGAGCTATACCCTTTCCACTGGCCTGTCTACAAAGATATTTGTACGATGGTAAGGCACATTAAACAATAGATGCGATCTCCTCGCTGTGTAATTTACCGGTACGTACAATTCAAACTTACATAGTATCTCTGGCAAATAAATAGTTCCATGAATTAATTTATATGCAAATATAATTAGGGAACTATATCGACGCGTTTCAAGACCGTTGTATCCTACCATCATGGACTCATTATCGTAGCGGCCTCATGATCGTAATGGCTATGACCATGAGGATCCTGGATGATCAATTACCCGTGGAGAACAAAAGCTTTGCTCCCCGATATTCCAAGAAATCGGTTGTGTCACCCAAAGACTTTCTCGGCAAGCAGACCCCCCCCCCCCCGCCCAACATCTACATCGTCAACTCCTCCACCTCTTCAAACCCCCCTCCCCCCACCCGATTGTGATTGTGTCAAGTGATTATGATAGCAAAAGTAGCATATTTAATATTATTATTTCAAGTATTTTTTAATAAGTATTTTTCCAACAATGGCGTAGTGTATAATTTTCTCAAATAAGACAGTTTTTTAAAAAATATGCGTCACTTGTAGGTAGGTATACTTCAGATATTTCAACCGCAATTTCACAACGCGATTTAGGTCCAACAAGGCATCTGTGTACCGAACTTTAAGTCTCTAAATGCAATTTTTCGATATTCTAGTACGACCGTGCCCTCTGGTGGACCGATTTCAACTACTTTTTGACTCTTGCCATGATCGAAAGATCCCTGTATGCCAAATTTCAGCTCAATCCAATGAAGAGTTTGGGCGCTATCGTGGAGTAATATACACACACAGGCGCACATACACAGACACAAAGAAAGGCATCAACAATACTTAAAAGAAAGCTAGAGTAAGAAGAGTAGAGTAGAGTAAGAAAGGAAAGTATATTAAGGTAAGCATATATAAAGTAAGGAGTTATATTAACACAAATCGGATAATATAAAACATCATTAAAAAAATCGGTTGTCTGTAAAGTCTGTTTACTGACGATAGTTGAACGTGACAACGTCATAAGAAAATACTGATGGAATGGTTGCATTTGAAGCAGTTTCATTTAAGATTCTGATATTGTTTATTACAAACACCCAAAAATATATGCTTTTATACTCACCGATTTGACTACAACATGTAAATGTATTATTGTATAGCAGTATAATTGTATAATTGTTTATTGTATAAAGTTTATTTTTTTTTTTAATTTGAGAGTTTGAAAACTCAAACTGTTAAATAACGGTTTGAGAAGCGTTTGAGCACGCTGCGCCATCTAGCGGTAGGTAATACGTGGTAAATAAACAATATCAGCGGCATTTAACAACCGCTAGATAGCGCATCGTAATGATAGCTTTTCATACTTTTTTTTTTTTTAATAAAAGTTGCTTACTTTGTTGCACTTCGTTGTACCCACAAGAAAATTGTCCGTTCAGTAATAACATTCCGTATATCTAGATTACATATAAAATTATGTCAAGAATTTAAATCAATCTAGTGATTTTCATTCGTTCTATTTCAGACTGAGGTTAGTAAATAATTCTTGTCGCAACCGGTAGATGGCAGCATTTATATTGAATAATAAATATAATAAATGGAACGCCTCAGAGCGAGGTAACGCCGCATGAGTCATGTTTTTTCGTGCGTGCAGCGGCTCCATCGAATTATAAGACGTTGTCACATCAAAACAGATTATTTAAGTAAATTGTAGTATATTGATAATCAGATTTTTAAATGTAGCTGGGGGTGTGGCAAATAGTTCAACATCCTTAAATACTGAATTGTAATGATGACAAGCTCTATAAAGAAAAGCATTTTGTGCAGAGCTGGAATTGAAGGCTTTATAATCATGGCTTCATAGTATTCATGGATATGATCTTCATGATTCTCATGGCTATGAACATGGGGATCCTGGAAGAACAAATACAACACGTGGAGAACAAAAAGCTACCTGGATATTCCAAGGATGACTCTGATTTTTCCTTTGACTTTTCTGATTACATTACATTACATTTTCGTCGTATCCAATTGACGACTAAAGACCGCTCTTGGACGTGTCAAAATAATAGGGTTATGTAGTAAGTTTCGTCACTACTCTTTACTGAACATACATAGGTAGTCAAGAATTAACTACTAGATTGTCAAACTATAAATACAAATAATCGAAATAGAAGCCTAATAGTTGAAGTAGTTAGTAATTCGAAAAGATATGTAGTAAAATTATTTATCGTAATATTCAAATTGTCAGTAAAATGTTAGATAATCCAATTAAATCTACGTTATGCATTTTAAACTAAAAGTACAGATAAAAGACCATATAAAATAATCAGACAATAAGGCTCTACTTTTTTAAGTAATTTAAATGGGCACAATATTTGAAAAATCATGGCCCTCAAATTCGGCCAGGTTATAGAAAGGGTGGCCTATCAGCATCTCCTTGATGTTTTTTTTTTAATTTTAGGTCCTCCAGCTGTTTAAATTTTGTAGGAAGTAGATTATAGAATTTAATGCTAAGGTTCAAGTAGCTTTTCTGTACTTTTGCCAGTCGTATTCGGGGTACGCATAAAAGGGAGCTACCGCGGGTATGATGCGAGTGAATCTCTGCATTAATTGCAGTTTCTGCGAGGTGCTGTCTAGCATACATAAAACACTGGTATATGAACGCCGAATACATAGTCATTACCCTTGCCTTGCTGAAATATTCTTTGCATGAGGTCCTAGTCATTACCTGATACATGCTGCGCAGTGCTCTCTTTTGCAAAACAAATATTCTTCTTCTGGTTGCAGCATTTCCCCAAAATAATAGTCCATAAGTCATTAATGAGTTAAAATACGCAAAGTATACTGATTTGGCTGCCGCAAAACCACAAAGACTTCCGTTTTTTTAAAAGAGTATATCGAGCTACATAGCTTACTTGCTAATTGTTGGATGTGCGCATTCCATTGTAATTTACTGTCAATTATTAATCCTAGAAAATTTATATCTTCTGTTTACGATTTTACTTTAAAGTTTGAGCATCGTCGCAAAGTCGAGGTTGAGGGCGAATCGCCGCGCCGAGGTAATGTCCAGTGAGAGATAGGGGAGAACACACTTCCGCTTCTCCAAGCCTGATAAGAGTTTACGCTTGACATTACTGGAGACACTTATACCACCGACGACGAAGCCAAACCCCCACAATTCTTATCCTATCTTCCCCCACCTCCTTCCCAACTCGCTCACCCATACCAACACTCCATTTTTCTATTGCAAATTTTATTTCAACTCTTTCCGTTCTGATAGCGGACTTTTTATATCCTCACAGTAATAACTCACACATTCTGATATACTGATAACACATTCATTGAATATGACAAACATTTGTTAATAGACCTCTGACATTTGTCAATTATTTGCCAATAGACAATAGACGTATTATCTATTGGCAAATAAGAAAGGTTTATAAGAAAGGTGAAATTTCTAACTGGCGAACGTGCAGCGATCATTGTGTATCACTCCTGCTTCCATTCAAAGATGTCTTATACGATACTACTATGGGGTAATGCAACCGATAACGGGTTGCTTTTGTGCTACAAAAGCAAGCCGTTAGGACAATTTTTGGTGTAAGCAGAGAAACACATTGCGCCCCTTTTTTTATTAAAGCTGGTATCCTTACCATGTCGTCCATGTACATATATCAGTGCCTTTTATACGCCCAAGAGAATCTTTTAAATTGCGAGCTTCACTCCACTAGGCATAGCCATAATACGCCACATAAAATCAATGTGTTATTGCCTAAAGTACGCTTGACTAAATATCAAAAAACATTTTTATATATTAGTTTTAAATTGTTCAATGCTTTGCCATCATCGACAAAAAGACTTCAGATGGCAGCATATAAAATCTGCTTGAAAAATCAGTTAGTCAAACATGCCCTTTACAAACTGGACGACTTTTATGATATTGCGTCCACAATTGCTTGCTTATAAATAACCATATTATGACTATACTTTCGAACTAAGTTTTAGATTTTATTGACATTGTTTTTAATTACGCATGTTTCAGAATTTTTCTTTTTATGGTATTGATTATTACTTGTTTGATTAATGATTATTTTGTAAATTGGACTATTTTTAAGTAATCACCTCTGATTATAATAATTTTTTTTCTTTCAATTTTTTACGGTTTTATCATCCGGTAAATTATGATTGTAAAATTTGACATGTTCCTCAGTATTGTGAAATGCTTTTATGGAATGAATAAATGATGATGATGATGAGACCTCTCACCAGAATGAGTCGTGTGTTTGACACCATATGTAAAGGGTTTCACCCTCGGTCGGCAACAGGCGCCCAGCGGTCCGAAACCAGACCGCGGAAGGTCGAAACATAAACCGCCAAATATTGTTAAATTACTTACATATCTATGCAATTTTATAGTAATTAATAGTTATCGGATTGTATGCACTATTTTGGGAGCTAATGGGCCCTTGCTGAGTTGGCCACGAAGACCCATTCTGTTCAGGGTTGGTCACACTCACGGGTCAACAGCCATCCGGCGGCCTCCACGCATGAAGTTCGAGCGCGGGTAGGACTCTGGCCTTTGGGCTAGTTTCCCCTAGGAGTCAACCTTCTGGCGCTCCTGGACGGTCTGCGAATTGTGCGGCGTAAGCCAATCGATTGTGCATTCTGACTAACATCTTGCGGTGTCGACTACAACGGGCGAACCCGTCACCACAGGACGTTTTAACTATTATTCGTTCTATCGCCCTGCAGTGAGCATAGAAGACTTTGGACAATACAATCCAACGTCTAGCTACGTCACAACCCGCAAGAGACCAACGCCTTTACCGCGAGATAGCCAGTGATGTTACCTGGCTGGCCGACACTCGCGCCCTTGCTTCCAATTGTGACCAGATTTCTCCGGTCTCTCGATTGGTTCCGAGTTCGAGGTCGCTTGCGCGGTCCTCTCCCTTACGAAGCGGTGAAACGGTGTACACCGAATCTATCGCGGACCAAGGCGTCCTTTGCCCGACTCTGAACCGGGATCGGATTGCCAATGGTTATTTCAAGAGCAGTCGCCGTAAAGTAGGCAACCACCCCCGCTCTGTAGGAAACAATACAGTTCCCAGACTCCCCCGACTGTTCGTCGGAGAGCACAATCGATTGGCTTGCGCCGCTCGGTGCGCAGACCGTCCAGGAGCGCCAGAGGTTTGATTCCCAGGGGAGACTGGTTAACCCAGTGTCCTACCCAGGTTCGCACCCCGTGCGTGGAGGCCGTCGGATGGGTGTTGACCCGTGAGCGTGACCGACCCTGAACACATGGGTCATCGTGGCCACCTCATCATGGGCCCGTTAGCTCCCATTCTGACTAACAGTCGGGGGAGTCTGGAAGCAGTACTATTTCCTATAGAGCAGGGGTGGTTGCGGACCTTACGGCGACTGCTCTTGAAATGACCATCGGCTACCCGATCCTGGGTGTAACAGCCAGGCATAGGATGCCGTTGTCCGCGATAGACTCGAATTACACCGCTTTACCGCTTTGTAAGGGAGAGGATCGCGCAAGCGACCTAGAACTTGTTGGCAGTCGAGAGACCGGAGTAATCTTATTGCAATTGGAAGTAAGGGAGTCAGTGTAAGCCCGCTGGGTAACACACCTGGTTACCTCGCGGTTAAGGCGTTGGAGTCTTACGGGCATGTGGCGGAGCTTGACAGTGGACTGTTTTGTCCAAGTCTTCTGCATTCACTTCACGGGAGATAGAACGACTAGTCGTTAACACTTCCTGAAGTGACGGGTTCGCCCGTTGCAGTTGACAACTCTATTTGTATGCCCTAAAAAAGGGCGAACTATGCCCAATCAAGATTCTTGTTACAATTAAAATTTACTTATATTTTCACCAAATATACATATTAATATTTATATTCAGTTTTAATTCTTGTGACAATACACAATTAAATATTTTTCAAGATTTTTTAGAGCCAACTTGTGATGTTACTATTAATTTGTAGTCTGAAAATGACCTCTCTACATCAACTGTCGTTACTGAACAGCACTTGAACTTTTGCGCTATTTCTGAAGAAACCCCACCCCTTCAGGCAGGGTTTGGCTGGTCCCGTTGATATATGCGTTAACTTTCTTTATTCCTTCAAGGCCCTTTAGTTTTAAATTAGCAGCATTTAAATTTGCCACGGACCTTTTCTGTGAACCCGGAAGGGCGTTACTCTGATCAATCATTTTTTCCATTATTTCTAAAGACTTGCACAAAGGCAAGTTTTTAGTTTAGAAGTAAGAAAGTACGGCACTCGTTCCTACACGAAATGTAATGTATTGTTATTATTTAACTACTGAAATCAAATTCAAATTCAAATTCAAAATTCTTTATTAATCTATAATATTACATATATTTTTAAAATTCAAAGCCATCCTAACTAGGCCTCGCCTGTACTAAGGTAGGCTTAATATAAAAGAAGGTAGAGTGGTTTTCGTAACTTGCTGTATTATCTTTGAATATTATTATGTTACGTTTAAGAAGATAGATATGTCTCCAAAATAATAAAGCGCCATAATATTAAATTTAGGTATATACATATAAACATACACATACATACATAGATAAATATATACTTTAAAAATAAATATAAAATAATACTATATATATATACATATATCTCACAAACCGTGCTCTATTTTAAAATATATGTTATTAATGTCTCCGTTTCTTGTCGACCCATAGTCAAAAGTGACTTAGTTAGGTTTTCTTTACGCCGTGACTGGTCCTAGATTTCAGTCCTGCAGGAAAAACGCTATTCATTTTATTGAACAGTCGAGGAGCAATGTAAGAAAAGTGTTTTTGCGCAAAACTTGTTCTCTTTTTTTGGATTAAGTGCTGTCTGGTAGTTGTTACTCGTGTTCCTTTATGGTGTGTTGATTATAGATGATAATTCTCATGATTATAGTAGTAGAGTAGGACTACCTTAGCGTATATTTGACGAACGTCAAGGACTTTTACAAGATTCCTTGTACAAGCTCTCAGAAGAATACCTAATCAATTTCAATTTCAATTTCAATTTCAATTTATTTCCAAAAAATCTTAACAGATTGTAGAAACTTAATATTTAGGTACATTTAAATTACAGTATATTAGTTCGTTTTAACAATATTTAAATTTATCACCACGTACATACAGTTACTTCATTATTGCTTTTAGGGCATCCAAATCATTTTTAAGATTTATTTACTAAAACCACAAATTAAAATAATTGATAAAATTAATCAAGAAATTAAAATCAGAAAAAGTCAGAATAATTAAAAAATGCTACTTAAAATTGACAAAAAAATGACCAAAAAATTTGAAAAATTATTTAAAATTAACAAACTCATCGATCGAGTAAAAAGCTTTGTCTAATAAGAATTCTTTAAGTAACTTTTTGAATAAGCTTTCCACTTGAATAGTTTTTAAACTTTCTGGTAGCCTGTTAAAGTAATATGGCCCTGAGTATTTTTTGTCTTGCCTTGCTGTGTTTAGTTTAATACATGGTATAAAAATGTTTAATTTATTTCTCGTATTTTTAGTATGTGTATCTGAAAACTTTTTATAATGTGTTTCTTTATTCTTAAAAAACTCAGTTAGTAACTTAAAGAGATAGAGTGAGGTCAAGGTTAATCGAAATCAGTAATCGAAGAAATAATCACTAATCGATGAAAAAGTACTAAAATATGCAATTATAAAAATAGCATTTTATGAATGTGCAAATGCAAATATGCAATTTGATTTCATTCGATGTTTAGTAATTACCAACTCAAATATGCAAAGTCTTAAATGAAAAGCCAAATTGTTCCTTTTTTAAATTATCGCAAATTTAAGATGATACTCCAGTGTGTGATTATACTGTGTTTTATATTAAATGGTGAATATGACCTGATTCTACACCCAGGATTGGCTCCCGACGAGGATACTCTTCCACAGTACAGACACACAATTATGTATACGCTTTCAGTTATGATAGCCCGTTCTAAATTTCACCATGATAGGGGTTAGCTCCCGATGAGGGGACTCCTCAACGGTTAACAGTACAGGCATGAAATTTTGTATTCGCATTCAATTATGACAGCCCGTTCTAAATTACCCCGTTCTAAATTAACCTAACCTACCTTAGGGCTGCTGTACCCAGGGTTGGCTTTCAACGAGGCGACTCTACAACGGTCAATAGCAAAGAAACAACTTTTGTATATGCAATTAATTATGACAGCCCGTTCTAAGTTTGGCCGCGACAGGGCTGCTGCTTTCAGGGTTAGCTTCCAAAGAAGAGACACCTCAACGATCGACAACATAAACACGAAATTCTGTATAGCATTCAATTATAGTAGCCCGTTCTAAGTTCCACTATGACACGGCGGCTGCACCCAAGGTTGCTCGAGATAGAGCATTGTTTTAAAAATGTGTTTTAACTATCAGCTTATTCTTCTTTATTGTTATTATTCTTAGTTTAATCTTAAATATGTTGCAAATATATTGTGTATTTTTTTTTGTTCATAAAACTCTACCTAATATCTAATCTCTAATCTCCTTACCAGTCGATAAGCAGCTGAGCTCAGTAAATGCACCCAGTTTTGACAATAATTTAAAGTACCTAATTACGATACGATCTGTCTATTTCCACCTTGCGTATTTTGTGCCAAATATGTTTTACAATAAATAATTTCCTGGCCCAAAGAAAAGTATTGAGAAAACTGAAGTATGTCTGTGAGTCTGTGTGTGTGTGTGCGTGTGTGTTTGTGTGTTTGTGTACTCCTCCACGATAGCGCCTTTGAGTTGAAATTCGGAATGCAGGCATCATTCGGTCAAGAATTGAAAAGATTTTAGTTGAAATCGGTCCACCAGAGGGCGCGCTAGTCATAATTCAATCTCAAAAAATTGCAGTTAGAGATTTTAAATTATGATTTTAAAGATTTTCTCCGCTGGCAAGTATCGAGAATCTAGCGCCATCTGTTATTCGTTTTTGCTACTATTTATCCGCTGCTTCGGTTCGGGTCTTCGCTTAAACGCCGACGGGCGCTTTCCACTGGATTTCGACTATTTCACAGGATTTCGACTAGGTGATTATACCTTTAATTCATTTTTTTGGGTGTATTTTGATTTTGATTGGAATAAAATTAAATTTTACAGTTATAAATTCCAATGTCGTCTACTAAGATAACACATCTTCCAACATTCTTAAGAGAGTAGCTGTTGATTGATGAGAAAGTCTTGGGTGACACAACCGTTTTTTTTTATATATGGTCGTGTGGGGATGTGATTCTAGATACGTAAAATTTAAATTGTTGCAATATGTATTTGGTCGTTACGTAGCTGAAGGCCCTTCAGCTACGTAACGACCAAATTTGTTTGCACATCAGAACACCGTTGCACATCAGGCTCCGTAATGACCAATATTGGCGGCTTGCTCCCGGAGCGCGCAGTAATATTATTTTCAAATTCGAACGCATCCTAAAATCCATAACAAATATCTCATTATTATCGTAGATACATAGACGGCCGCTAGAATAATTTTGCGCGTCATTTCGCGGATATTTCTGGTAAAATTCCACTGTCAAATATCATTTTAATTTCGAGAAATCATAAAAAAAATATTGGTTTTTATGAGCTAATATCTAAATATTTTAGTATGTAAATAAGATAAACAAAATATTACTTTTGATAGAGAATCTAATAAAGATCACGATTTACAATTTTTAAATTGCGTTCCGTATTTTTCCGTAAGACAAGTACAAGTTAGAAACGAGTTAGTTCCGAGTTTTTTTCACTTTTTCGAATTTCTCATATTTATTCATAATTATCTAATTGTATTACAAAATGAGATTTCAATTTCCTATATACAAAATTTCAATGCGATTCTTGCACAGTTATTCTTTTTATGATTGCTATAGTAGTTCCATATTTATAGTACTTTTTGTCGAGCACGGCGATATTGCAAGAAATTCCGATAAATTGCCGCGGTCTGCCATGAAATTATACCGCTACTCGAAGGGTTAAGAGAGTAACTGATGATTCTGTTGATTCTGGCAACTCTTACTGGGAAAGTCTTGGGTGACATAACCGTTTTATTTTAAATATAATATGGTCTTGTAGGGATGTGATGCAAGATACGTAAAATTTAAAAGTGTTGTAATATGTATTTAAAAGTGTTGTAATTTAGTAAACGATAATAGATAGATTCGACTAGGGCAAAAGTACTTCGACAGTAAAATACATTATTAGCGTATGATCCCTAAATATAGTTTTGTTTACCAGACAAAATACCAATTAATTGAAACAAAGGCAGTGTATGGTCATAACGAAGCAGTTGCCCTGTTGATTTGTAATGAAAGGGCAGATTGAGCTATTTGAATAATACTCGCCAGTGGCGAGCAACATATTAATAAACGACGCATTTACCACCTGAAGGGTTTACTATATAAACTAATCGTAAACGATGTAATTTCATATTAATTTCTTTCCTATGCAGTCATGTCAGTCAGTCATGATATACTACGCTATCTGTCAATCTTTAATGACATACGCTATTCTAGGGCGGGGAGCAGTGGCGTAGCGTGCCTTAGCGGGGCCCCGTATAAAAAATTGTTTTCGGGCCCTTAGGAAGGGTAAAGAAAACAATTTAAATTAAATATACACTTCCCTTGCCCTTTTTCCGGCAAACTGATTTTTTAAATCATTTATAGCTGATGATGACTTTCTGCCTCTATGGACAATAGTGACAGGTCTAACAGGCGTTCACGTCCCATCGAAATTCTTAGGTAATTTTTTATCAGTAATAATTTTGAAAAACTTCTTTCAGCAGTTGCAGTTGTAACTAGAAGGGTCAAGTATAAAAGGCATGCTGTTATTACCTCCGGAAAACTGGATGCAAGACTATTAAATTTTTTCAGCAATAATTCAATGAGTTCCTTAATGGAATGAATTTTTTGAATTTCAGATTTTAAGCATGTTTTAGAGCCTTTAATTGGTCATAAAGAATAACTGAGATGTCTTTACTGAATTTAGACGACAGTTTTCCGGAAGCGTTTATTATCTCTTCGTTTGAAGAAGACAGGAGTTTCTCCGGTTGTAATATTTCGAACATACTACTCAGGTCGCAAAGGCTCTGAAATCTTTGTTTAGTTTCAGAAATTAATATATCAAAACAGCAATAGTATACATTGACGTTGAAATAGGATTCCATGTCTGAAATTCTCTCATCTTGTGATAACTCATCAAAAAAATGCTTCGTTATCTTTCGCCCTTTGTTTTTAAAAGCAGTTGTTACCCCCCACTCTTTCGCTTAATCTTTCGGACTCATTTAGCAAACTATTGAATGAATTTTGATTTCTTAATTCGCACAGTCTATTCAAAAGATTACTAAAATACTAGTTTTCTGTAAGTCATTATTTTCATGCTGTCGACTGTAGAGCTTTAGAAACAGGATTAATGATTTCAAATAGTGAAGAAAAAAATATGACAAGCACTAAGAAATGACTTTTGTCATTTCTGAAATAAAAAAATTTTTGCTTACGCACGATGGGGCCCCGTATAATTGATACGGCAGATACGGCGGTAGCTATGCCCCTGGCCGGGAGCATGCTGTAAGACTACAATCGAAAGACTTAATATCGTACAAAAAACTATAATTCGTATTGTAGTCATAAAACCAGATATCGCTCATTTGGTGCAACAATGACGTAAATACCCTTTTTTACAAATACAAGTTAAATATGTCAAAATGTGCGGAAAGACTATTTACATTGGGAGAAACATCGACAGAATTGAATTTGTGGTGATTTGCCGCGAGATGGCGTGAGTGTCATTGTTGAATTGAGTAAAATTGCGCTATTTCTGTTGCTACAACGTCTGAAAGGCCAGTTCCTTTGCGCCTGGCGCTCCGCTGAGTGTGGTTGTGTTTGGGAGCTACAACGACGTAAAGATATTTATGACATTTAATTCGATAATTTTTGGTGCAACAATGACGTAATTGCGCAATTGCGGCGTTGTTACTCCAAAAATCACTAAGTTCTTGGTGAAACAATGATAAAATTGCGTAATTACGTCAATGTTTGTCCAAGTAAGGTACCTTCTTGGTGAAACAACGACGGAATTTTGTAAATATGTCATTGTAGCTCCAAAAATGGTATTTTTTTAATTGTTCATTGAAGAAATTGAGTAATTACGATAACTGTAGTGAAGCTAAAATAAAGAAAATAAAAAACAAAGATATACTAGTCAACGAATAACTAAGGCTATACGAGATATTAATGTGTTTCCAGCGTATACTTCAAAAAGAGAAATTCCCGCAAACAAGAAAAATTATTTAAAAGAACTGTTACAAAAAAACATTATTCCTCGGTATTACTCTGCTTTTTATGAAAGTATTTTTTTTTTATTTGATTTTTCCCTATTGCTTAAGTATTTTTCACACTTATGCGCATACTGGAATTTAATTAAAATTAGGTAATAAGTAAATAATCAGTGATTTAGTGCCAATAAGAAAAATTCTGATCATAGTTCAGTATTATGTAAGATGTTTCTTGTTTTAATCTTAAGTAAGTACCTATTGAACATAAGATATACCTACATGGTTGTTACTAAGTCTCTCTATTAAACATTCATAAATAAATGTTTTCTGTTGAGTAATTCAATTATTTAGTTTTATTTTGTCACAAATGCAATATTTCCTAGCAAACGCGTTATTTTTTATATTGAATTCTGAAGCAACAGTGACGTATTTACTGATGCCTTCTTTTCTTTAAGTCTACAATCCAGGTTATGTACAATGTACCGAGTACTGTAATAGAAACTACACATATTGAACTTATATTTAAAATCACGACGATTTTAATAAGTCCCTTCATTATACCATACCTTTCATACGAATCTTTGATTGGCTCTCCTGTAAAATTACCAAAAGTGTAATTACGTCATTGTTCCATCAAATGAGCGATATGTGTTCTTCTTATGAGTTGTTTTTCGAGGCGAAAATACTTGATATTAGGCAACTGTATTGTTTAAAAACTGCTTTAATTTTAATGGCGCGCAAACAAACATCGTTCCCTGCCATAAACACAATATAGGCGCAGATACCACATTATACAATGCCCAGGAGATTTACGTCGTTTGGACAACACAATTACCATTATTTACCTTGCTCCGAGATTATTGAATATTTAAGAAAACACTTCGATACTTCAGGACTGATACAGGTGGTTCTTCAAGAAAGTCTCTTTTTCTATTTTATTTTATAAAATAAACCAATTGGTTTATTTTATCCCTACTCTTGGCATAGTAAAATTCTTTATACAAGATAAATATGTTATACCTTATGTGGTATAATTATTTTTTATACAGATTGACTATTTTTTTAAACGGAAAAAAATACGTGTGGCACTCGGGGACTGCCGCAGTAAAGCTATTGCATAGCATTTTTAACAATTTATGCAATTATAATTATTTATTTATTTTATTTTTTCTGATATCAGATAACTGCGCTCTATCGGAAAACGTTGAAATTATTCCGAATCATTTGCGGCTGCGAAAGCAAATGATTCGGAATAATTTAAACGTCTTCCGATAGAGCGCCGCACACGAATGTTTTATTCGATAAAGCAAAAAAACCGGATTATTCGAAAAAATTCGTAGACAAAAAGATAGATGATTAAATTATCTTTAAAATGGTGCAGGTTTTATAATGATACGCCAGATAGTATTTGCGTAGTAGTCGTTTTTGTGTTCGGTTAGACCTAATTTCACAAAAAAAATACACTATGTATTATAAACAAAATCTAAAATATTCAAAGCTAAGAATATCAGAAAAATGTTCTTGTTTAACATATATTTTTTTCGAATCGTAAGCAGTACTCGTTTAGACGTAATTATCAGTTTAAAATCATTAATTTTCGTTAAGAAATTTCTTCATTCGGTCGCCGCGCTGGCCTAGGCCCGCGATAAAAGCTATGCAATAGCTTAAAAACAATTATTAAATAAAATTACAATAAAAATATATGGTCCTTTAAAAAACTATTTGAGGTGCTAAATTAACTAAGTGGGTATAGATGAATAATATTGTATGTAGGTAATATTGAATAAAATATTACAGCCATGACAACTATTATGATAGTTATGTTTTTAATAATTAAATTTCTAGCATTTAATTTTGTAACGCATCCAAATGTAGGAATGCGTATCTACTGGAGTAGTTGAATATATTGTATTGTATTGTAATGTTATATGATATTTGTTAAATTAAGTTTACTTTATGTGCCTTTCTAAAATTGAGTAACTATTTTAAGAATAATTTAATGTCATTCTGTAATGGTTGTAATAGAAATAAATACTCTTTATCTTTATCCTATCTATTAAGTAGCCGTTCTACAGAAGGAAATTACGATCAGGCATTTTGTATGTAAAAGTATATACTTACATATGACTAGGTCACAACCACCAGGAGTCAATTCACATGTCTCCGCGTTCTGTATGGCCATGCCTGAAGCAATTACTGGAGTCAGGTAAATTGCAATGTAGCTATGACATCAAAGACTATCGCGGGTGTCTGGCATTATAAATTAGATAAAAATGAATTCACCGTCCGAAATTTATGGTACCTAAAGTTTTGGCGATGTTGCAACAGCTACAAACTTCAAGCGGTAAATTCAATTTATCTTACATAAAATTTCAGATAGTTTTTACAAACACCACGATAAACCATCGATCTCAAACCCGTCGACTCGCTCGCCAGTTGTAATTGAATCATCAACCGAACACCACACAGCGTCTTTACTTTCATCGTGCACCTCTGGTAACCGACATTTGCTACGCATGCGAACGGCGGCCTTTCTCTATAACGGGTCGAACAGTCACGGTAAAGGGGATCTTTATCATCCCCACAGTGGTAACGGTAAATTTTTAGCTTAAATACCCAAATATCCCGAAGGCTATTTGGGCCAGTTTCCCTTAGGACGCTCCTGGACAGTTTGCGCTCCGTGCGGCGTCAGCCAATCGATTGTGCATTCTGGCCGACAGCCGAGGGAGTCTGGAAACCGTACTGTCTCCTATAGAGCGGGGGTAGTTATTTACCTTACTTCAACTGCTCTTGAAACGACTGATCGGCTACCCGTTACCGGGTGAGAGCCGGACAAAGGATGCCGTGGTCCGCGATAGATTCAGTAGACACCGTATTATCGCTAAGTAAGGGAGAGAACCGCGCAAGCGACCTCGAACCTGTAACCATATTGAGATGTCAACCACAACGGGCGAACCCGTCACCGCAGGACGTTTTAACGATTCATCGTTCTATCGACCGTGCAGTGAGCGTAGAAGACTTTGGACATAACAAAACCGACGTCTAGCTACGCCACAACCCATTAGAGTCCAACGCCTTACCGCGAGTAGCCAGGTATGTTACCTGGCGGGCGGCACTCGCGCCCTAACTACCAATTGTGACCAGATTTCTCCGGTCTCTCGATTGGTTCCGAGTTCGAGGTCGCTTGCGCGGTCCTCTCCCTTACGAAGCGGTGAAACGGAGTATACCGAATCTGTCGCGGACCAAGGCGTCCTTTGCCCGACTCTGAACCGGGATCGGATGGCCAATGGTCATTTCAAGAGCAGTCGCCGTAAGGTAGACAACTACCCCCGCTCTATAGGAAACAATACAGTTCCCAGACTCCCCCGATTGTTAGTCGGAGAGCACAATCGATTGGCTTGCGCCGCTCGGTGCGCAGACCGTCCAGGAGCGCCAGAGGATTGATATCCCAGGGGAGACCGGTTGACCCAGTGTCCTACCCGGGCTCGCACCCCATGCGTGGAGGCCATCGGATGGGTGTTGACCCGTGAGTGTGACCGACCCTGAAACAGAATGGGTCTTCGTGGCCAACTCAGCAAGGGCCCATTAGCTCCCCGAACCTGTAACCAGTCGGGAGACCGGAGTTATCTGGTTGCAACTGATTACTCCGGTCTCCCGATCTCCGGTCACGCGGTAAGGCATTGGTTTTTACGGGCGAGTGGCGTAACTAGAAGGTGGGCTGTTTTATCCTAAGTCTTCTACGCTCACCTCACGGGAGACAGAACGATCTAATATCGTTAAAACTTCCTGAGATGACGGATTTGCCCGTTGTAGTTAGCCACTCTAGGTGGTTGATGGAGAAATCCGTCGAAATCTGGTAGAAAGGCCGCGAGGTAATATTTAGAAGGGCGCTGAGAAAGAGCAATAAGGGGGGCTGCTTATTTGCCAGGAAAGGCTTGGAATGTCCCAACCGATTTTTAGGTTTGTTAAAAATCCTTTCATATGATGATGCTTTGATCAATTGAAAAAAAAATAACATACATATCAGCGAAGGAATTCCCGAGTTGGATTAAGGAATGTGTGAGAATGGCCACCCTTCACTAGACTCCAATTGCTTGTGAGCGAAGGGTGGTTCTCAGCATGAAGGTTGCTCCGTTAATGAGAGTCGTAGATGTCCGTGTAGAAGAGTTTATTCAGAAGATTGAAGAGAAGTGAGTCGAACTCGCCAGTTCTTAACGCCTTGAGTTGTGTTCGCCGTTGTGTTGTAGTGTGGGCGCGAGGTGAAGCCGTGGCGGTGCGCGTGTAGTCGAGGAGCGAAGTGTGTAGTCGAGATATCTGTCCACTGAGGGGACGATGTGTAGAGCGCGGTAACTGTCTGCCGAAGTGATGATGTAGAAGGGCAACTGCCTGCCAAAGGAATGATCCCGATCGAATGAAATGTACTGCGTTTTATAGGGTGATCGGTGATGCAATAGCTACGAGTGGGGCGACGCATGTGTCGCTTGCCTGGGCAATATTTGCCAAATTTAGCTGGAAATTAACTGCAGCTGCTCGTGTAAGTTTGAGCGAGTCTGCAGTTTTCTGTTCTGTGAAATTAACTTTTTTGTTGTGGGTATGTGGAGCCGTAGGCTCCTACAAATATCTATGTTTCTATGAGATATACTCGTGGATTTGAACAACTTTCCTCTGTGCCATGGAAGTTGAAGAGGAGTCCCTTTATCGCCGACTAACGATCACCATTCACCCATACATCCTAAAAACTAAACTTGTCATTTTGTAAAACAAAATGTTTCTAATAGAGACGAATTAAAGCGAAAAACAATAAACAAATCACATTAATCAATTCGGCAAAGGCAGTTACACTTTCTATTTGTTTTAAACAAATACAATTCGTGGCGCTTGTTATTCGTAGGTTTATTTTATTTATTTTTATTTTATTTTATTCTGGAACCAAACAGAACTACATACAATGCAATAAAAACCTATTTAAAAGTGACAAAAATCCACTAATGTGTTTCCGAATATAAAGTATACAAAATGAACGCAATATTATTTTATATTGTTTCCACTTGAGAATGGGGAGGAATAAGGATGGGAAGTGAGGTGAAAGGAAGAGACAAAATAGATAAAAATATATTATGTATGTATATAAATATATTTATATTTAATTTTAGTTATGATATAGAGGTATTATAATTATTATACGATAAAATTATGTCCATGAACTAAATTAAATGAAAGATAATATGTATAAATGTTTTGTGATCATCTAGATAGACTCTAGATTTTTTTAATTGAATTCTTATAAGAGGTTTCTGATGAGTGTAATATGTCCACTCTTAAAAAGTCTGTATTATATCTGCTATGACACGTTCTGTATAGAATGCATTTTGAGATGCGTTGGTTTTCACTACAGGGAGATGAAATAATCGATGCGATCGAACGGAGTTGCGATTTAACTGAGATAGTGTTCCCAACCAGCGTGGTTTTCAAGGTTTTAAAGAGCAAAATGTCAACATGTAACCCCACTGTTTTAGGAAACTTTGTTTCCAGACTATTCCGATGCTCCGCTATAACTTTGTAATGAGCTCAGCCTTGAGCTTGCCAGGGAGAATTTTTTCATTGAATTCACCTCGTCTATGAGGCTCCCGGATGGGATTTGAACCATTAATCATAAAAGAATTTATAGATCTCTCCTTTCATTATAGACTCAAATACGCCCGTTACGAAATAAGACAGTTACGAAATATACCCTCCTGAAATGCTATGAATTTTCAGGTGCAATCATAAACTGTGAGAGCCGCATTGTGGGCCGCATACAATGCAACTCCAATGAGTACCTCCAAGCACTGAAAACATTTTATTATTCAAATTAATATAATTGCTCACTGCTTGGTTATACTGATATGAAAGCATTTACTGAATGTTAACGAAAAATCTCAGCTCCGCTTTTCGACTATGAGGATGTGAGTTAATCAAATGCTACTGAAATACAATCTTCTATATATATATATATATATATATATATATATATATATATATATATATATATATATATATATATATATATATATATATATATATATATATATATATATATATATATATATATATATAGATATATATATATATATATATATATATATATATATATATATATATATATATATATATATATATATATATATATATATATATATATATATATATATATATATATATATATATATATATATATATATATATATATATATATATATATATATATATATATATATATATACTATATATATATATATATATATATATACTAGATATATATATATATATATATATATATATATATATATATATATATATATATATAATATATATATATATATATATACATACATATATATATATATATATATATATATATATATATATATATATATATATATATATATATATATATATATATATATATATATATATATATTATATATATATATATATATATATATATTATATATATATATATATATATATATACTATATATATATATATATATATATATATATATATATATATATATATATACATATATATATATATTTATATTTTAGAGTGTAAATTTTTTAAAATTATTTTCAATAATATATAAAATTAGTTTCATGAAAAGTTACTTATCTGGGGTCCTGGTGGACCAGAAACATTTTAACGAAAGTTAATGTCCTCTTTATATACTTTGGGCAGCAGCACCTGTTTCCCGCAATTGATAACTTAGTGAGATTCGTAGTTATTGCAGCCGAATTAATGTGTGCCCTTGGATATAATAGTATGGAGGATGGTTGCTGTAACAGAAATAGAATGTTAGTAACTGATTTTTGAAGAAATTTCTTTGACTGAGAATATTTCGACACTAGTCGTATTCATCTCGATGACATTTCTCAGAGGAAACTAATAGGAAAGAGCTGACTGCTTCCTTTCATTGATATGAGGGCATGTCACGCTTTTAGTTTTAAGTTTTCAGCTGAATATTGATCGCAGCTTCTTTCTTTAGAAAATAAAAAAACGAAATTCGAAATTTTAAATTCTTCCATCTGTCAAGTAGCTCGTCTTGTCTTGTTATTTCCCCTGAAATAATAGGAAATTGAGTGAGTTTACGTATAAAGAAGGATTGTAGCTTAATTTTTGAGATAATTGGATGAAGGGTGAGCGTTTACTAGTTGAAAAATGGGCCCAACTTAAACCTACTCCTCTTTCCGCAAGTGAGAGGCATTCATCATTCTCGTTAACACCTAAAGCATTCCCGAATCCGATCAAGGGAATCCTTCGTCACGATGTAAGTGGCTTTTATAATTATTTACTTTATAATCATCTTATTGATCAATTCTAAAAAGAATATATACACAAAACTATCAAATATATATATATATATATATATATATATATATATATATATATATATATATATATATATATATATATATATATATATATATATATATATATATATATATATATATATATATATATATATATGTATGTATATATATATATATATATATATATATATATATATATATATATATATATATATATATATATATATATATATATATATATATATATATATATATATATATATATATATATATATATATATATATATATATATATATATATATATATATATATATATATATATATATATATATATATATATATATATATATATATATATATATATACTCGCAGGCCAAACTGCAGTTTTCTCTTCGAGGATGCTGCCGGATGGAGCTGAGCCGTAAGTCAGGCCGACCTAAGAAAACACAGACAGGTCATCAGTACCAAGATGCATAGAACCATTAGGATCCTAGGGTTTGTGATACGGCAATCCAAGCACTTCAATAATATTCGGGTTATGCGCACGTTGTACAACTCGATTGTTAGAAGCCGCATGGAAACGAATGCAGCTATTTGGAATCCGCATGAAGATACCTATACCCAAAAGGTACAGAAGTGTTTTTTGAGATTTTTGTACTTCAAACAATACGGATATTATCCATTATTGTATCCGACTGCATTTATCACAGGCATGGTTGGCTATAATTCTCTGTCTCAGAAGAGAAATGCTGACCATATCCTAAGCTATGTTTTCAATTTAATTCGTAATAAAACTGATAACCCTAGCTTACTAGCCAAGGTGGATCTTTTCATACCAAATAATTTCATACCAAATAAAACGTGCTCGATCGCACCATCTTTTCGCGGAGCCGTTCTCGCGCACTAACCTTACGAGGTGGAACTTGTTGGCGCGTGCTTTGCGGCGCTTAAATGAAATTCACTCGACGGCACCAGATTTCGATATTTTTACCGCCAACCCTCACTTGTTTAAATTGCAAGCTATTAATTATTTATTCTTATATGATAGCTAGTATTATAAGTGTTATTCTATTTGTATAGTTACGGCAATATCTTTATTAATTTTACTTCTCAATGCCTTGGTTTAACTGTTATGTTGATTAGTAATAAGTGAATAAACAAAATAAATAAAAAAAAATTAAATAAAAATAAATAAATACCTACGTTCATAAATGATCGCATTCAGTGGATCGATTTAACTGTGCTTACATTACATATACAATCACATATTTAAAATTAAATAAATATTTATTTTATCATTGGTAGGTACGAAAGGAAGAGGAAAAGTTCTTCTAAGCCATTTAATAAAAGCAGCTTAGAAAGGACATCTTGGAATGACCCGTCACTCTGATGTGGGTATTTGTCAGTACTAATTTTGATCCCTAAAGCAAGGTGGCGCGTAATTTGGTGACCTCAGAAGCCGCAACCGATTTGCCCAAGCGAAAAATAAAAGATTGCAGTCTTACAGTTTTGCTCAGTTCTTAAGAGGATGATAGACACCGACTTTGTTTTGTTTTTACACGAACGCCCAAAAAAGGAGTGGTATGTGTTTAGGATTCATCTATGTATGTTTTCCGTTTCTGTATTCTACTGAGAGGGACCACCCCTCACTAGACTCCAAGTTGTTCGGTGTGAAGTGGTGGTATCAACTTACGAGTTATCTTCGTATTGAAAGGCGGTTTTGAATGAAGTAGAAGGTATTTATTTATTGAAAGTTTGACATTTCCAGATATAACGCTTCCCGAATAGGTTATGTTGTCGCGAGTGTATTGATGCGCGACTGCGGTTAGGAGGATATATGGATGAGGATTGTATTTTGTGCTCCTAGTATCTTGTACTGGGCACGGCTTGAGTCTGTGGGATTGCAGACTGATGCTTCGTGACTGGGAAAGATAAGGAAAAGAAACCAAGGAGCCGGATTCGTTGAGCGACCTCGTGAGAGGGGTACCGAATATGCCGTCGCAACCTTGGGGGAAGGTGATCACTCGAGGAATGATACTTTGGTTGCTTTTTCGCCGGTTTATATAGGCCGGGAAATGATGCAATCCGAAATATTCCGAGTAAAAGTATTCAGTATTCAGTATCCAATTTATTCATTCAGAATATACAATAAAAGCATGAATTATGAATTAAAGCTAATTATCGCATATTAGAATTCGTCAGTTTAAATGTAGATATAAAACGATTAAAGCATAAATATTAATTCGACAATAGCGTTGACTAAAGTCGGCTTTACACGGCAGACAAATAAAATTTAAAAAAAAAATAGAGCTGAATCCATGTGAGTATACATATAAAATAGATAATTATTATAAGAATATTAATAGTCATCAAGCACTTTATACAAAAAATTATCACACAATAGGAAGTATCAATACAAAATTGGAAAAAACAACGTATGTATATGATCAGGTATGTTACATTACACATTGTAATCTACATATTAAATATTAAATTCATAATATTATTATTAAACAATAAGAACTAAAATGAGGTACCTGAAAGTTACATATTAATATTATTCCCATTTGAAAGAATTGGCATGCTCAAAAAAATCACCCAGCTTATAGAAAGCATGTGTGGATTGTAGCTTTTGTTTAAAAAAATTTTAGACGCCTTTGTTTCCATCTTTCTTGTGGAGAGTGGTAGCTGGTTAAAGAGCTTATAGCTCAAATATCCAAAGGACTTTTGTGTCTGCGTAAGGCGTACTTTAGGCAGGATAACGTCATCACGTCTGCGTGTATTGTGGGAGTGCATATTCCCGTTTACAACTTGTTCGTTAATATTTGATTTAGCATATAGTAGACATTGTAAAATATATTGAGACGTAAAAGTCAGCATTTTGTACTTAAGATAAATATGGTTCGCAGTGCGTGTCACGGGATACTCCTGCTATTGTTTCATCTTGCTGATTCATCGCTGCACGGGTTAAAATAATAGCTGAATTGTGTCAGTGTATTTCACTGGAAATCAATGCATTTGTTGATCGCATGTAATGGTACTTAAGGGCCATTACATCACCATAATTTCTAAATGCTTGAACCGATTTAGAAGTGTGTCGTATTGTTAGAATATTTTGTCATCCCGAATGTCCTCTCGAACGTACGGCGATCCCTTGCTCTCATATAAAGCCGCGTTCCCACGGCATGCTATCTCGCAGGCCAAACTGCACGGCCCCAAACCTACAGGTTGTGGGAACCGCCGCGCTTGCGCTGGTGTGTGGTTTTTCGATCGATCGATAGTCAGTCGAAGGCGCGGCGCGGCGCGGCGAAAGTTCGTCCGTCCGAACGATGGCCATGGGCACGTGCGTCGGTCTCGCTCATTCATCCCCGATGGCCATGGGCAAGTGCGTCGGTCTCGCTCATTCATCCCCATTCATTTCGTTTATGGCCGTACGTATCTGCGAGTACATGATGGGTGGCGAACGAAAGATATTCCGCATCTGGCCGACACACGCCGCGGCGCTACGCCGTGGGAACGCCCAGCACCAGCCGCGCCAACTCTCCAACGTTTGGCGCGACCTGGCAACTAACCAGTCGTGGGACCCCACCATTAGGAGAAAGCAGTGACTTAACCCTTCCTATTTGAGTTAACCATTTTTGGTTAGACGCTTACAAATCCTAAAATTGTATCTAACCAATATTGGTTAGGGCGCTCCGCGCTGCGTAAAATGCCAACTTTTTAAATATTTATTCATTATTATCTTAATTGTTTGACGAGATAAGGTTATAATATTATAAATTTCAAAATTTCAATGCGATCATTCTACAGTTATTCTTTTTACGATCCGTATAGTAGTTTAAAAGTTATGGTCGTTTTTCTCAAGGCCATCGACTTCACGCGCAAAACTGTCCCGGGCAGAAGTGACGACTAAATTTTTACCCCGCGATAGGAGGGGTTAAATATAAATCGCCGTGTTACGCGGTGCGCGTTGACATTCATTTTGACAGATTTTTTTCTTTCTTCCTCTTCGCGGCCGCCAGGAATAGATCCGGTAGGCCTAGTAAAGAAGAGAAATATTTGGAGTATAAATTTACCATCATAAATTATGCAAAGTGTTTAATTATTACACTCCACAAAATATTACCGATTTTTAAAAAAACTTTTTTGACGTAGAAGCTTAGAGTCCACCGTCTAGCTACGCCAACTCATGCGTAAGAGTAAAGCGCTTTATCGCGTGGAACTGGGAAGTGAACCCATCAGGCAGCCTATTCTGGTTAAGGTATATGGATGATTCTCAGCTTAACTGAATTATGTGCAAATTCAATAGAATTATTCGAAGCAGCCCTGCTGAGTAGCTGTCAGCATTGTGCATTGTTGAACTTCCACCTTCGAGTTACGCCTTCCGCCGCTTTGACTTCTACCACCTGGATACCTTATTTTATTTATTTTTATTTTATTTTGTTATTTATTTATTTTCATAACAAATCAACATTACAGTTTCTACCAATCCGTTGATATGCAATATACACATAAATATAAAAAAAAATAATAGAATTCTTACAAGTACATACATAACATGTTTAAATAAGCGTTAAATACAAATATCGGCATTAAGAATAGAAAAACTTACAAACTTACAGTACATAAGAGTGAAAACAGTTTATATTATTCTGCCATAAACAAGTAGCGCAATGCCCACACCTTGAAGAGATGCGGGCTCGCTGTAAAAATATCAAAGTCTGGCGCTGTCGAACATAGCGCATTTATGTGCCGCAAAGCTCGTGTAAGCAGACTCCATCGACTCAGGTTGGTGCGCGAGGACGGCTCCGCAAATAGATTATGAATGCGAGCACGATTATAATTGTCCGGGATAAAGAGACAAACCTTCGCTAGCATGCTAGGATTATCAACTCTTCCCCTAATCAGCTTGAAAACGTAGGCCATGGCGAGCATTTCTCTACGCAACTTAAGAGAGTTATAGCCCACCATGCCTAGTAGGAAACTAGTAGGGTATAAGTACGGATAATATCCGTACTGCTTAAAATATATAAATCGTAAGAAACATTTTTGAATTTTTTCCAACATAGTGATATAAAGATTGACCCGGAGATGGCCATCGCATTGTATTGACCCGGAGATGGCCAATACAATGCGATGCAACACAATAGAATTTTGTCCTACCCTATTCGGTAAGCATTCCTACACTTGAATGCATCATGCGTCAATAATAAATCCGTTAATAATGCAATTATGCAAAATTAACTGTCGTGATACATTGCATTACATTCGTATCCAATTAGCCAATTAACCACTTTCGGACATGTCATAATACACTATAGGTAGTATTATACAAGCTACTCTCAATAACATGTAGTTATTACAACCTCTTTGCATGCTACTAGTTTGTGTATATTAAATACAAATAGAAAATCTAAGGAGTGCAACATCATAACTAAATAAAACAATTTAAAAATATAGGATTTTTTTAGAATCAGGCCATATAAACGGGCCAAATTTTTTAAATTTCTAACGTCCGCAACCGCATTGAAACACTGGTTTATGTCAGATGCCAGAAGTTAAGCAGGGTTTGGCATGATCAGTACTTAGATGATAACCGCCTGAGTACTGCCAAGTGATGCTTGAGTACTGCCAAGTGATACACAAAATTTAAACAAAAAAAATTGACTTAAAAAATGTTTATAAGTTCAGCAGCCATGTCATGGTGATACTTAGAACGGACTATCATAATTGAATGCGTATACAAAATTTTGTGTCTGTGATTTTGACCGTTGTGGAGTTCCCTCTTTGGAAGCCAACCCTGGGTGCCGCAGCGGGAGTTAATGGGACCTTGTTTGGGAGTGAATGCCCAGTTTGGGAGTTAATGGGCCCTTGCTGAGTTGGCCTCGAAGACCCATTCTGTTCAGGGTTGGTCACACTCACGGGTCAACACCTATCCGACGGCCTCCACGCATGAAGTGCGAGCCTGGGTAGGACTCTGGCCTTATGGTTAGTTTCCCCTGGGAATCAACGCTCCTGGACGGTCTGCGCAGCGTGCGGCGTAAGCCAATCGACTGCGCACTCTGACTCTGACTAACAGACGGGGGAGTCGGGAAGCAGTACTGTTTCCTATAGAGCGGGGGTGGTTGCGGACTTTACGGCGACTGCTCTTGAAACGACCATCGGCTACCCGATCCTGGGTGAACAGCCGGGCAAAGGACGCTGTGGTCCACGATATATTCGGTATACACCGTTTCACCGCTTCGTAAGGGAGAGGACCGCGCAAGCGACCTCGAACTCGTAACCAATCGAGAGACCCGAGTAATCTGGTCACAATTGGGAGTAAGGGCGCGAGTGTAAGCCCGCCGGGTAACATTCCTGGCTATCTCGCGGTTAAGGCGTTGGCCTCTTACGGGTTTGTGGCGGAGCTAGACAGTGGACTGTTTTGTCCAAGTCTTCTGCGCTCACTCCAGGGAGATAGAACGACTAATCTTTAAAACTTCCTGAGGTGACAGGCTCGCCCGCTGTAGTCGACAACCCTAGTTTGTCTTGTCCCTAAGTCTTCTACGTTCATCCCAGAGCTGAAAGAACGATCACATATCGTTATACCGCTGTAATTGATACCGCCCTACTGTAATTCTTCCTTTAGGAAGCTAATGGGCCTTATTGCAGTTTGGCTAGTAAGACCTATGTCTTCAGGGTCGGTCATACTCTCGGGTCAGCACATATCCGATGGCCTCCGCGTAGAAGTGCGAGCCAGGATAGGACTCTGGCATTCGGGCTAGTCTCCTCTAGGAGTCAATTTTCGGGCGCTCCTGGACGGTCTGCGCACCGTGCGGCGTCAGCTAACAGATTGTGCATTCTGGCCGACAGCCGGGGGAGTCTGGTAAAAGTACTGTCTCCTATAGAGCGGGGGTAGTTGTTTACCTTACGATCACTCCTCTTAAAACGACCACCCGATACCGGGTGAAGAGCCGTGCTAAGGATGCGGTGGCCCGCAATAGATTCGGTAGACACCGTATCACCGCTTCGTAAGGGAGAGGACCGCGCAAGCAACCTCGAACCTGTAACTAGTCTAGAGACCGGATTTATCTGGTTGCAACTGGAAGTAAGAGCGCGAGTGCCGGTCCACTGGGTGGTTAGCTTGGTTATCTCGAGGTGTGTGGCGTAACTAGGCGGTGGACTGGTTTGTTCAATGTCTTTTACTCTCACGTCACGGGAGACAGAACCATCAAATATCGTTAAAACTTTCTGAGGTGACGGGTTCGCCCGTTGTAGTCGGCAACTCTAGTTGTAATTCGTCCTTAAGAACATCAGAAGCAAATCAGTTATCACCTCCCACTCGATAGCTAATATATTCAGGAGCATGTCTTGGTTAAAACACCTCCCGTCAATGTAGGCTTGTAGCAGTAGGCCCTTCCGTCCCGATTTCAGTCCCTAATCAAGCCCGAATCGAGGCCGACCCCGCGTCAAACTGATTCCTAACTTAGTCCGTAGTCAACCGGAGATACTTGGACCATTATAATGAGAATATGTAACACTTTTGTAATGATAGGCCACTTACGTGGTGACAAAGGAGTCGTAGGATCTGATTTTGGAAAGCTTTACATTTAAACGAGATTGATTGGATAACTCTGACTTGCGGTGAGATAGGTTTAAATGGCCATTTTCATATTAGCATTAAATTAAACAGATAAGTTTAAGTAAACCAGCATCCTTGAAGAGTTTAAATCAGTACGAGCAAATAATCAACTTTCGATAAAAAAATGTGAAAAAATAAATATAAATACAGGTGTCTTCTTAATGACGGGATTTCTTGTCGTAGGTGAATCAGTACCAGTCAAACAACCACGCCTGTCTTAGATATTCTTAGAAAATACAAGATATATTTACAAAGTTTTACCTATATAGATATATATATTACACGAATAGGCAGATACAGCGTTGAGTTTATTATAATGTAGTGTTTACAGGGCTACCTAAAAAAAAAGAATTATATATATATATATATATATATATATATATATATATATATATATATATATATATATATATATATATATATATATATATATATATATATATATATATATATATATATATATATATATATATATATATATATATATATATATATATATATATATATATATATATATATATATATATATATATATATTTAGGATATCTTCTAAATTCGTTGATTTCATTGAAATCTTTAACTCGTCCCATGGGTTATCAACATAACTTAACACGTTGATGGACAGTATTACCTCATCGATGGATTCGTCTGTGACACTACATATTTCCATACATTGCCATTTCCATACAATGTTGTATTGTGCCAGTAGAATTATCTAAATTACCTCTGCGGTGACACTACAGCATGTCGTTCCTTATGTTAGTATAGAAAAGCGATCGCCGAGCGGCGTACTGATTTTAAACTAAAACTCTGACGTCGACGGGCGTTCTGTAGGATCATTTTTGCAGCATGATCGCCTATACGCGTTACTGTCCATCAACGTGTTAATAAGTTATTAAAATATTTTAAAAAACAACTTTGTTTTATAGATAATTGCTTTATTTTTAGCTAGCATAAAAAGCTATAAGCAAGATGCGCTATCTCGCGGTAGGTAAAATAGTTTATGCGTGATATAAAACGCTTCTCATACTTTTCTTCAATGTGTGAAAAATATGAATTTGGCAAAAAAAACAATACTTTTTTTTTGTTTTATTTTTTTTTATTATAACTTGCTTATTTTGTCGTACTGATACATCCTCTACAAAAAAGTCCCCCGTTACAAACACATCCTGTATATATTTTTTTATAATTTGTAATATTAAACTTTAAAAAAATGTTTCAAACGCGTTGAGCGTGCTGCGCTATCTAACAGTAGATTAAATATCGCCAAAAACAATATTCGCGACATTTTTATTACCGCTTAATAGCGCGACGCGTTCAAAGCGTTTTAGACTTTTTGACGAAAATAAAAAAAAAACAAATATTCGAACAGGAATCCTTTTTTTAAATCAAAAATTGCTATTATATTCGTAGAGATTTACCCACTTAAAGGATGCCGGTTAATTAAAAATTATCCTGTATAGCGTATTAGATTGATAAATGTCGTACTATATTTGACAAGCAGAATTTTACTACGATACGCAATGGGTAGATTTCACTTTAGGCCAGTCAGTAGAGGTTCAAAGGTATGTTACAAAATAATGTTATGAAAGTTTTTTTTAATAATGTGTATATGGATGCAACTGAGTAAATGTCAAAAATGTTAACACGAGATATCTCGGGACAACTTTTGGCAGCTACAAAACCTCAAAATATTGGGACTTTTTTGGTTTCTCGCTCATAACTTCTATACGATGCATCCTAGCCGAAAGTTACTTAAAATCAAATAAATACCATGAAATTTTGTGTCTAATGGGTTCCAAAACTTAAAAATTCGGTTTAGCGATATAGTAGAAAACCATGTTCAAAAACGGGCGCAGGGCACAGCGTATATATATAGACTCAATCAAAACTCTTGAAAACCGTTTATTTAAACTGACAGTCCCTAAAAAGATTATATAAAATTACAAAGAAAGCATCGTAGAACTATTTAATCATTGTAAAATACTGCCTATTCATAGAATATGCTTTACTTGTATAATAATACTTTAGGAAAATAGAAATCACCCTAGACAAGGGACCGAAACGTCGAAGTATATCAACAAATAATTACGTATAAATAAAACTACTAATACCAATGGCAGACGTGGGATGGAGTATATGTTATCCGAAAACTAATAAATAACATGTCTAATGAAATACAACAAGCATTAGTTAAAATAAACATACAATCGAAAGAAAATAATCATTTTTAAACAAAACTATAATAAAAAACAGCTAAAAACATTTTTTTTAATAAGGAGCAACCTGTATTTTCATAAGTAGACCAGCCGGAATGATGTAAAAACGATCATACTACGATCGTATGCTTCATCGTATAGTGACTGCTTGTAGTTAATTGGTATTCACATACTCATGTATACATTTAATGCTTTAATAAAATTAAGAATTATTGCAAAATTACCGGTGACCCTTCGAGTAGCGGCATAATTTCATGGCAGGCCGCGGCAATTTATTGGAATTTCTTGCAATATCGTCGCCCTCGACAAAAAGTACTATAACTATGGAACTACTGTAGCAATCATAAAAAGAATAACTGTGAAATAATTGCATTGAAATTTCGCATACAGAATATTGAAATGTCATTTTGTAAAACAATTAGATAATTATGAATAAATATGAGAAAGTCGAAAAAGTGTGTTAGGTTTTTGAAAACATATTGCATGTTTTCGAAATTGCAGGTTTTCGAAAACATATTTGCAAAAATAAATTGCGAATATATTAATTTCCTTAAACATTTCTCTTATTGTCCCTGCAACCAAGTCAATATTGAAAGATTTAAAAAAAATTTATAATGATTGGATCATTGCCATTTTCCAGAATAGGATATGTCTTCCTCGTCCGTGCCATTCGGACGGATTCCTTAGTAGCGTCGAGTGATCGAGCCCATCTGATATGGACGTATGCCAGTGGGCCAATCTCTCAATCTCCTCCTGCCTTCTCTATCGCCTACTCGTCCTGCTTGAACAGTTTCGCTGGAGGCCTCCGTGGATGCGATTGCATTAGAGATAGCAGCTAACAAACGACTTCACTTCGCCTTATTTATCGGCTCGCGAATGCGCCGGGGTTGCGCTTTTGCCATAAGGAATTCCGTATATCGCGGGGTTAAATAAGCTGTACAAAAACGTTATATCATTGTTTTTTTGGGTTCCGTACCGAACCAAACATCACCTTGTTGGTTCGACTTCACTGTCTGTCTGACAGTAGGACTCTGTGTCGATTTTGTCGATCCGTGTTGAGGATATGGTTGTCAGGATATGAATAATCTAACAATGCGGCAACTTACTTATGAAAAAGCGTAATATTTTGATGCCAAAAAGTCTATTTTATATAACATTACATTACATTTTCGTCGTGTCCAATTGACGGCTAAAATCCGCTCTTGAACGTGTCAAAATAATTGTGTTAGGTAGTAATTATCGTTACTACTCTTTACTGAACATACATAGGCAGTCAAGAATTTAACTACTAGATTGTCAAACTATAAATAATCAAAATAGGAGCCTAATATTTGAAAAAGTTAATAATTCGAAAAGATACGTAGTAAAATTTTTCATTGTAATATTAAAATTGTCAGTAAAATGTTAAATAATCAAAATAAAGCTACGCCACGCATTTAAAACTTAAAAGTACAAATAGTATAAGACCGAATAAAATAACCAGACAATAATTTAGGCTCTTGTTTTTAGTCATTTAAATTAGCACAATATTTGTAAAGTCATGGAACTCAAATTCGGCCAGGTCCTAGAAAGGGTGGCCTATCAGCATCTCCTTGATGTTGATTTCATCCCGACTGAAATCATCCCAATTCCTTTGATTTCATCCAACTGAAAATGGAGACACAGCCTGGAATCAAACCCGGAAACTTACAATATAAGATCAGGCGACCTAACCACTATGCCACAGGGACGTGTCCACTCTTTAAGAGGCCACGGTCTTCCACTTCGATCAAGCGGGGATAACACACTCGCCATTCCGTTACACCACTCTTCCGTTTCCACGTACATTTTTACTGTTGTTGGTACTTCGTCCAACATATCGAGTCAACAAAAGAATTAGATTATAGAAATTCATAACCGCAAACACACTTAATATTACACGCGCTAACTGACATTGAATTCCATATAATTTCGGCAATTAATGCAGACACAGCCGATGACTAATATCATTTCTCCTAATCAATTCAATCGGACATACTCACTTCCCCCACGCCTACGGCATTGCATCATTTAATGCGCTATATAAACCCATACAATCGATCGATTATTCATCGTCCTCTGGCCAGTCAGTACACGCGATCATCATCCTCTAGTGAGCACACACCGCGTCTATACCTCGCTCTACAATCATCCTCTAGTGGACAGCTACCGCGCTCACTCATCATCATCATCCTCTGGCGACCCTCAGCCACGCATAGTACACGCGATCATCATCCTCTAGCGGCAGTCAACCGCATCGTTCACGAGTACACGCGCTCTTCATCATCATCGAACAGTCTCTTCATTATCGGCGATATCAATCTTCAATTACTCCGCGATCACCATCTTCACTCACACACTACACGCACCGCGACTTATCATTCGAAGCGTTACAGCTGGCAAGCATCAAACACCTTCTGCAATAAACTACCTTAACTGCAACAAGACGACTTTTACTACGGAGAAAACCCCTGATGACACCACACCCTCACTCACGAGCAATTGGAGTCGAGAGAGGGGTGGTCCCTCACACTGTCCATTCTGCTCGTTTATGGGATCAGCTCCCATACTCTGTCAGGCATGCACCTTCTTTGCTTACTTTCTAAAAGTTGTTGAAAAAACAAAAACACACAGTGAATAACCTCACTTTATCCTTCTCTAGGCAGAAATATAAAAATATATATATATTGTAAACTTAGCATAAGTCAAATACATTCTATTATTTTATTTTACATTTAACTATATTACTTCCATAAGTATAAATATAATAGAATAGAATAGATAAGTACCTAATGTACGATGAATATTAAAATTAGTACAGTTGACAGTAAGATGTCAATTTAGTGATAAGTCAGCCATTTGTGTATAAAATACTTTTTTAAAACCAATGTAATCTTTACTATGTTATTCTTTCGTAAAAAAGTTATTCTTGCTGAACCATTACCGTCGCACGGTGGGTCGAACAGCACTTTGGCGGACTTAGGAATCAAATTTGTTTTTTCACTGTTTTCTTTATGGCGATGGATATACCTTATTATTCTAAACTATAGTCGAGCGGTGTATTTTATTAAACTTTGTACTTTGGGCATAAACAAATATTTTCAGTTTTTTTGTATGGGATGGATAAAAAAACTGAATGTCTGCTTTGTCCTGATACATTTCGCTTCGAAACAATTATTCACATTCAAAAAAATACAAAAATGCCATTTTGCCAGATGAATGGCTCGGAAAAATTATGAAAAACACATATTTCAAAGCATATTTTTATTATTTTACGTTATTGAAAGCCTAATTTTACGCGGAATAGTAAATACAACTACGTGATAATAATAATAATAATAATAAAACTCTTTATACCTAAGAAAAGGTGAGCTTATTGCCTGCAGGCAATATTTTAGAGTTAACCTATACTATTGTATGAACATTATTTGCGAGTAGACTACTTAAAAACTAACAATAGTAATAAAACAAATAACTACTTAACCCTTTGTAGCCCAAGATCTTCAAACAAAAAATTATGTTGATAATGAGATAGGTTTAGGCAAATAAAAAAACACGTATTTCCCAGAAATTCAAAAATATTTATTATTAATCCTTTATTTGACATTTAAGGCAATGTGACATTACTGTAACATTGAGTTGAACGTATAAAAAATCATTTATGCAGTGTATCATAATGCTACACTGCATTTTTCGCAAATTGTTTGTGAAACGCCAGTGCACTTGGGAATCTTACAACGTATCCTTTTTTTAACCCAAATCGGCCAATGACCGACCTGGTCCTGCCTTACTGCCAATGGAGGAACATGTTGCGCAGGGCCCTTATGTTTTTTGGCTTGAATTTCGTCTTTTAAAGACCTTCGACTCTTGATGTTAGGCTTCAGGCCAAGCTCGCATAAGGTCTCGCCTATCTCAAGTCTAAATTCTGCTGAAGACATAATTTGTTTGCCGATGAGATATTTTGCCTTCCTTACACTTCGGTATAATAACCAAGAATTTGCCATAGTCAGTTCCAGTAAATGTTAGAACATCCTAACTTGCCATCTTTTGCTTCGAAATTTTGAATGGATAAAATTATATTCTTACCTACAGGTTTCCACGGAAACCACACAATTGTATACACTTTCCATATTTTTTTATCAGTCATTCAACACCTGCCTTAATTCTAATTTATCACTTTCATCAACGCGAAACATTTAAACTCATTTAAGTCGCTTAGTTACGCTATCTATGATTTTTACTCGATACTAAGTGGTAGGGTACAGTAGTGCTAGACGGATTCAAATGAACTAAATGAATTTAGTGCCTTATTTAGGGGGATTTTAAGGGGATTAGGAGTTTGTTACAGAAATGTCACATGAAGCTATAAAGGGTTAAAAACTAACAATAGTAGATTTTGAATGTAAATACCTCGTTAGTAAATTACCTCAATTTATCATTATACTAATGTTCCCTTGATAACATATATTTTTATTATGTGATTCGTTAATAATCTATATATTGCAATTGTTGGTTTAAAGAATTGTATTAGCTAAACCAATTTCAATAGATCTTGTAATATCTCTGAAGTTAGTGTTATCATTTTTACGTAAGTATTTACAGTAACTATTATATTAGTTAATGATTGACAGTAAGTCAATATCTACTTAATTATAAGAAATTACAAAATGGTAGTTAGTGATAGTATAAATAAAATGACCGTGATGTCAAAATCAATATTATTTATACTTTATTATCGAATATATGTTTTTGGACAATAGTTTTTAACTTAGTGCGTCCTTCATAAATATTATGTATTTTACATCTGCCATTATCAGTTGTAATATAATAAATACAAACGGAGCTGCCATGGAATTCACCGACCGGAGTCGGGCCCATCATAATACTATTTTTTTTTACACTTCTGGGGGTTGAGCAGTGGGTTCCGGACTTACGAACCGGCTGTGGTAGGTTTAGGACAGCTGTCTTGCCACATGTGAGCGTTCACCTTACCACCCATTCACTCCCCCTTCGAAGCCATAAAATTTGAGATGCGCAAATCGCAGTTTTAGATAATTTTTCTAAGAAAGAGTTGATTATTTTTCTGGAAAGGCCAAGATCTTTGAAGAGGTGAAATCGAGATTTAGCTGGCAGGCCACGAGCGCCAACTTCCACCGCGTGAAGGTGAACAGTGAAGCCGTTCCGGGTTACGGCATTTGCAAGATCATGGTATTTATTTAATTTGTACTCGTGGTCTTTTGGGATATTTGATTCCCATGGAACAGTTAATTCTACAATAAGAGCCACCTTCCGAGATAGAGAGTAAAGAGTTATATCTGGACGGAGGGCTGTGCATCCGAGACTTTCAGGAATTTATACTGCTTAGAGACCGAATCAACCTCCAGAATCCAATCTGAAATAGTAATGAAGTTATTATTATGTATATTCTCTATACGTAACGAAATGACTCATTTTCGAAGTCGACTGAAGCAAAACCTAAGTAATTAAAGTAACATAATCCCTTTTATTACGCTACCAGAGTAGAAATCCCATTACAAGTAGACCATCTAGCCAAACGCGAAGTCATTAATTGTCGGAATAGACTCATTAATGAACCAGACCTAGTTAACCGGGGCTGTATCATTAGCGGTGCCTTAATTACACGGTTAAAGCGAATCCAATAATTTTAGGTACTCTTATGTTGACTGGCACAACGTTCAATTGTATACGGGAATGGAGAATAATGGTTAATTATAATTTGACTTTGTTTGGTAATTGATTTAAGGGGCTTTTTTTTAAATAAACTAAAATCTGTTCTACTTACTGTATCCCAGTGGTAACCAGATGTAACCTTTTCAACGCTTATCCTGGTGATATATAATCGACGCAAAATAAGACCCACTATAAAAGGCTGCTTACAAATTAGCTTGTAAAAGAGGGACGACAAAACATTTCAAAAATATTTGACATTATACTAATATACTAATCCGATCACATTAATATTTAGAATGTGTAATGGCCCTTAAGTACCATTACATGCGATCAACAAATGCATCGATTTACAGCGAAATACACTGACAAAATCCAGCTATTATTATTACTCGTGCAGCGATGAATCAGCACGATGAAACAATACTTTTACTCGGAATACTTCGGATTGCATCATTTCCCGGCCTATATAAACCGGCGAAAAAGCAACCAAAGTATCATTCCTCGAGTGATCACCTTCCCCCAAGGTTGCGACGGCATACTTGGTACCCCTCTCACGAGGTTGCTCGACGAGTCCGGCTCCTTGGTTTCCTTTCCTTATCTTTCCCGGCCACGAAGCATCAGTCTGCAATCCCACAGACTCGAGACGTGCCCAGTACAAGATACTAGGAACACAAATACAATCCGCATCCATATATCCTCGTAACCGCAGTCGCGCATCAATACACTCGCGACAACATAAGCTCGTGAAGCGTTATAACTGGAAATATCAAACTTTCAATCAATAAATACCTTCTACTTCATTCAAAACCGCCTTTCAATATGAATATAACTCGTAAGTTGATACCACCACCTCACACCGCACAACTTGGAGTCTAGTGAGGGGCGGTCCCTCACAAATGTTATATTATGTTAT
Organism: Micropterix aruncella; assembly: GCA_944548615.1. Taxonomy (NCBI): domain Eukaryota; kingdom Metazoa; phylum Arthropoda; class Insecta; order Lepidoptera; family Micropterigidae; genus Micropterix; species Micropterix aruncella. Next base: position 12,360,255 of record OX155975.1, on the reverse strand, counting down.
ATTATATTTACATTTTTTATTTAATATTATTTTTTTTTAAATGTATATTTTTATAATTCTCATTTTTATAATTCCGTAGTTTTATTTTTATAATTCTTTATCTTAGTTGTAAGCAAAATGCACTTTTTATTTTGATTTTAATTCATTCGCGGGCACTTTTATTTTTCTCTCCTAATTTTAATTATTTACTAGTTTTTAATTTAGGTGTTGCATGTTTTACGATCAAATTATTATTTTAATATTACAGTATTTTAATTTTGGAACAAACATATTTTATTTTTGTGATAAACACAGTATTGAACAAGCACTCACAAAATTAAACGTTCACCTAAGAACAGGTCCCGGCCTAGTTAGGTGACGTTTGTCACTGGACTATGCAATGTATTCATTTTCTGTTATTTATTCAATGTTTAAAATATTTTTCTGCATAGTTCCTAAGATAAAATTGTTTAAAATTGTTTATGCCTTACTAAAAAAAAATAAAAAAGTGTTATTATTTATTGTGTTTTTTTTTAAATTTATTAAACCGTTTTTCCAATACAGCTCTTGGATAAAATCCAGCTAAGCCAAAGCTTACCTGCTGGAGAATATGATAGGGCGACTTTCAGTGCGACTTTTTTGGCCATCTTGACCATATTATAATATGTAGGTATACTGCATTTGCATTAGTTAAGATTAGTCGGCAAAGAAAGCCACCCTCTTGATATAATGTTTACATAAAAAGATAAGAGAAGACGTACTTAACGCTAATATCATATTATTATGTATGTGTAGGTATGTATCTTATTCGTATCTTTTACTTGTATGTTTCACTTTCACTTATTTTACAACAAAGTATTTACGAATCAGATGAATTCTTTAAAGTCAGTCTATAACCTTCGGCATATGTCCATATTATGCTATCGACATAAAACTTTTTCGCATTTACGGCAATATTTCAAATTTGGAGGCACTTACCTCAGCGACACATGCATCTAGCTGTAGGTCTGAGTGACGAGTGAGATGTCTGGAATGCAAGACTCTATAAAAGAATCTATAAAAACATACCGAAATATTAAGTCAATTAAATTAAAATTTAAAATTGCACAACATTTATTTCAACTTGGTAGACATGAGGTGGAAAAGGTAATAAGCCATGTTTTAACTGCATTATTATTATTGTCATACATTGCATTACATTTTATATTTTTAATATTATTTATTTATTTGTTCTATAAACTTCATATTACGACATTATAAATACATTTTTATTTCCATGATCATGCTATATCGATACTTTAAAATATAATTATAAGTTTAATTTGAAATCGCTTATTTGTTTTATATTTTAACATATTTTGTATGTTCCATTTTAATATTAAGTGTATATAAATAAATCTATCCCATACAAAGTGTCTGTTGGAGCTCCAGTCCAACATACCCACAACAAAGAAGTAATTTCTACAGAATCGAAACCGCAAAGTCGCTCAAATCTACACGAGCGAGCTGCAGTTGATTTCCAACTAAATTCGGCATTTTACGCACAGTCAGGTGATGACTAATGTCATTTCTTCTGATCGATACGAAATTAAGTCACATTTCTCACCCCACTCACAACTATTGCGTCACTGCTTACAATATAAAACGCAGTACATTTCGATCGATCGATATCATTCCTGTTGGGCCGTTATCGCGCTACAAATCATCATCATTCTCTGGAGGGCAGTATCCGCGCATTAATAAGTACTCGCGCTCTACACTTCACTTCGAGTCAACAAATCACGCATAGTATACGCGACTATCCTTATCTTCGAATCTATCGCGGCGCTACACACTTCGGACACATTACCACGGCTTCACCTCGCGCCCACACTACCTACACAACGGCGAAATATCAATCAAGGCGTTACGAACTGGCAACCTACTACAGACCTTCTGAATAAATACTTCAACTTCAACATCCGCGACTTTCAATCACGGAGAAAACTTCCTGATGAGAACCACCCTTCGCTCACAATCAATTGGAGTCTAGGTAGTGAAGGGTGTCCACTCTCACACAGGTCTTCCTTGGTACGGGTTATGGCCTAGTTAGGCAGATTCTGCAAATAATGCAAATATAAATTTATATTTTTGAATGAATAAATTTATTATTATTATTATAGTGAAACTTAAACGGGCTATCATAATTGAATGCCTGGAAAAATAATCGTTTCTGTGCTGTCGACCA
>OX155975.1:11730549-11755549 GCA_944548615.1 Micropterix aruncella | reverse complement strand
GCAATTATCGGTTCTATTCTTTCTCCACTGTAGTAAAAGTCGCCTGTCATATAATAAGCTACCGTTATATTTTAGTTTGCGTGCCCCCTAAATACAAATTTTCGAGGGTTGGAAACATGCCGTCGTAGATTTAAAATATTCGGGTTTTCAAGTTGTTTTCATAAGTATTATTTTGTAGTAAACCTTTAAAGGTTTTTTTAGAAACATAGATTATTAATCGAGGTTTATGCATAAATAAATAATAAACATAAAATCCCAGCCCAGTATGTAAAAACAATTTTTCATCCATATTTGTAAGAAAATATAGATTGTATGGTAAAATTAGCTACTCTGGGTGAAGTATATGTTATTTAAATATATAATATACATACCCAACAAGATGATCTATTAGACGGTAGAGTGGAATTTATAAAAAAATATATTGTTAGTATATATAGTTAGTAGATATACAAAATTGAACACAAAGCGAGATTTACGCGCGAATTTCGCATCTCAATGGTGGCTTTCGCAGGGTTAAGCATCGATTGTGTTCATTTATTTATTTATTTATTTAAGAATTAATTACTATAAAACAATGATTAGCTTACAAAAATAACAGGAACCGAATGGCAAAACCTTAACCTTTTGCTTATTTGTTTCTGTCACCCAACTGGGACTAGCCCGCTCTAAGGCGAACAGGACTCTAATATTACAAGCATGTTTGCTTTATTGCTTACAAATGTACAAGTTTTAATAAAAAGCTAATAACACTAAATTGCCCTAAAATGCGGCCTTCAAAATAAAAAATAAAAAAAATATATTAAAAGATAATATAATGAATAAAATGCAATTCCATTATATAATCAGCAACCAATATACCTAATATAAAATTCGATTAAATACATAATATAAATAAAGTTATATGTGAGAAAAAAAATAGTCAACTTTACATAGTCAACTTTCCTAAAACTTAAGCAGTTGGGATTCTGTTCGCTTCTGGCAAAATAAGTTAATTTAATGGTCAAACGAAGAATATTTCTGTGTCTTAAAACGGCACAAAATAAATTATTATCATATTTTATGGAAATAAAATATTCCATAAATATTGGAAATGGAATTTTATATTTTCGATAAATATTGCCTCATTAATATTTTATTTTCATTAATAAGTCTTTTTTCCGTGCGAATTTTGCGTCACAATGACTGTTTTTCGTAGGGTTAATAAAATGTTAAAAATCAAAATTAAGTAATAAGAAATAGTCATAAGAATAGTCTAGGATAATAATGAGAATAGTAAAGGATAATTTCTATACAAATTGTTATAAAAAAGAGACTGCGTTAAAAAGTTGTGTTTAATAATTCTTCTATATTATATTCAAGTCATGAGAAAGCAACTTAAAGTGATTCTAATGAACAACTTATCCCAGTATCAATTTATAACTTAATAAGTAAATGATTAATTCACTAGAGGGGTTGAAAGTCTTTTAAAAATCAATTGTTTTATTAGACAATTCAGGAAAGAAACCAACAAGAATAGGCCCAAACGTAGAATCTCGTGGAAAACGACGTGGTCCTTGTAATGTTCACTTTTTGCGTTCCTAAAAATGACAAGTTTATAATAATGTGGAATAATGCTAAAATGTCGTATTTCAATGAAAACTTTATTAGTCATGATTATTACTAAATAATTAAAGAACTGGTTAAAATAAATAAGGCTGATTATACTTTATAATTTATAATTTATTTGAAAACAATCCTTAAAGTGGTCTACTTATGAAGCACTTACTCTATTGTTCTATGATGTTTCACAATATATGTAGCTTACTGATTACGTCACATACAATAAATGATTCTGATTCTGATTCATCTGTCAAACTACAAAAGAGACGTGTATGAAAAATACAGATATCTTTTTTTTATTTGGATAAAGACAGTTCTCAGAATGATGTGCTTATTATTTATCTGTCATCTGCAGAAACTTGAACAATCGATTGTTACGGCGATTATCGAATGAGTGCATAACTAGTCGGCGCACTTTCGATTCGATTGTCTTCCGACAATCGATTCATTAATCTTCGTATCTTAAGAGGAAACCATTAAGTCTACGACAGAGCAATGCACGTTATCGGTTACAAAGCCGAGGTGACCGTGCGTATCTGGAACCGTCTTCCCAAACACGCAATTTTGACATTATTGTATAATTTAGTGTACGCAAGCTGACATGCGACGTCCATTAGTTCCAACCTTGAAGAGAAATATTGGTCACTACGGTTTGAATCGGATTGTCTACTGGTGTTCTTAAAATACGTGATATACCGGTTCTTAAAATACGTGAGAGAAGCGTATGCGAATCAACAACAAAGACCAATATGAATGTCGAAAGGGAAAAACTGTCTAATTACTCACGTACGCGAAACCTTTGCCCAAATACGGTTCAGTCGGGGAACCAGCGCCAAAAATGTGCGAGGGTTTTGTAAAAGCGGATACTTTCAGATCAGACAGTAATTTTGGCTATAGAATTGTGGAGATAGTCAGCAGGAAATTGCATTTCAGTTCTGTCGATCGAATACACTTACACGCATATTTCATGCGCACTACATATAAACACTTCATAGTAGGGTTGGTTAGAAGAGATTATCGTATGACGATAAACCTGCCTATTGTGAAAATTCACAATAAATAATATAAACAATGACATTGATAATGAAAGTGTTTATAATTTAACCAAGAAATAATAGAAATAATACAGAAAGAGTAGAATGTCATCTATTAGTCCATATGGACGACATCTATTAGTCCTCGGTGTCCATATGGACGACAACCTCTCATGGCGGCCACATATTCGAGAAATGCGACGCAAACTCTTCGGCCGATTTCATCCGCTGAATAGGCTGAAAAATATCCTCCCGGAGGAGAGCTACAATTTGTCAGTCTGCTCTCCTCCCCCTTCTGGATTATGGAGATGTCGCATTTCTCGACCTCACAGAGGAGTTATCCACCAAAGTTGAGCGTCTCCAAAATGTTTGCATTCGGTATATCCATGGCCTCAGAAAATTTGACCACATCACGGAGTACAGAGAGAAGCTTCACTGGCTGTCGACCCGGGAGAAAAGAGACAAGCGAGTTCTCTGTATGCTTTTCAAGATCTTGGATGGCGTCGCTCCCAATTATCTTGCCGGCAGATTTACTGCACTATCGGCTCATGCACGCCCTCTGAGATAAAAAAACAACCTATTACTCTCTATCCCTAGTCACAGCAGTGACTTCTTCTCATTCTCTTTCACCGTGCATGGAGCCCGTCTTTGGAATGCTTTGCCGAAAAATGTCAAGCCAACTTTTAAAAACAGACTCAGAAAGCATTTGAAATCCTCCACATAAATTCCCTTTCCCTTCCCATTCCCCTCCTTTTAAAACTTTAGCGTCCTTATAGGTGTTAGATTATTTTGATGTGGCAAATCTGTGCCCACAAAGAGTAAAGTATATACTTCTTTCTATCCTCCTTTATTTTATTTATCATACTCTTTATATAGGTTAAGTTTTGTAGTCTACTCGCAAATAATGTTCTTACAATAGTATAGGTTAGCTCTAAAATATTGCCTGCAGGCAATAAGCTCGGCTTTTCTTAAGAATAAAGAGTATTATTATTATTATTAGTCTATGTGAATATTACAGCGCGTAACTATTGCGTATTGAAATATGTGAGCTGTGATTTCAAAAATCATTTGATTTAATATTTTTATTACTTTATTTTGAGATAGGTCTAGATAATCGACGATGACATATCAATATATTACTAGCAACTACCGAATTCTAATATGCGATAACTAGCTTTAATTGATTATTCATGCTTTTATTGTATATTCTAAATAGATAAATTGAATACTGAATTGCCGATGAGAAAAGTCTCCAGACGCCTCCTGAATATTGCCTCACTTAGTGCTATATTTGACTGGTGCAAGCTTTCAGATTTTCCGATAGTGTGACTAGTCGAATGAAGCAGTCTTGCATGATCTTATTGGATAATAAGATCACGCTAGACTGCTTCGAAGTGCCTGCAAAGTGATAGGGCAACTTCTACATATATAAATATGCCTAGCACGCTAATACACTCTAGCTATTGCGCGCAGAGCTTTTTTCTGCATTGCGTGGGCTCGATCGCGGTCTGCTGCTTCACCCCACAATTCAACTTACCACTACGTAAGGGAGAGGACTGCGCAAGAGACCTCGAACCTGTAACCAGTCGGGAGACCGTAGTAATCTGGTTGCAACTGGGAGTAAGAGCGTGAGTGTCTGCCCGCTAGGTGATTAACCTGGTTATACACGTGCACAAATGACACACGTGCACAAATAATAAATTAATATTAATAATGCTATAAGGTAATAATAAAATGTATAAGTATAGTTAATATAAATATATATACCTATATATAATATATTTCACAATGTATTTATAATGTTAATATACATATGAACTTTTATAGAAAATATTATACTGGCTAGAAAGCATTGTTATAGGGTAGTAACCATTACCACAGCCTACGTACCTAATGGACGAAGAAATACCAATCAAACCCGAGGGCTGTTTATGGTATTTCTAATTTCTTCGAAGCAAGTATTTGAAGATAAATTAAAAACATCCAAACATTGAAAGTTTAGGTTATATGATCGAAGTGCTCTATAAAAATACATATTTTGACCATAATTGGTATTGACTCTCGGTAGATAAAATAAATCGCGAGCCCTGGTCTTATTGTTTGGGATTGGGTAGGAGATTCTACCAACAGAATAGGGACTGACTATTTTATTATTAATAATATTGTACAGAAAACGTATATCAGGTTGGAGGCGCCTATCCTCGAGTGAGTCCATGCTATGATGGTTAAGTCTCTCTGAGTAACTTTCGGAGGTTTGAAATGATTTAAAATCGAGATGTCTCATGAAGTACTTCTGGTAGTCTCGTGAAGTACTTCTGAAGTAATAACTGGATGTGTCAGGTGCCCTAGGGGATGCATGTAGTTTTTAATAGGATATAACTCAGAAACGGCTCATAATTGATATTAGTCGTTTAAGTAATAAATGTTCTACACAAACAGTTCTTTCCAATGGTATATAATTTACAGCTATTGGAAAAGTGGGCCCAAAATGCCCATACTATTTTATTTATTTATTGTTGGTGGTTCTGGTTGTTTCGGTAGTGCCATAAACCGCGCGCGGCTCTCGTTAACCTACAGAGTCCGCCGTGACCTCAAGAGAAGAGGAAAGTTTAACACCGCGATCCGCGGAGCATCTTGCTCTTGCACAACCGATCGCGTCCTTCGAGCATTGCACAACTGCGCAGACTCGTACACGCGCGCGAGCACACGCCCAGATCTATAGTCGGAACGAACGACGTCGACGCTTCGGCTCATCATTTGATTATTTTACGTATCAAACGGTTGCATTTATCTATTTGTACGCGTTCGGGTTATCAGTTATCATTGTGCTCGTACAGATATAATTGTAGCTAGTTATATGAGCAATAGAGAAATGAACAACCCATACTATCATTCTAGACGAATGCGCAACTAGATGAACATCTAGGCAAACGAAATACAATGCCTTACAATGCATTTCCTGTAACACATACACATACATATACATACACACACAAATACTAGATAATTTTTTGAATCAATACCATTTTAGTCTTTACACGACCTACATCGTCAAGAAACCATTTTTTGACTTTTATCTTAAATAGGTGTACATTTTAAACATTTTAAATTGACTCCTCTAATGAATTTAAAAATATACAAAAAGTTTCTAAAACTGGAAACTTTAGCATTTTTACAAAAGCTTTCTGACTTTAGCATTCTTATGACGCATTCTTATGATCTTCATTTATATTAATTTAGCATTCTGCTATAAATTACAATATAAGTCGTGTATAATATGTATCCAAAAGTATCACGGCATGAAATCAACACTCAACTCAAATTGCATCACTAGTCGATTGAAGAGGCCAGCGAACATGACTAACGATAGGGAAGGTGCGAATGAGAAATGTGAAAGAAATGCGTTTCAATGGGTATCCGTGCGAGCGAGTAGGATAAACGCGCCACACGAATGAGCAAGCGAGATAGTGCTACATGTGCACTTATGTGCGGCTTTCCCAAATACTTCGTACTTCAAGGTCGTGGACGCTTAGAAATAAACAATTAAAAATTGCACTTATATTTTTAATTTTTTAAAACTGTCCACATTACCAAACACCCTATGTACGCGATCAGTAGGTATTGTGCCATGTGTTAAAAAACTTTTAATGTTAGTAAGTTAAAGAAAATTCAGGTAGGGAGTCTACGGAAAACAGCAAGGGGTCTATGGGTACCTCTGATTTAAACATTCGTTTTTATTATATTATTATTTTTTACCTTATAGGCGTGTTTAGAGCGCCATCTACTGTGCGCCGCCATACTGTCGTGCCACAGAAGTCGCCATATTGAACATAATATTTTTTTATTATTATTATTTATTCCGTAGCCGGCGGTTGGGGAGGGGGTCGCCCTCGCAGCCAATACGCTGCTATCGGTGCCGCTGGATCTCGTACTCCATTCACGATTCGCTTCCATTCTTGACGATTTTTTTTCCACTTCTCGAGCATCCCTAGCCGATAATCGTTGATTTTTAAGGTGGTCTTTGATGTTATTTAGCCGGGTTTTCTTCGGTGCCGATCGCTGAATTCTCCATTCTGTCAGACTTGGTCTCGCCAAAGAAGTTTACGTGGCAAGCGATTATCGTTCATTCGGCAAACATGGCCGACCCATCGTAGTCGACGTTTTTGTACTTCTTCTTCGATCGTTGTTACTAGATCGCATCTTTCTTTAATTGTCTCGTTTCGAACCTGTTATTGAACATAATAACAGTAGACCAATATTTTTTTGAAACAACAATGCCATTCACACGGTGCGTTTTATAGTAAGATCCTGGTTGCCAAATTGATCCTAGTTCGATGTTTATCATTATTATCTTCCTAGCCGTGTTCGGTATAGCGACTGCATTACAGGCTCTTTTTTGGTGGTTAAGGGCTTTGCTGGTGCGCCCTCAGGTGACTGATGTAGCCGATCTTGGCTTGGAATGTGCATGCACATTAGTCGCACGTCAAGACACCATTAATGTAATTATACTGTATGGCCACTGGTGGTCGGGTCTTTAGCTCGTCGCGCTTGGCATCTAAGTCGAGCAGCATTTTCTTTTCGAAATCATCTACTTACATTACCCTGCACTGGGATTTAATGGGCCCTTGCTGAGTTGGCCACGAAGACCCATTCTGTTCAGGGCTGGTCACACTCACGGGTCAACACCTATCCGACGGCCTCCACGCACGGGGTGCAAACCTGGGTAGGACACTGGGTCAACTAGTCTCCCCTGGGAATCAAACCTCTGGCGCTCCTGGACGGTCTGCGCACCGAGCGATGTAAGCCAATCGACTGTGCACTCTGACTAACATATTGAGATGTCAACCACAACGGGCGAACCCGTCACCGCAGGACGTTTTAACGATTCATCGTTCTATCGACAGTGCAGTGAGCGTAGAAGACTTTGGACATTACAAATCCGACGTCTAGCTACGCCACAACCCTCAAGAGACCAACGCCTTTACCGCGAGATAGCCAGTAATGTTACCTGGTGGGCCGACATTCGCGCCCTTGCTTCCAATTGTGACCAGATTTCTCCGGTCTCTCGATTGGTTCTGAGTTAGAGGTCGCTTGCGCGGTCCTCTCCCTTACGAAGCGGTGAAACGGTGTACGCCGAATCTATCGCGGACCAAGGCGTCCTTTGCGCGACTCTGAACCGGGATCGGATGGCCAATGGTCATTTCAAGAGTAGTCGCCGTAAGGTAGGCAACCACCCCCGCTCTATAGGAAACAATACAGTTCCCAGACTCCCCCGACTGTTAGTCGGAGAGCACAATCGATTGACTTGCGCCGCTCGGTGCGCAGACCGTCCAGGAGCGCCAGAGGTTTGATTCCCAGGGGAGACTGGTTGACCCAGTGTCCTACCCGGGTTCGCACCCCATGCGTGGAGGCCATCGGATGGGTGTTGGCCCGTGAGTGTGACCGACCCTGAACAACAGTCGACTAACAGTCGGGGGAGTCTGGAAGCAGTACTGTTTCTTATAGAGCGGGGGTAGTTGCGGACCTTACGGCGACTGCTCTTGAAACGACCATCGGCCATCCGATTAAAAAAGTCTTATTTAATGGCCTAGTCAAGAATCCTGTATATGACTTAAGAGATTTGGATAATGCTGAATTCTTATTCCAGAGCATCCTAATGTAAAATAACGGATAATTCATGATAATCAACTTTGCCAAAGAACGTAATTTTTATTTTTATTTTTATCGACGACGGCTGTATTGCTAGATTTGACAATTAACTTAAATTTAGATATTTTTAATATACCCTCATCTATTTTCTTGACCATCATATCATTGCCTTGATAATTAATACTACAGACATTGAGCTCTTTTTTTGATCAGCAATTCTGATTATTAGATTATTTTCTATTTATCAATGGTTTTCAAACCAATTATAATTTACTAAAATTAATTTATATTGCCACAACTATATAATGATAGTTAATATTCTTTAATTAATTACATTATTTAAAATTTTAGAGACAAAGACGCATCCAAGTGTAGGAAAGCCTACCTACTGGAGCAGAAATAAATTGAAATTGAAATGAAATTGATCCTGGGTGAACAGCCGGGAATAGGACGCTGTGGTCCGCGATAGATTCGGTAAACACCGTTTCACCGCTTCGTAAGGGAGAGGACCGCGCGAGCGACCTCGATTTCGTAAACAATCGAGAGACCGGAGTAATGTGGTCACAATTGGAAGTAAGGGCGTGAGTGTAGGCCCACTGGGTAACATTCCTGGCTATCTCGCGGTTAAGGCGTTGGCCTCTTACGGGCTTGTGGCGTAGCTAGACGGAGGACTGTTTTTGTCCTCAAGTCTTCTGCGCTCACTCCAGGGAGATAGAACGACTAATCGTTAAAACTTCCTGAGGTGATGGGCTCGCCCGCTGTAGTCGACAACCCAAGTTGCACTAGTAGTCTTTATTCTGGGCGATCTTCCGCTTTACGCTTCCACTGAGAGGGCTCAATGTTGCACTTTTTGATGCGTCTCTAATCTAACAGATATAATCAATGACTATGACAATGACAAAGTACGATGTAAACATACATTTTTAGCGAGAAATCATTGATGAAATTTGTTTGATAAAAATGTATATCTGTTTAGTCATACAATAAAAAAAACATTGCCATTAAATTTGGAATCAAATAGTTGATCGTTATTGACTTAAATGACAAACAGGTCATCATGCCCAAGGAACCATTAGACACCGCTAAGCCTAGCAGCAGTGGAGAGATAAAGGCTGATAAGTAAGCCAGTAAAGTAGGTCAAGCAAGTCAAATCTAAAGGCGTTCGAGATGTAGCAAGGAACCTCCTCGTAAAAGAGGAAAAAATATCATATAATTATCAAGTATTATGGAATAATAGCATCGCCATTACTGCAGCTGCTCATCTGCATTCCAAACCGCCTTAAGGTACGTCCACAAGCAGCCAAAGATGAAAGTGCAAGCTTGAGGTGACCTCAAAAAAGAAGAGGAAAGTGTGTGCGCCGGTTTTATACCGGGCTATAAACAATTTATCAGTATAAACACCAGCTTACACGTTGCAGTTACCGTATTGCTCATCACTTGTAACAGCTTTTTGGGTTAACAGTGTATTACGTAGATGTAAATTACACCAACCAATGAAAATGACATAATGTGTTTTAATCTTTTACAGGCTACTCAACCTATGCCTTTTGGGCATAGTAGGTACTTGGGAAAAATTACAATATTCACACCTTCACACCACCTACCTTCACCTTTCGAAACATATGTACTGCCCGGGGGCATAGTGTTTAGATCGCCTGATCTTACATTGCAAGGTTCAGGTTTCGATTCCCTGCTGGGTCACCAATTTGCGTTGGGATAAAATTAACGGAATTAAAATTCAATTATGTCCTTCCAAATGCAAAACCAAGACACACACTTACACACATATTACACGCACACATACGTATAAACACTTTATAGTAGGGTTTGTTGTAAGAGATTGCCGTGAAATTTTACAATAAAGAGTAGAAACAAACAAACACCATCTACCTCTTCACATCCCCACCTTCACCATCACCTCACACATTCCCACCTTCACATCAACAACATTACACCATATCTTTATTGTCATTATGGTAATGATACATTATTTCTTAAATATTATGAAAATAATATCATCTCTCAAAGGCTATTCGTATAAACGTATATATATATATATATATATATACATATATATATATATATGTATATATATATATATATATATATATATATAATATATATATATATATATATATAAATATATATATATATATATATATATATATATATATATATATATATATATATATATATATATATATATATATATATATATATATATATATATATATATATATATATATATATATATATATATATATATATATATATATATATATATATATATATATATATATATATATATATATATATATATATATATATATATATATATAAATATATATATATATATATATATATACTTATATATATATATATATATATATATATATATATATATATATATATATATATATATATATATATATATATATATATATATATATATATATATATATATATATATATATATATATATATATATATATATATATATATATATATATATATATATATATATATATATATATATATATATATATATATATATATATATATATATATATATATATATATATATATATATATATATATATATATATATATATATATATATATATATATATATATATATATATATATATATATATATATATATATATATATATATATATATGTAGGTAAATAAATAAATAACAAACACTCACTCTTAACATTAATATTGTAAGAATTTATTTTTATTTTACTGCTGTCTGTCTTTGGTTCTATTTATTATTTTATTTATTTTTATTAGCTAATATATAATTATATTATCCTATTTATTTTTTGTTAGTTCTGATTATTCATATTGTTAAAATTCTGTGATAAAAGAGACCTGTGATCTCAGAAAATTACTCGGTAGAAATGGTGAAAACAAGCGAGACCCGATCTTCGTGGATTTTGCAAATAACATCTGGTGTAAGCTAAATGCAAAACCTGAAGCTAAAATAGACTCCAATAGGTCCAAAAATAACGAAGGCTCCAAATGGAGAGGCCCAGTATTGGTGTCAGTACTGATAACCAGCCGCAAACCACAGTATACCGAGTTAGAACAGTAAGCGTAATCTCGAGTGGTAGGGCGTTGCGTGGATAGGGCTCAAACAGAAATACTTTACGGCAAACGCCTGCAGTTGGATTTCGCGCTGGTGGGGATCGTCAAATTTCTCGAATGTTTGAATATCTGCGTCGGCGGAGTTGCTGTCATATGACGACGCCCTTGTCCGCTTACTTTTGTGAATTTCGTCCAACGGCAGTATAGACAGCGAGAACGACGCTTTTGGTACAATGTCTAGTAATCGTATTACGATTGCGGTAGCCCTTATTACTAGTAACTTCGCTTGCTTCTATTTCAACTTTTTTCTTAGGGAAGCTATTGTCCGTATACTGTGCCCAAACTAAATCATCATAATATCCACAGAATGAAGGTTATTCAGAGCCATGGAAAGAGCAACGTTGGGCCTTACACTGCGGGATATCCGCATGTCTATAACGTTGCGACGTCAATAAATAGTTTTTACTGAGAATAAAGTTAATTATTTATTGTTTTACACGCAATGGCGTGCGAATCTTAGATGAAAAAACTTAAATGCGCAAATGCTATATACTACTGCTTAATTGTCTGCGATTCTCGTCACATGGTTGATGTGACGAGAATATGAATAATAGAAATGATATATACTAAAAATACTAGATTCTGGTAAATTAATGTATTTGTATATATATATATATATATATATATATATATATATATATATATATATATATATATATATATATATATATATATATATATATATATATATATATATATATATATATATATATATATATATATATATATATATATATATATATATATATATATATATATATATATATATATATATATATATATATATATAAAAAAAGTCGTTTGAATCTCGATTTAATTTCAACAGATTTCTAACGACCTATTTCACTACACTGCTTAAATTCACTACTCTTACACTCACAAATTTGTCTGCCGGCTTATAATTAGTTGTTATGACCATTTTTATGCGTTTTATAATTATGTTTGATACAAATAAATAAATAAATAATAATAAAAATAATATTGAAGCGCTTTATTTAGTTAGACAAATCGGCGAGCTTATTGCGGTAAAGCAATGTCTTACAGCTAACTTTAACCTAATGGGAAAACATGTTTTGCGGTAAAAATAAGGTAAAATTATTATTAAAATCACTTATAAACGCAGCTTGTATCAAATGTACGTTCAATCATCAAAATATCAATTCTAGTCGAACATTCAAATCCAGCTATCAAAATATATTTTTTTAAAGCAATAAAGCTATAATAAAGGAAGGAAAGGGAGGGGAGGGGACGAGATAAATCTAATAGTGCGTGTTAAAGTGTTTTTTGAGCCTGCATTTGAAGCAATACAAACTCGGGGGTAAAAGATTCCAAAACTGACTCCATGTACGGAGTAGGAGTACGAGTATGTACTGTGAACAGAGATGACTACTGTGTGTGAACAGGGATTGAGAGAAGTAGGTTGTCTTCAGATCTCAGAGGGTGCTTTTGAGCTGATAAGAGTATTTAAGCGCAACCCCTTCAAGATTCTGAAGAGCAAACCAAGGACACATATATCTATCCTTTCTCAGGTTATCAGACAATGTTCACCTTCTGTCCGTAATATGGTTATACTTTCTTAGGTCAGAAATAAAGCGAATTTAGACATTTTGCAGCCCTTCACCCAAGGTGGCTAGATCTTTCTTGATGTTGGGAAAGGCGGCACCTGAATAACTAAGGAGATGGAGGAGAATAGATTGTCAGATTGTGATTTTGCTTATATGGGTGGCAATGCCTTAAGATGGTTTACTAAATGATTCCCATTATTCCCATTAACTAACTGATATACTTAAGTATATTTTGTATAACAGTTTACATATTTCATTCCAATTTAACACAAATTAATCAATTATTAAAATATGTTATGATTACGGCTGAACGTTATTAGTCTACACGATTCTAATAGATCTCCACACAATAATAACATGTTAAAGAACAAAATATTAAATGTCATAAAAATCTCAAAAAACTATTTAAAAATCTTTTGAAGTCTGCATAATATGAGATCGTGTGAAAGAACCTTTACAGAAGATGATGCTCCGGTCTTGCCGCCCTGTGTGTGATGCAACGCCCGGATTTTTCGCGCGGAATTTTCGGCGCGAATCGTGAAGGTCGTCATCTCGCCTCGGACCGAACGGCAAGGATGGCGCGCGCATCCGAATCGCCGATGTCACCGTCTGCTTCACGAAATTCCGTCGTCCATCAAATATCACATTCTAAGCGACATTCTCTATCATTTGACACCACTCCAATTAGAATCGGTTCAGTCATTCATGATATTATGGCAGCGAAAATATTTCAGGATATCAGGAGATCATGTTGTGGGAGGAGGTTGTTAGAATCACGCGAGACAAGAATTTGGCAGAATGAAACAGGCAGTGACATTTAAAAAGGAAAATGTTCCAAATTTAAAATGCAGTGCGCGAATTTGGAATATAGGGAGGATATGGCTGGCGTCCTCCCTTCCTTGCGACACATGTCCGCCTGATACTTTGAATTGGGGTTGTAGACCAATCGGAGAATTTACCGCTTTTGGACGTGTCACAAATAGGTAGTATAATACAACCTACGTAAGTAACAGCTACTTATTACATGCTTTTTACGTGTACTAGTTTGAGTAGTTTACCTATTTAAAAAAAAAAGAAAATCTTCAGTTTAGTTATCAAAAATTGATTAAAATAATTCACAATTATATTTAAAGGAATAAAAAACACGACTTCTGTTACAAAAAATGAACTACTGTATTGATAATGAATTTTTTAACGTTTTTTTTAATAAAATATTTGTAGTTTATGTATTTATCTATATATATATTTATATATATATATATATATATATATATATATATATATATATATATATATATATATATATATATATATATATATATATATATATATATATATATATATATATATATATACATATATATATATATATATATATATATATATATATATATATATATATATATATATATATATATATATATATATATATATATATATATATATATATATATATATATATATATATATATATATATATATATATATATATATATATATATATATACTAGCTGCGCCCAGCGGTTTCACCCGCGTTGTGATGGAAAATAGTGATAATGATGATAGAAAACCATATATCTTTATAAATTATAGCCTATGTGTTATTCTGGTGTGTAAGCTATATTATTGTAAAGTTTCATCAAAATCCATTTAGCAGTTTTTGCGTGAAAGAGTAGCAAACATCCATACATACATACAAACTTTCGCGTTTATAATATTAGTAGGATAGTAGGAGAGAATTTAAATTTCGAATGTCAATTTCTTAGATTTTTTTCCTACTTACTTGACAGTTATCGTTATATTTTAGATAATTCACACTATATCATTATAAATTATAGCCTATGTGTTATTCTGATGTGTAAGCTATATTACTGTAAAGTTTCATCAAAATTCATTCAGTAGTTTTTGCGTGAAAGAGTAACAAACATCCATACATACATACAAACTTTCGCGTTTATAATATTGGTAGGATATACATATATATTTCCAGAATGTACGCAATCAGCAATCAAAATTCATTTTACACAAAACACAATATATTTATGTTAATATATAAACATTTGGAGATTTGGGCATTTACTTAATATTTCGACAGTTAAACTACTGTATGCCACTTAGAATGACATAACGATTCTAACAATACTGCACACTTTCTAATCGGTTTAGTCTTTTAGAAGTTATAGTGGAATAACGAAACGGAAAACAAATATAGTGATACCCTGAACACATTACTCTCCTTTTTTGTTGGTCAGTCGTGTAATAATTGTGAATTGTTAGCATCAAATCATATAAACAGACAATATGATTTAAAAATCTTTAGTTAAAATACTGATAAAAAAATCAAATATTACTGACAAAAAATACTAAAAATATTCAAGTAAGTCAATATATTCGATAGGTAACTACTATTATAAAATGCTGTTTTTCAATTGATGTAATATGAAAGCAATACCGTCAGACAAAGAATCTCTTGAATATTTTTATAAACTAGCACTTGACTCTCCATGCAGGTTGTTAAAACGTATCTCATATAAGATATCTATAGATCTGCTCATTGCTTGAGGACTTGACATGAAAGAATAAATGAATGAGTGAACGAATCGAATCTTTATTGCATTACATAATAAAGGTAATATTGGGTCCTAAACTATGAAGTTGCAGTTCTACAAAAGAAATTTAAGGCCTAAAACTTTGTATGAAAAATATATATTTATTTAATAGAAATATTGACCTCTATTATATATGCAAATTTGTCATTTTAATGGGAGTTGCTAAATTCCTCTTCTGTAAAACTCTCGTGAACAGGAACCAATGAATGCTTTGAAGGAATTTTTCGTCGACTCTTCAAAGTTGTTTTTTTTCCCTTGTAAAAAGTTATCTAAATTTTGAAAAAAAATTTAAGTCTATTGGAGCGAGGTCTGGCGAGTACGCTGGGTTACTAAGAGTCTCCAGCCGCAACTCCTGTAACTTTGCGACTATTTGGAGTGAAATTTGTGGTTATACAATAAAATAATATTAAAAAAACTCCTTGACGATATAGGTCGTTCAAGGACAAAGAATGATCTTCTGCAAATCACCTTTTAGAAATAATATACCTGCATAAATGTGATTATAAGATAATAAACATAATGTAACATAATATATGTGTATGTGTGTATGTATGTATATGTATATGTATATATGTGTATATGTATATCTGTGTGTGTGTATCTGTCCTACGTCAGTTATGCTTCTCCACCCAAGTCTGAAAATAAATCGTATGCCCAGATACAGGCTATACTCGGCCTAGTTGGGCATGCGCTGCCCATGGTCATGTGAATGTGGGTCGTCGTTTACTTCGCACCATTATTTGGTATGACCATTTTATGAATTTTGCATGTTATGTTTAAAATAAATAAATAAAATAAATACGTTGTAGTTATACAATGCTAAAGCAGTGGTGATGAACCAGGCTCGCTTATTTAATTACAAGCTGCTCTATCATTGTTTGTAGTTCTTAACAGTACACATTTACGGTAACTGTATACCTAGACTGCAAGAAGCTGTAATAGAAAATACTGGCACAGGATATCATATTTGACAATAATGCAAATTTTCAACTTTACTATGGTTCCAAAAATGAAAATATTTGAGCAAAAACAAACGACGAAAAGAAAATTAACAGCTGATTATTAAATAAATTAATAGTTTTAAAAAAAATGCACGTAAAAACCAAAAAATGCCTATCTTCCGGCTTCATCATCAGACCTTGAAACCTAATCATGGTTAAAGTTCATTCCAAGACTTTTCTAACAAGTACAAACACAGCTACATATGATACGATGTTCCATCATGAAGTTCCAGTTCATATCTTCCGACTCTATCATCAGATCAGTTCTACAGTACCATATTATTGTATTGTCATCAGAACTACATACAGCTGCCAATTTTCATGACGCTACGATCCTTGGAAGATGGTTAAATTAGTTACCTTAGATTCCATTACATAGTTAGTTACATACAGGTCGACACAATAAAAGCGTGTTAAAAAGAATCATAACATTGAAATAAATTTTATGTCAATTTGAAATTCAAACTCAATCCCAAGTTATCCAAGTTCAAAATAGCCATTGTGAAAAAAGAGCAATTACATAGGTAAGGACCCAATACATAATTTACATTAAATGTAAGACAATTGGTCTTATTATTACACAACGATATCTCACATCCAACCATTGCAGATACAAGTAGAAGTGTTTAGGTGAGATATATTGTAATAAAGATAGCAAAAATCCAAAAAGATTAATATGTGTAAGTATACTTATATAGGAATATAGGATAGAATAGGGAAATTATGGTCTAGATTTCTTTAGAGTGTTTTTTTTAGTGACTTAAAGCGACAGAACGTTTCTGACATAACTAGGCAACATGGTTCCATAATCGGACTTCATAGATAGTAAATGAATACGAATATAATCTGACTGATAGACCATGACACGATAACAGAGTAAAGATTGGTCAAGACGCATAGGTGAGGTGGGTTTATAAAGGACGTTATAGAGGAGAGATAATTTATGCAAATATCTATGCTCACGAATCCTCAGCTAACGCAGTTTGTTGCGGTATTCCGTAAGGTGGTCGAACTTGCGTAGGTCAAAGAAGTATCTAATTTGGAGATTGTGTAGGCGTTCGAACTTATCTAGAATACATTTACTTACATTTTAGAAACAAACGTCGCCTTAGTCCAAGATGGACAATAACAGGGATTGTATAAGAGATTGCTTCACTCCTGCTGGTAGGAATGTGTGTAACCGTCGTCGGAGACAAGGACAAGGCATAGAATGACTGCATTTATGAAAAAAAATTGGTAGAATGGGTATTTTTGTACGAAAGGCGTACAAGGAGTGCAAAAACTAGGGACATAACAATAATCGTTCGTTCAATAACATGTCCGAGCCAGGTTAAGACACAATCTCTCCAAAAATACGAGGCCTGGATGGCCATATCGATTGCCTCTTGTGGATTCTGATGGCAGGATCGAAGGTGATCTTCATCCTGCAGCGTTCCACATGGTGGTGAACGGTTAGTGCCGCTTGGGCCACAAGATTCATTTTGTTCATAGATCGGCTTAACTCAGAATTCAGCTCCTATTCAGAAGCCTCCTCGAGTGGAAGGCTACCCCGGGTAAGACTCCCGTGTCTCAGGCCTCAGATTTGGTGGACCGGTTTCTCCCAACGGGATTGCATCCCGGCGCCACTGGACGGTTTGAGCACCGGTCGGCGACGCCAATCGGTTGTGCATTCTGACTAATTGCTGAAGGGGTCTGGAGACTATGGAAATACACTGTTTCCTAAGCAGCGGGGGTGGATGTTCACCTGTTTTCATGCCACTCTTGAAATGACCTTGGACCACTCGATCCCGTGTGGCACTACTGGCAAAGAACGCCCAGGTCCGCGATAAATTCGGACCTGTAACCAGTCGGGAGGACGGAGGTATCCTGAAGGTTAATTCTAGACGGAGATATTCTGCCAAAACTGGTAGTCAGAGGGCGAGGCTTCCCGTTGAGTACCTTTCCTGGTGCCTAGAGTTGGCCTCTGACGGGCAGGTGGCGGAGCTTGACGGTGGATTGTTTTGTCCTAAGTCTTCTGCGCTCACTTCACGGAAGATTCTTCCTGAGGTGACGGGTTCGCCCGTTGTAGTTGACAACTCTACTACTGCAGCGTTCCACAGCTGCATATTGGGTTCTCTGTTGTAGCCCCGGCGAACGAAATGGTCTCTGCATATTGTCACACCCACGATCAGTCTGTTCAGACTATGCCAGGTGGTGTAGGGAAGATGGAACCCGCTGCTTTCTCTTCCTTTACATTCTCGCTAAAAGAAGCACTCCATTGAGTGATGCGTATTCAGTATTCAGTATTCAGTATTTAATTTATTCATTCAGAATATACAATAAAGCATCAATTAAAGCTAATTATCGCATATTAGAATTCGTCAGTTGCTAGTGATATTTTAATATATATAGATATAAACCTATTAAACCAGAAATATTAATTTGACAATAGCGTTGATTAAAGTCGGCTTTATACGGCAGACAAATAAAATTAAAAAAATAGAACTGTCTCCATGTACATGAATATACATATAAATTAAATAATTATTATAAGAATAATTATAGTCATCTTAGGCACTTTATACAAAAAATAATCACACAATAGAAAGTATTGAAGCAAAATTGGAAAAAAAACAAAGTATGCATATGGTCAGATATGTTACGTTAAACATTGTAATCAACATATTAAATATTAAATTCATAATATTATTGTTAAACAATATAAACTAAAATGAGGTACCCGGAAGTTACATATTAATGTTATTCCCATTTGAAAGAATCGGCATGCTCAAAATAAATCACCCAGCTTATAGAAAGCATGTGTGGAGGCCTTTGTTTCCATCTTTCTTGTAGAGAGTGGTAGCTGGTTAAAGAGCTTATATCTCAAATATCCAAAGGACTTTTGTGTCTGCGTAAGGCGTACTTTAGGCAGGATAACAAGTCATCACGTCTGCGTTTATTGTGGGAGTGTATATTCCCGTTTACCCCTTGTTCGTTAATATTAGATTTAGCATATAGTAGACATTGTAAAACATATTCAGAAGTAAAAGTCAGCATTTTGTACTTAATAAAGTATGGTTCACATCGATGACTATGGCCATGGAGCGGTTGTCTCCGGCTCATGAACAACTTTTAGCGATTTGAGGCGATTGTGGGGTGGTTCGTATCCTTGCAGTGGGTGTCTTGGGTCATCTATCACCTTTAAGCGTTCTGAATCAGCCAGGACATCACGACAGGGAGAGCGATACCGATAGAGCGATACCATCACGACCTAACAGGGAGAGCGATACCGATGAGTGGATAAAGCCTTTCGACGGGAGTCAGCCGTTTGGTTTGAGGCAGCTGGAGACAATTCGTGCAGCAACGTTTACAGCATTATCGACCAATTAATTGTGATTGTGTAAAGAAGTAATAATATCAAATTTCAACTCATTAACCATGTCGTAACGAAATATAGACCAGTTATGAAATCTGTTTATATATGGTTTACTATGTAAATGGGGTTCATTATAAGCCGTTATTTGAATCAACATTTTAAATAAAATCCAACCGTAAGCAAAAACCAACTAAGTCAAAATGTAAACAGCTGGAGGACATAAATAAAAAAAAAACATCCAGGAGATGCTAATAGGCCAGACTTTCTATAATCTGGCCGAATTTGAGGGCCATGATTTTTCAAATATTATGCCCATTTAAATAACTTAAAAAAGTAGAACCTTATTGTCTGATTATTTTATATGGTCTTATATCTGTACTTTTAGTTTAAAATGCATAACGTAGATTTAATTTGATTATTTAACATTTTACTGACTATTTGAATATTTCGATGAATAATTTTACCACGTATCTTATCGAATTACTAACTACTTCAAATAATAGGCTTTTATTCTGATTATTTATATTTACAGTTTGACAATCTAGTAGTTAATTCTTGACTACCTATGTATGTTCAGTAAAGAGTAGTAACGAAACGTACTACCTAACCCAATTATTTTGACACGTCCAAGAGCGGTCTTTATCCGTCAATTGGACACGACGAAAATGTAATGTAATGTAATGTAAAGTCAGACCGACTATCTCAGCCAGAAAGTAAAAACGAAATCACACGAAACAGAAAACACTCAGAACGCCCTAACGTACAACGAAGGAATGACAATGGCCCAGGTGCAAGATCATGCCAGCCAACCAAACACTGAGAATATATCTCTGTGTTGTTTATTTACTGTGTATCTTTCATCCATACATTATTATTAGACTTTCCTAACGTTAAACAATATAATGCCGATGGCCCAGGCGCAAAGGCTTACCCGACACCCCCATACTAATCATCTATTTCTATCTTACTTATTAGTTGTTTCTCCTTCATCCATAAACTTATTTACTGCTTTAGCTTTCGGGATGACTTATAATACAAGAACTTATTTGGGAATATGCTGTTATGTTTATTATTAAAGCTGATATTAATATAGGCTTATAGTTCGAGACATTTTCTATATATTTTATCTACAATGCAGTGAATGAATTAGTACTAGTAAATAAATAACTTTTGATATTTTTTATTTAAAACTCATATATCAAATATTATATAAAATATGATAAAAATCACACATATAATATTTTGAAGCAAAGTATGAAAACAGTTGAGCGCGATGCACTACCTATCGATAGTGCAAATATTGCAGTGCGATGGTGTAAATATCAGAAATACTGTTTATTCGCTATTTTTTATCTATTGCTAGATGGCGCACAGCGCTCAACGTTTGTCAAACTTTTATTTATTAGTCAAAATTGTTAAATTCTATCAAAAAAACCTTATTTTTTTTTTTGTTTTTCCTTGTTTTTAAAATCAAAAGTTAGTCATTTGCTCTTTCAGATTCATCCTCTTCAAGGAAGTCACTAATTAAAATCTCACCCTTTATTTATTTATTTATTTATTTATTTATTTAACAGGAAAACATACAGCGCTACAAAAAAATATTACAATTACATTAAATACAATATTTCTGGCCGATGACATGCTTTCAACAATAGTTTTAGTTAGTTAAGTCTCCAATACGCACAGTGCATTCTGTGGGGGTTGGGAGGGGAAAAGGAAAGGAAAAGGAAGGAATGGGTGTTAATAGATTTTAAGTAATAATGTGCAGTAAAAAAAATAAAAATTTGAAAAATTTGAAAAGTTAAGAAAATGAAGAAAAAATTACTCCATCATATAAACCTATCATATACAGTTAAAGAACAACGTTTATACGTTTATACGTCATATACAGTTTATATACCTTGTATATGAATAATAAAAAAACAACTTAATGTTTTAATAACACAAAGTATGTATAAGTATTTTGCTAAAAAAAATGTAATTAATATATAATATATTTATCAATTTCAACACTCAATAACTTTTGTCAGCCACGAACTTCAGCTTAGCTGCTATAGAATTAAATGTTACACATGTCTATTCTATTCTATTCTTGTAATAAACTTTCGTTTGGTGTTAATAGAAAGTGTTAAAACAAACTTTGCAAGTGGGTAGGAAATTACCCATTCTTATTTTCGAATATATTTAATCAACTAGTCAAGGATCAAACAAAATGGATAGTTGTATTTTTGTAGATCGAAGGTCAGATATTTTTAGAAAACACATCTGATGAATCTATCTAGCTTAACCTAATTATACAGGACGTGAATTAGCAATCTTAATCGCTTCATAGATTAGCAAAACTGTCAAAACATGACACGAAACTAATCGCATAGGAATTCCTAATTTACAGGAAAAATATTCGTAATCGATTATATTATTTAATTTCGCCATTTACATCACCGTCTGACATAATTTAATTTAACGTCATTTGAAAGTGTTTAAATTTATCCTTCCTAGTTGCTTGCAATGTATAAAATCGATTTCGTTTATGCAAAACAGTTGAGAAACTGGCTTCTTAAAATACTACATTTATTCATGGATGAGTTTTTTTAATGGAATATATAGTGTGTGAAAGATTGTAGTATGTCATTAAAACATTATGCAATGTTTTCCTTTTAAGAATTTCCCTGTTGGTCAACTACGTGTGTTAGTCACTAGGAAATAAGTGATACATAAAATAGATATTGATGCCTTTTATTATATTTCAATAAAAACTTTTCGAAGTACTGTCCATGCGTGTATACGAATCGACCTTAAGATATTTGGTGATGTCGACTACAACGGGTGGACCCATTACCTCAGGAAGTTTTAATGATAATGATCGTTCTGTCTCTCGCGAGGTGAGCGTAGAAGACTTTGGGAAGATACAAATCTAATGTCCAGCAAAGCCATGAGCCCGCCAGAGGCCAACGCCTTACGGCGTGGCACTAGGAAGGTAACTCAGTGGGGCCACCCTCCCTGGCTACCAGTTTTTGCAGGATATCTAAGCCTGGAATTAACCTTCAGGATACTTCCGACTGGATACGGGAGCGCGGCCTCTACCTATTGTATTACAGCGGTAATTCAAAATAAATTTATTGCGGACCTATTTGCCCGTAATGCCACTCGGGATCAGATGGCCAATAGGTCAACACTCCCGGTACTTAGAAGACAGTATATTTTCATAGTCTCCACACTCCTTCAGTAATTAGTCAGAATGGATTTGGCTGACGCCGCATGGTGAGGAAACCGTCCGGTAGCGCCGGAGGGCAACCCCACAGGGGAAACCGATCCACCAGCCGTGAGGCCTGAGACGCGAGGATCCTTCCCGGCGTATTCCCTCACATGGGGAGGCTACTGAACACGAGGTGAATCGTAAGTTGGGCCGACCCGAGAACACATTGGATCTTATGGCCCAAGCTGCACGAAACCGTTCGCTGCCCTTGAGACAATTGGAAAATCTGAACGTGTTTAACCAATCTTTAAAGAGACATTTATTTAACGTAAGAATACCTGAAAAGTTGTTGAAGAAACATTTATTTTTACACAGCCACTAACCAAGTACCTCACCTTGTCCTCTCCTTTATCCTTTCCTAGGCAACCTTAGCATAAGTTACTGACGTATACTTGTATAAGTTTATATTAAATTTAACTTTACTACTTCTTTGTGTATTGTACTGTGAAAATTAAGAATTATTTTATCAAATGGTTGACTGTAAGATATCGCTATAGCGATAAGTCCGCCATTTGTGCATAAATTGACTTTTTTTTATAAAACCAGTGTAATATTCATTAGGTTATGTTTTTATAGCACAATAAAGTTATTCTATTCTATAACTCGTTGATAATGGAGCTTTCCATTGGTGAAAGAATTTTTGAAATCGGATGAGTAGTTTTTGATATTACTTCCTACATACAAACTTACAAGCTTACAAACAATACTTTTTTATATTATTAGTATAGATTTATAAGTATAAATAAATCTTTAGTCACAACAACCCTGGCGGTATGGTAGAAAGATATTGCCACTTCTGCAATAGGACCACCATTTTATACTCTATTATGTGTGCAATACAGTTTTTCAAACGAACAAACATTTATTTATATAGCAGTCATACCTTGATGATAACTTTAGTAAATATTGCATTATTTAAATATAACATTATTTTATTCTAGAATCTTATGTGCTCACCACCCTTAGAGCACATCAATTCAACCTTGGCTTGACCGAGAGTAAGGACTGCCGAATATGTGGCGAAGAACCTGAAGACAGCATACACATCGTTGGTCACTGCCCAGGCCTCGCCGCGAAAAGACACAGTTTACTGAGACGAGCCTTTCTCGAACCCAGCGATCTGCCCAACTTAAAGGTCAGTGATCTGCTTGGACTGGTAAGCAGTACCGGGCTATTAGTAAACCCACAAAGTTGGTATTTACAAAAGAAACTTATAGATCCAAGTGAATACAAAGGGCTGGAAACAAGCCTTCACTCCGTTTACTACTACTACTACATGATTCTAGAATGGCTTGATTAAGATTAAAAAAGATATATAAGAAAAAATCCAGTTTTACAGTTAAAGGAAACACACAAGAAGGTCATTGCAATAATAAATCTATAATCTTTTTCTCACAAACAACTGATCTGAAGCCGCAGCTAAACTTTTATCAGCTTGGTAATATTTTGTTGGATAGTAAATGCCAATATTCTAATTGGCAATTAAACGAATACTACTTTTAATTGATGTTTCAAATGTCCCCAATATCTGTTTTAACCGTCCACATTCTGGGGATGTTTGATACATGTTTCAGGGTCTCATTGTTATATAAAGATTTCTTTAAATCATAAGTCAAATATTAAAATATGTAAAGAAACTACATTTACATTAATTACATACGATTTTAGACGTAGATATATATATATATATATATATATATATATATATATATATATATATATATATATATATATATATATATATATATATATATATATATATATATATATATATATAT
>OX155975.1:11635736-11730349 GCA_944548615.1 Micropterix aruncella | reverse complement strand
ATATATATATATATATATATATATATATATATATATATATATATATATATATATATATATATATATATATATATATATATATATATATATATATATATATATATATATATATATATATATATATATATATATATATATATATATATATATATATATATATATATATATATATATATATATATATATATATATATATATATATATATATATATATATATATATATATATATATATATATATATATATATATATATATATATATATATATATATATATATATATATATATATATATATATATATATATATATATATATATATATATATATATATATATATATATATATATATATATATATATATATATATATATATATATATATATATATATATATATATATATATATATATATATATATATATATATATATATATATATATATATATATATATATATATATATATATATATATATATATATATATATATATATATATATATATATATATATATATATATATATATATATATATATATATATATATATATATATATATATATATATATATATATATATATATATATATATATATATATATATATATATATATATATATATATATATATATATATATATATATATATATATATATATATATATATATATATATATATATATATATATATATATATATATATATATATATATATATATATATATATATATATATATATATATATATATATATATATATATATATATATATATATATATATATATATATATATATATATATATATATATATATATATATATATATATATATATATATATATATATATATATATTCGATTTATTTTTAAAAATAAAAAAGCAGGCTACATAAATTTTGAATCTTGCATAAATTTTATGAAATGATATATTGTACGCTTTTTTTTCATTCCCACAAAAGTTGTCCTAAAAAATCAGGTTTTCATAAAACTCGTAACATTTTAATAGTTGATTGTGATGTAACAAAATAATGTTTATACAATACATATTTTAGAGAATATTTGCATATTTATTACTTAAACTTTTAAAATAAAACAAAAATTAAGAAACTTACTTTTTTACAGCTGTTTTTGTCTCTAAAAGTAGTGCACCCCCGTCTCACATCCAACTGACACTGACACTTTTAATATATATTTTTTAATAATTTATTTTTATTTAATATTTTAAATAATCGTTCGTTTTCGTTTGCCACAGAACCGGCCGGCGCGGTGTATCCGGCATTACAAAGATGCCGCTGCCTTCGAGACACTCTTTTATAGCCATTTAATGCACACTGGCTTGGCCGTATGGGGGCGAACGCGAAGGCATAATAATTCTGATGTGTGGTTAAGCGAAGGAATGTTCACGGAATTATCCTTGTGTGTTGCCCATTACTAAATATTGCCGTATCCTTGTTTGAAAATTGCCGTATCCTTGGATGAAGCGCATGAGAATAAATACAATAATAAAAGCCACTCATTATATTGTTTTCGTTTGTCTAGCCATTTTATATTACTATAGAGATTATTATGATACTCACAGAAAAAGCTTTTGGGGTTTTTAACGGACTTTTTTCATGGATTTCTCGCCACATGGTTGCTTGGGTATTTGGCTACTAATTCATTTATAATTTATGGCAGAATCAGTTGTAATGATGTTACGAGGAAATACATCGGCATGCCACCAGGAATAAAACCCATTACCTCCAACCGATCATAACACGTACGGTCAAGTTTTTAATAAGTTTTTAATAATTTTCTCGATAAATTAAAGGCGATTAAAACAATGATATTTTTAAGAGATCCATCCGGGTGTATCTGATTAAAATCAACATGTATGCGCATAACGATATTTTCAAATACTTTGAAAACAGCATCGAGCATACCAGTGTAATTTAATGGGCTATTTATTTTATTGTTAATTGTTATATTGTAGTCCTTTTTTGTCGATTAGAATATTTTTTGAGTAATTTTTGAATACACTTTAATCATACTGTGTTAAATTAGGTAACTAATTTAAGATTAATTTAATATACTTGACAGTACTGCACAATTGTAATGGTTTTAATGGAAATAAATACTCTTTTTTATGTACAGGTTGAGGTTTAATTGTTATATTGTAATCCTTTTTTGTTGATTGGAATATTTTTTGAATAATTTTTGTGTGCCCTTAAATCATACTTTATTAAATTAGGTAACTAATTTAAGATTACTTTAATATACATGACATTACTGCACAATTGTAATGGTTTTATTGAAAACTAGCGGAACCCGGCGAACTTCGTCTCGCCACGAATTTGTTCGCTTAGCAGCAGATGGCGTTAACATAGGTAATTTTCATCGACAGTTGTTTGAAATTTGCATTGTTTGTTTAAATTCTTCATTGAAAGCAGTCTGCTTGTTTATTTTTTGTCTCACCAAAAGAGCAGTTTCATCAATTGCCATTTGTGGATTGCTAGTGCTCGTTGTGTCCTAACTGGAGGAGAAAAGTGTGTAAAAGTACGATTTTGTTTGACAGAGAATGTTAGACATAAAATGCTTAGAATCTGGTGCATTTCCAGACACGAACGATCCTAATGGAACCAATGGTGTCAATCTCATTTTACCCCCTGCGCAACACAAAGCGAGTGGTTCGTGGCGGTACTTCAATGCATTGCAATATTGGCACAAATGGTCCATTTCTCCAATTTGCATGCATTTATAATCGCTGTATCGTTTCGTCAGGTCATAATAGATTGCCTCTCTGTATGTGTTTTGTCTCAAATTCAATCGTCTTCGCACTGCAACATTACGGATCCGTGCCGCTATATTCAATTTTTGGCGACGCTCATCGCTTTCAGTTGCTCGAACCTCTCTTCACGAGTTACACAAATTCATTTAATTCAGTTGATTTACCTTCAGAATCACGAAAACGCTATCAAGAAATCTTAAAATTCAACTTAACTGTCAAACGTTAACTGTACCGCCATCTTGATTTTCGAATTTTTATTCTTGTCAAGCAACGCCATCTATGATCAAGCTTAGTACTAAAATAATTTTCGGTTTTTCTCATTTTTCTCACTTTTCCGAGAGATTTTCCGGATTTTTTATTGCCTATAGTAAGACCGAAGTGATTATGAACAAAACAAAAAAAGAATCATCCAAATCGGGTTAGCCGATCGTGAGTTATTAGGTAACATACATAAAACCCGACTCATTTTTATTATATAGATAAATGCTCCTTTTTTTATGTACATGTTGAGTTTTAATTGTTATATTGTACTTAGCTTTTTTGTTGATTGGAATATTTTTTGAATAATTTTTGTAGTGCCCTTTAATCATACTTTGTTAAATAAGGTAACTAATTTAAGAATAATTTAATATACTTGACATTAATGCAGAATTGTAATAATTGTTTAAATGGAAATAAATACTCTTTTTTTTCTTATGTACAGGTTGAGTTTTAATTAATCGGCATCCTTTAAGAGGGTGAATCGGTACGAGCAGGTATGCAACTTTAAATTAAAAATAGGAAAAAAAAAACGTTAAAAAAAATCTTTTACTTTTTTTTTACTTGAAAATTTGAAGAACTTGACTATTAAGAAAAAAATTGACAAGTGGTAAGTAGAATGTTACTAATAAACAATATTATTGATATTTTACCTATCTCTAAACAGCGCATCGAGCTTAACGTTTTTGAACATTTAAAAAAATATATTTTTTAAATATTATTTCCACATTTTTTTTATTAAAAGTTACTTACTTGCTCGCACTAACTCACCTCCTTCAAGAAAGTAGGTTAATTAAAAGTCAGCCTGTATATATTTTTATTTATCCATAATTTAGAATACAAGATACAAGGTACAAAAATTCTTATCCAAATACAAAAACAATTTTTATAATAGTACATACTCTAAACCTAGCTCAAAAAGAAAATTAATTTCTTGGACATATAATTGTGTACCACCTTACTAGGAATTAACCTGTGTTGAGGTGGTTCTAATATATTAAGTTAATTTCTTTCCAGATTAAGTTAATTCCTAATTTAAAGTTAATCGAGTTATTAAGTTAATTTCTTTCGAGTCTCATCTGTTACCGTAATAAAATAAAATAAAACGAAAGCAATTTTTTTTATTATCTATATCATTGTCTAATATCAACCTCACATGAAATGCGTCTTGCCTGTAACTGGCCGTTAAAGAAAATAAAATTAAATATTTACTTCTATCGAATGAACTATTCGTATAATCATACCCATTTTAACAATTTTAACCGACTTCAAAAAATGAGGAAGTTATCAATTCGGTTTTATCTTTTTTTGATATTGTTTGTTACCTCAGAACTCCGTCATTTATGAACCGATTTGGAAAATTATTTTTTTATTTGAAAAAATATACTTCCAGATTCATCTGATTTTTATCAAAATCCTGTTTTGATGATGGTATCCATAAAGAATTGAGAAAACTCTTTAAATATTATTATTTTAAGTTGAAATTTGTTGTGTTGTTGTGAATGTTAGTTCCGTTCCGATTACAATGCATTTTTTTATGGTAAGCATGACCTGATTCTACAACCAGGTTTGGCTCCCGACGAGGAGACCCCTCAACGGTCAACAGCACAGACACGAAATTTTGTATACGCATTCGGTTATGATAGCCCGTTATAAGTTTCATCATGACATAGCTGCTACACCCAGGATTGGCCCCAGTCTGGGGGACTCCTCAACGGTTAACAGCGCAGACTCGAAATTTCGTTTCGAAAATCCAATTACGACAGCTAGTTCTAAGTTTCACCAAGACAGGACTGTGGCATATTGAGTTGTCAACCACAACGGGCGAACCCGTCACCGCAGGACGTTTTAACGATTATTCGTTCTATCGACCGTGCAGTGAGCGTAGAAGACTTGGGACATAACAAATCCGCCGTCTAGCTACGCCACAACCCGTGAGAGTCCAACGCCTTACCGCGAGTGAGCCAGGAATAAACCCGGCGGGCTCGAGATACTCGCGCCCTCACTACCAATTGTGACCAGATTTCTCCGGTCTCTCGATTGGTTCCGAGTTCGAGGTCGCTTGCGCGATCCTCTCCCTTACGAAGCGGTGAAACGGAGTGCACCGAATCTATCGCGGACCAAGGCGTCCTTTGCCCGACTCTGAACAGGACTGTGGCAGCCAGGGTTGGCTTCCAATGAGGGAACTCCTCAACGGTCAACAGCACAGAAACTAAATTTTGTATGCGCATTTAATTATGATAGCGCGTACTAAGTTTTACCATGACATGGCTGATGCACTTATAAAAAAAATTGGAGTCAGTTTTTTTTTGATAAAATTTTGTCTATTATTTATAATTTCTTTGTAGTGACGTCATAATGGCGATGCTTATTGTATTAAATCTTACTAAAGACCATATTAAGGTGTTAGTTTCGGCTGAAGGCGGGATGTCCGGTTCTAGGCTTTTTAGTAACGGCGCAGTGGAATCCACAGTTGCGACTTTTTAACTACCGCATTGAAGAAAACTTCTGTTAATTCGAACACTTCCAAACTGTCAAATGCAACGGGCGAACCTGACACCTCAGAAAGGTATAATGATATATCATAATTCTTTTAACCGTGGGCTGATCCCTAACCCTCCTATCTAAAGGAGAATTTCCACCCTTTGAGAGGCCACGGTCTTCCACTTCGATCAAGCTGGGAGTTATCCCGGCTTGATCGAAGTGGAAGACCGTGATCGAAGTGGAAGACAATGATGTATCGGAATGGCGAGAGTGTTAACACTCGCCATTCCGATACATCATTCTTCTGTTTACACGCACTTTTTTACAGTCCACTCTGCTCGTTTATGGAATCAGCTCCCTCACTCTATCAGGCATGCACCTTCGCTGCATACTTTCAAAAAATTGTTGAAGAAACATCTATTTTTACATAGCCACTAACCAAATACCTCACCTTGTCCTCTCCTTTATCCTTCCCTGGGCAATCTTAGCATAAGTTACTGACATGTATCTGTATAAGTTTATTTTAAATTTAACTTTACTACTTCTTTGTGTATTGTACGGTGAAAATTAGGAATTATTTTATCAAATGGTTGACTGTAAGATATCGATATAGCGATAAGTCCGCCATTTGTGCATAAATTGTCTTTTTTATAAAACCAGCGTAATATTCATTAAGTTATGTTTTTATAGCACAATAAAGTTATTCTATTCTATTGCTGATTACGCAGAGACATAGGGACGACACAGTCCACCGTATAGCTCCACCAACCCGTAAGAGGATATTGCCCCACTGTAGAAACTGGAAAGGGAGCTCAGCGGGCTAGCCTCACGCCCTTATTGCCAGATTTGGCCGGATTTCCTCGTCCTCCAGTCTGATCACGGACTCGAGGTCGTTTGCGCGGCCTCTACCTGACGTAAGCTGTTAGTCAATTTGAATATATCGTGGACGAATAGGGAAGTGGATGAGGGATTTTTTTGAGCGCGTGTTTGAGACTGTGTTTGAAGCAATACAAACTCGATACTGTTTTTACATGTGTAGGTAAAGCATTCCAGAGACGGGCTCCATGTGCGGAGAAACAGTGCGAGTAGATATCATTAATGTGACCAGGGATCGAGAGTAGTAGGTTGTCTCCTTTCTTGGTTTATCAGCCAATGATGTCTCTTTCTGTACTCCGTAATATGGTCATACTTTCTTAGGTCTACATGTTTCCTGCTTTCTATACAAACTCCCCGAATCTATCAAATAAGCAATCACAATAACAAATTAAAACTGTCAAATTTTATAGAAATAGGTATAGAAATAATGATAATCATTGAAAATTCAAACAAAATATAATTTTAATAAAAAAATATAGATTGGCAGTAATTTGCTATATGCATATTAACCCACTGTCTAATCAAGTAATATTGAATTAAATATTATTTTAGATATCATCATGTAGGAGACAGCACGCCAAGAAGAAACACAGTAAAATTTGAACGCTTAAACAAAATTGAAAATAAATTGTGGTTCACCTTGTGACACAGCGAAGAAGAGGGCGGTCGAATAAGAAGTGGAAAATATGTAGGAAGAACTCTTTCACCTTTGAAATTTCATTGTCAACGTGCGTAATACGTTGGTAATGCAAATGCCGCGGATAAAAGATTGCGTCGATTAGTTAAGATTTGTAAAAAATATACAGCTCCAATGTCTCAGTTCCATATTCGCGCGTAAACATATACAATTCCGCGTTGAGTGCGTCAGCTTCGTAATGTGCAGCTCAACCGATGAGACATCAGCACATTAAGATACAATCGTTTCCCAATACATTGCCGGTATCACTATCCGAGCTGGGTCTTTGCCTGTCTTTGCTTTCTTAGATGATTATAATATCGCAATAGATTGCGATACACTATAGTACGATTTGCAACCCTTTCTAAAACGGCGACATGCAGATAGCGCTGATAGCATTGACGGCCAAACTACATTGGGTGGCCTTCACATTATGTTCCAAGAGGCAGCGATAAAAAAGTGCAAGAGTTTTGTAAAAGCTGATACTTTCAGATCAGACAGTATTTTGGCCATAGAATGCTGGGGTAACGTCAGCTGGCCAGACTCCGGGACACCTGGCGCTGGTGTACGCGCTGGTTCATTGCTACCTAAAAAGTGTTTTGGAAACGCTGAAAATTCATAAGTAAACAGTGAAGTGACTTCGGAACGTGTTAGACTTAAAATCTCTCAAAAATGTCTACCATGCCCTTGCAAATAGTCTAATTTCATACGGTATTCTAGGTTGGGGAGGGTCTACACGTATTGTTCTAAATCCGCTTATGACAGCGCAGAAGGCGCTTCTTCCGGTTATTGCCAAAAAGCCCCGAAGGTACCCCTCAAACGACTTGTTTGCAGAGCTGAAGATATTAGACATCAGGCAGGTATATGCAAAAACAGTCTTTCTTAACTACTTAAAAAGTAATGATAGTCACTTTAAATCTGAGCATAAAATTTCAACGAGGAGCGCCACAACCTGTAAACACATTGTACAGAAAACCCGAACATCCTTCGCCCAAAGACACTTTAGCTTTATAGGGCCAAAAATGTATAACCAACTAAAAGAATCAATAAAAACATGCCAACACACTAAGTCAATCCAATTAAAATCTAAAATTACACAACATTTACTTCAACTTGGTAGAAATGAGGTGGAAAAGGCAATAAGTCATATTTTAAAATAAAGGTCTGCATTATTATAATAATTGTCATACATTGCACTACACTTTATATTTTAATACTATTTATTTATTTGTTCTACAAACTTCATATTACGACATTTTATATTAATATTTATTTCCATGACCATGCTATATCAATATTTTAAATAAAATTATAAGTTTAATTTGAATTCGCTTATCTATTTTATATGTTATCATATTTTGTATTTTTCATTTTAATATTATGTGCACATAAATAAATCTTTGCCATACATAGAGTTTTCCTTGGTACGGGCTATGTCCTAGTTAGGCAGATTCTGCAACTAATATGATTGTAAATTTATGTTTTTGAATGAATAAAATTATTATTATTATTATTATTATTATTAATTCAATACAATACTCTAAACAAATGGTCAGACTGCTTAACAATAGAAAGAGTGGCGTCAGCATTACTACATCATTTATAAATTCGTTGTTATTATATTATTATTTATCTATACTAATATTATAAAGAGGTAAAGTTTGTACATGCGTATTTCCTTGTATTACATAGTTATATTTTCTCAGCATACTGTTTTGCTTTAGAATTTTGTGGAATACGTTTAATAAATCACATGATGTCCTTTTTAAGAAGTACCACACGATTATAACGCATATCTTGTGTGTGAGTAATACATAATTAACAGTTACAAATGATTCTCGATAATCCAAATTTGGTAGCAGCTAATTAGCAAGTAAATATCTAACAAATGAGCTATCAATCAATTTACCCACAGAAAGTAAACCGCAAGGTTGTTGAAGATGCAAAAGAAAAACTGATAAATTAGTTAATGACATTTCACGGATGAATTGCGTCAATTATTAGGTATATTAATATATCAGTCAAACGGCCAATTAAATAGCAATGTTGGTTTAATATGTGTTCATTAATATTAATTATTGATTTTAGTTTGGAGTATGGTTTGGATGACTAAAGGACCAGAAGTTTCGGCATAATTAATCTACCTTTATTAACCGCTCGGAAACCAGCCCTCAAGAGCAAAAAACAGCATTGCAACTTTTTGGACGATCTTGTGAATAAATACGAACTATTTCGTTTTTTCATGAATTCACTTTTGTTACCTAGTAATTTATCTTGTTAGTCATGTATAATATATATTTATCTATACTAATATTATAAAGAGGTAAAGTTTGTGAGGTTGTAGGAAGTAATCTCTTGATCTACTGAACCGATTTTGAAAATTCTCTTACTACTAAAAAGCCACGTTATTTGTGAGTGTCATAGGCTATACATTAATCCGAAAAATGAAAAGACTTTTTCGTGGTAGTCGGATTTGCAAAGTAAGTCGGAGAAAAAACAGTTGAACGAAAACGTTCTAACTAACGCTGCCTTAACGATGAGAGATATATGATTAAGTTCTAGAGAAAAGTTGTAGAGCTTGATAATTCCTATATAAAAGTCAGTGACAGCATATGTCTAACTTTTGTAAATAAGTCACCAAAAGTAGTATTTTATAATAAAAAAAATATTTAAATCATGTTTATTGGTCATGTTTATTGGTCATATTATCAACAATTATGAATTCCTATCAAAATAAGTAAATTAATCGTCTCAAGTGTTTAAAACACAAGACGTTTTCCTTTTACTGCATATAATTTCCCTTTTATTGCATAAATGGTTAAAGATATAAGACACTCACAATTAAGACACTCACAATTAAGACACTTACAAATAACGGTAATATAGTCAAATTGGCATGCAAATACATACATATATATATGCAGTAAAAATATAACCCTTCTTTTGGCAGTCGGGAAATAAATCATAGCACTCAGTACTAACCAAACCACACACATATTTTCATTACAAGTAAAAAGTTTTACCGCCAACGAAGTGGGCACGGGTCAGCTAGTATTATATATGGGCGGCGGTCGAAACGGTTACGCGCGGAACTGTCAAACAACGCAAAATATAGGCACTGTCGGCGTCCAGCGGGTTAAGGGCCAGTGACAGGAAAAATGCACTTCTCTTGAGGATAATATTGGTACTCCCACGAATAATTCTTCCATATTTTGTTATTGCTAATTTACACGGCTCGGTGGCATAGTGGTTAGGTCGCCTGATCTTACGAGTAAATTGTAAGCTCCCGGGTTCGACTACCGGCTGGGTCACCATTTTCCGTTGGGATCAAATTAACGGAATTGCATTTTCAATTCAGTTGATCGAATGCAATAACAACACACACTTACACACATGTTACACGCACACTTACATATAAACACGTCACAGTAGGGTTGGTTCTAAGAGATTGTCATATGACAATAAACCCGCCCATTGTGAAATTTCACAATAAAGAGTAGAAACAAACAAACATACTTATTTTATTGCCTATTTATATTTTTATAGCTTATTTATTTTAATATATTATATGTATTAACATCGAACTAAATAAATTAAACATTTTAAATAGCTTAAGCTGGACACAGCTCAAGTAACAAAAGGCCCTATGCTCATCTACGGAGGCTTCTCTAGCCTGTATCTGATCTAAATGCAAAGTTATAGTTATAAACATAAATATATAGTAATAGTGGTATTCCAGCGTTATCGTGTTATATCCGTTCTCAAATATGTATAACAATCCTATGTATAACAATTTTCATGGCGATCGGTTGAACAGTATATAAGTTAATGTGCAAGCAGCGCCATCTAGTGGCGAGTTACAATAATGTCCACGGCGTAAATAATATGCCGCTTAAATTTCTATGTATACCAATTTTCATGGCGATCGGTTGAACTGCATATAAGTTGATGTGCTGCAGCGTCACCTAATGGCGAGTTACAGGAAAGTGAATAACGCGAAAATATTATGCGTTCTCAAATGTCTATGTATACAAATTTTCATGGCGATCGGTTGAGCGGTATAGAAATTGATGTGCTGCAGCGCCATGTAGTGGTAAGTTACAACTGAGTGGATATCATAAAAAACCTTCTCCATGAAATAATACATATATGTGCCAACTTTTATGGTGATCGATCAAACGGTGTCGGAGTATATTAAGCTCAGACAGACAGACAGTCAGACAGATAGATTATATTAATATTATTCGAAAAGAAAAAAAAAGAAACAAGAAAAAGCAGAAAAAATATAAACGTAACCGTCCATTGTATTAAATTATCAAATAAATAAAAATATATACTGATAAATAATAAATACTCACCACACATTATATGATATAACATAGAAATTTCAATTAATCACAGAATAAATAAAATACACACATAGATATAAAATACACATTCATAGATACTAAGATTTTTTCTCCTCATACTATAATTTGTAGAAGTTAATTTTCCAAACGCAAGTATCCTATTTCTATTAGCCAATTGTTTATTTTGAATGTAAAACCTATTAATGCTGGTAACTTTTTCGACTTGTCATCGATGCTGTTTAATATTTTTAGAGACATAAAATACATCCGCCTTTGAGCAAAGGTAGTCTTTACTAGGGGTTTTGATCGTTAGTAAATGCGGCCAGTCTCGTTGCAAGAGCTTACTGATCTTTTCCCACTTTTGTGGGTGTTTTTGTATTAAAACCAGAAGTTGTTTCGCAAATGTCTGTTTTATTTGTAAGCTAATGGGCCCTTGCTGAGTTGGCCAGGAAGGCCCATTCTGTTCAGGGGTGGTCACACTCACGGGTCAACACCTATCCAGCGGCCTCCACGCATGAAGTGCGAGCCCGGGTAGGAGTGTGGCCCTAGGGCTAGTTTCCCTTAGCAATCAACCTTCTGGCGCTCCTGGACTGTCTGCGCACCGTGCGGTGTAAGCCAATCGACTGTGCACTCTGACTAACAGTCGGGGAAGTCTGGAAGCAGTACTGTTTCCTATAGAGCGGGGGTGGTTGCGGACCTTACGTGGACTGCTCTTGAAACGACCATCGGCTACCCGATCCTGGGTGAACAGCCGTGCAAAGGATGCCAAGTCCGGGATAGATTCGGTATACACCATTTCACCGCTTCGTGAGGGAGAGGACCGCGCAAGCGAACTCGAACTCGTAACCAATCGAGAGACCGGAGTAATCTGGTCGCAATTGGAAACAAGGGCATAAGTGTAAGCCCGCTGGGTAACACTCTTGGCTATCTCGCGGTTAAGGCGTTGGCCTCTTGCGGGCATGTGGCGGAGCTTGGCGGTGAATTGTTTTGTCCTAGTCTTCTGCGTTCTTTTCACGGGAGAGAGAACGACTAATCGTTAAAACTTCCTGAGGTGACGGGTTCGCCTGTTATCGTTGACAAATCTATATGTTTTATTTGTAAATCCTAGAACACTTCAAACAGAATTACGGACGGAAAGGGGACGAATAATGTAATATCTATATGGATAGGTAGCGAAAGACTCAATATACAATGTAAACACATATTTATACCGATTTTTTTCCATGTACTTGATTCGATTCTATGTATGGTCTAAGTTTGGTAAAAATGCTCAAAATAAAGTGTTTCCTGTGAGGAAAAGAAAATGAAAAACATATCGTTAATCCCAGAGTCCAAGAATTAAAAATGAAGTACGCCAAAGAAGAAATGTTCATATTATTATACTTGGTCTCCTATATCGTATACTCTACCAATCAACACCATACCACTATTATACTGTGACTATACTATCTCCACGAGCTTTTCGGACCATTCAGTTCCCACAGTCTCCTACAGTCTGTCAGGGACTACCAAATAACTCAAAGTTATTGTTAGAAAAAAATAAAAAGTTAAAGAATTAAAAAAAAATAATAATTACCAGATCGATAAATTAAAACACGCTAATTATCAAAATTATCCTTACGTTTTGATCATACCACGTATTGTATGTATGTGAGTAATTGATATATGCCTGGTAGAAGATTTGCGAATGTTTAGTTTTTGTCGAGGTTTTAAATCGCCGCCAAAAAGTTACAAAAAAATTTACCAATAAATAACTTTAACAAAAAAATAAGTTTAACCACCATAGCTTTTGATACTCACAGCTTTGAAAGGTTTTATTTCGCTATCACTGTGTGAAGGGAAAGAAACCCAATTTCGGTATCCCATGATTGTAGGTCACCTATACAATCAATCGTTATTATTGTAATATAGGATCCTTAGAAACCATTAAAAATCGTTTTTTCTTGTTTTTGTATTATCTTGTTTCGAAATGAAACACGGATCTTTCCATATAAGGAACTTTTTTATAAGTTCGCACTAACCGCAAATTATTTCAGTAGCTTTGAAAAGGCTGTGGCATATTTAAAAGAATGATCTAAACCGTCTTTTTAATTTTATATTAATATTGAAACGAAACGGATCTATCAGTTATAAACGAGTATTTATTTTCATTACAAACATTACAATTGTTAGTTTGTTTTTACTCTTTATATATAAATCTCACAATGGGCGGGTTAATTATCATACGACAATCTCTTACAACCAACCACTAGGAAGTGTTTTTATGTATGTTTGCATGTAACATGTGTGTAAGTTTTTATCTTATTATTGGTAGCTAATGAACCCTGTTGGAGTTGGCCACGACGACTTATTCGTTTATGGTCGGTCATACTCACGGTCAACACCCATCCGGCGGTCTACACGCTTCTGCGTGTAGACCGCCACATATATAAATCTCACAATGGGCGGGTTAATTATCATACGACAATCTCTTACAACCAACCACTAGGAAGTGTTTTTATGTATGTTTGCATGTAACATGTGTGTAAGTTTTTATCTTATTATTGGTAGCTAATGAACCCTGTTGGAGTTGGCCACGACGACTTATTCGTTTATGGTCGGTCATACTCACGGTCAACACCCATCCGGCGGTCTACACGCTTCTGGGAGAGCCAGGGTAGGACGC
This sequence comes from Micropterix aruncella, assembly GCA_944548615.1. Taxonomy (NCBI): domain Eukaryota; kingdom Metazoa; phylum Arthropoda; class Insecta; order Lepidoptera; family Micropterigidae; genus Micropterix; species Micropterix aruncella. The sequence goes on along the minus strand of OX155975.1, from coordinate 11,716,281 downwards.
TGGCCCGCCGGCCTGTCTCCCTTAGGAGGCAACATTCGGGCGCTCCTGGGCTGTTGGCGCACCGTGCGGCGTCAGCCAATCGATTGTGCACTCCGAATAACAGCCGGGAGAGTCTGGGAACAGCAATGTTTCCTATAGACCGGGGGTGGTTGTTAACCTTATGGCAACTGTTCTTGAAACGACCATTCGGCTACCCGATCCCAGGTGAATAAGCCGGGCAATGAATGCCGTGGTCCGCGATAGATTCGATAGACACTGTATCACCGTTACGTAAGATAGAGAGGACCGCGCAATCGACCTCGATCCTGTAACCAGTCAGGAGGCAGGAGGTATCCTGAAGATTAATTCCAGACGAAGATATCCTTCCAAACTAGTAGTCAGAGGGCAAGGCTACCCGCTGGGTACCTTTTCCGATGCCTCGCCTCGAAAACTAAAATGATTAAAAATATAAAATTACATCAATAACAATGTCGCAATTGAAATAGGCAATATATTTTTTTTCGTATTATAATCCATCTTCGATAATTAATGATTGTATTTAGTAATGTAAATAATCAACATTAGGAAAAAAAATAAAATAAGAAAAGGTTATAATATAAATAATTATGGAAGATTAGGAAAATCAATTTTCTCAAAATCCTTACCCAAGAACCCATAGAAGAACCCATATAAAGAACCCAAAAATTGGGTTCTTAATAAGCAATTCTTGGACCTTGCTCTTTAATTGAACGTCTCTAAGACACCTGACGAACAATGGAATCTTGTTATAAAAAATATTGGACTGATACAGGAAACTATTTCTAACCTTACTTAGTCGCACATTGCAAGGACGCAAGGCTTGTTTGTTTCGCGTGTTATGCGAATGAACATCCGAATTTGTTTGAGTGGTGCTGATATTTCTTCTTGCATACATAACACCCTGGTATATATAAGATGCATACATTGTCATGATACCAAATTCAATGAAATTCGGCTTGCAAGATGTTAGCGATGATATGGTAAATAAAGTGCGAATCGCTATTTTTTGAAGTCTAAAGATTCTTACCCAATTTGCCGCCATTCCCCAAAACATGAGACCATAACTAAGTAAAGAATGGAAATATGCAAAGTATACAGACTTTGCGGCTTCAAAGCCACACAATATTTTAATTTTTTTAATGGCACACGTGGCACTACCTAATTTTCCGCTCAATTCATCCAATAAGTTGACCATTGAAGTTTATTATCTAAATGGATACCATAAAAAAAATATATGGTTAACATTTTCAGGTTCATTTTCACCACAGCGGATGATAATGACGTTATCTCGGGAAGGCCGAAGAGAGAAATTAATTGAATTTGATTTCGAGGCATTAAGGTATAGTCCGTTTACGTAGAACCAAGTACCCAGCTTTTTCACCGTGGCATCAATTCGCTTGATTAAAGTATCTAAGTTTGTATCACTGAAAATTAGAGAAGTATCATCTGCATAAAGGGTAATTTCATCATTATTCGGCCCTATCAAGACGCCGGATGATTCTGTTAAACTGCAAGAAGATCTGGATAGATTCCAAACTTATTGTCTCTTAAACAAATTAGACCTTAATGTATCTAAGTGTTATATTTGCTCCTTCACACGTAAGCTTCTACCGTCTCTATATAATTACAAACTTCAAAATAGCACCTTGGCTAGAGTTTCCTCCATTAAAGATTTAGGTGTGACTTTTGATTCTAAGCTGCTTTTTAATGAACATATTGACAACATTGTCAAGAGAGCGTCCAAAGCACTAGGTTTTGTAATTAGAATGTCAGCAGAATTTGAAAAAGTTAAAACCTTTAAAATACTATACTGTGCATTTGTTCGAAGTCATCTCGAATATGCGTCTCAGGTTTGGAACCCATCTTACGATACCTATATAACTCTCATAGAGGGCATTCAAAAACGGTTCCTCAGGTACTTGCAATTCAGAATTAAATCATAAATTCCTAGCTATTCAACGCGTTGTAAAAAAAATCATATTCTCCCACTATCCAAAAGAAGGAGCATAGCAGACCTGTCCTATCTTCTAAACATTGCAAAGGGAAAGGTTGACTGTCCCGAGTTGCTTGGACGTTTGGGCTTACGTACCCCTGGTGCGCGTCTCAGGCATCCCAACCTGCTTTACGTGCCCACTGCAAAAACGAATTATAAGAATAATACTTATGTCATACGAGCGAGTAGATGTTTTAATGTATTGGCGCGAGAAGTTGATATTGACCTATTCAACACCTCTTCTCGAAATTTGAAACTTATACTTAACAATATGTTCTTTTCTTCTTAGAAATATTAGCGTCTATCTAGTTATATTTGTTTGTTTATTCACTTGTTGTATCTTTTTATTATGTGTGAAAACTTTTAATTGGCTTTCAGCACTTATTTCTCAATATGTACCTATATATGTTTAACTAGCTTTAAGTTTTCCTAAGAAATAAAAATAAAATAAAATGAAATAAAATTATCTGATATCGCGCAATCTGGTATGTCATTTAAATAAAAGAGAAAAAGAAATGTACCCAGGATAGAGCCTTGTGGCCCTCCTTGCATAATTAACTGGGGTTTACTAACAATATTTAGTATTTTAGTTACTTTTGTATTTAAGATATATAATGATGTATAGTATACATACATATATACACACATATGTACATATAAATAATACAGTAAGATAATAATAAAATATATAAAAGTATAGGTAATATAAAGAAACTCTCTTCTACGTGGAAACCTCTTCTTAAAATGTTCCTAATCTCCATCGCCGAGTGTAAGGACGTAAAGCAACATGCAGTGAGTGTTGTTTGCACGACGGTATTTTTTTTCGAAGCAAGTACTTGAAGATAAATTAAATATATCAAAACATAGATAATTTCGGTTGTACGATATAAGTACTCTATACAAGTACATATTATATTGACCATAATTGGTAATGACACTCGGTAGCTGAAATAAATCGCTAGCCCTGGTTTTCCATCCGGAGTTATCTTCCAGTGAGTGTGTTAGAGCCCTTATTTAAAACGTATTATTTCAACAAATCGCACAATTTAGAATACAATCGTTATTAGCTTTGGACCGGATCTTAGGTTTTTTTCATTTTCTTTGTGGGATTCACTGCGAATAGGTGGCGTGGGCGTATCTTAATACCCATAACTGAGACTTCAATAACACAAAGAGGATGTAAGCTAATATACCAAATTTAATTTTTCCGTGACTGTAATGATGATATCACTGAACAATGCTATTTTTATCGAATGCAAAATTCTCGATATCCAAATAGTATTTCAACGAGGAGCATAAAATTTCAACGAGGAGCGCCACAACCTGTAAACACAATGCACAGAAAACCCGAACATCCTTCGCCCAAAGACACTTTAGCTTTATAGGGCCAAAAATGTATAACCATCTAAAAGAATCTATAAAAACATGCCAACACACTAAGTCAATCCAATTAAAATCTAAAATTACACAACATTTACTTCAACTTGGTAGAAATGAGGTGGAAAAGGCAATAAGCCATATTTTAAAGTAAAGGTCTGCATTATTATTATTGTCATACATTGCACTACACTTTATATTTAAATACTATTTATTTGTTTGTTCTATAAACTTCATATTACGACATTTTGTATTAATATTTATTTCCATGACCATGCTATATCAACATTTTAAATATAATTATAAGTTTAATTTGAATTCGCTTATCTATTTTGTATTTTATCATATTTTGTATTTTTGATTTTAATATTATGTACACATGAATAAATCTTCGCCATACATAGAGTTTTCCTTGGTACGGGCTATGGTCTAGTTAGGCAGATTCTGCAACTAATAAAATTGTAAATTTATGTTTTGAATGAATAAAATTATTATTATTATTATTATTATTATTTAAGATAGTCTTTTTGCTCAGCAAATACAGCATTATTAGGCATTTGCCTATAAAGTTGCCGTTTTATAGAGGAAATTTAAAGGAAAAAAATGTGATTGAAATAGCATAATATGAGTAAAATGTATTTGATTGAAATAAATTACATTTAAATTACATTAAATAAATTACAACTCATGACAATCAATTTGAAAAAAACATTATTATTCTTTAGAGCAGAAGAATAAAATATTTTCCATAGTTTCCACAACTGTGACCATACCCTGTATCTAACATGTCATTAAAGTTTGGTAAAATCATTTTCGATTTCACATATACTTACAAATACAGGATAAGTTTTTAATTAGTCACATTCTTGTAGTACGACAAACTAAGCAACTTTTAATAAGAATTTTTGGGAAAAACAAAAAAAAAAAATTTTTTTTAAATAGAATTATAAGCTATGAGAACGATGCGCTGTTTAGCGGTAGGTGAAATATCGCAAATATTTTTTATTCGCGATATTTTACCTACCGCTAGATGGCGCAGTGCGCTCAGCGTTCTCAAACTTTTCTTCAATAAATATACATTACAGGCATAAATTTAAAAAAAAAAACTAAATTTGCTTACTTGGTCGTACTGATTCACCCACTACAAGGAAGTCACTAATTATAAACTCATCCTGTATAAATCTTAAATTAGAAACAACAAAAAAAAAAAAATATTAGAACATAAAACAATAAAATACAATAAGGCGAGCATATCCTAGCAATATCTTGCAACGAACGTAATCATACATACAGTATAGTTGTTATGCCCGCGTTGTAGAAATGATTATTAAACAAATTATATATTCTGATTAATATACAAAGTATTATAAAATATTTCTGAGAGAAGCCTTAAATGGTTTTAAAGAAGGCGAGTTTCATATATTTTCTGAGAGACCATTACAGAGTCTTGCACTATGGACACAGACCAAATAGGGAGGAAATCAGTATTATGACAAGGAATTTTTAGTAAATTGTCAAAGGCTGACCGAAGTATGAAGTATGAACCTAAAAATCGGAAAGCCCAGTTAATTAGGGTAAGATATAGTAAAATCGTAACCACATAGTGGGTAGTTACAAAAGACCTTACAGATCTAGGTGACATCAAGGGCTGGAAACAGGCCCCCCACTCTATCTACTACTACTACTGCTATTTATCAAATATCAAGAAATTGCGCATAAATTTATTTATTTAATTATTTATTTATTTATTTATTGGTCCACAAAAAATATACACCGTTAGCAAAACATAGCTTGTGTTGCTCCTAACTAGGCAGAGACTGTTCTAAGGAGAACACCAATACAAATGATTATAAACTACATTACTTCCAAAATAAAAAGAAGAAATTTGAATCAAATCAAATTAAAATGAAATTCTCACTACACAAAAATAATATTAGAACTATAAACAAGTAATACTAAATAATAATGTATAATAATAATATTAATATGTAATAGCAATAATAAATAATCATTTATAATAATAACTAATAAAATATAACAATTAGTAAAAATACGTAAATAAAATATATAGAAAATAAACATATTTATTTATTTTATAATTGTAATTAATGTTTTCTCCGTCTCTCTCCTACCAAGGTTTATTAACCATAATGTAAGGTGATATTTTTGTTGGTTGCTGCTAATTTCCAATAAGTTCTCTTTACTCATGATATTAGCCATTCTTGGAGCAAGAAAGCTGTAATGACGTTGTCCAAAAGACGTTAGACGTTTCGGCACTTCAAAGTTTCCCTTATAACGACCTGATCCCTCCCTGTTTTCCTGAGAAACACAATATTCGTCTTCATTGTTGTTTTTAAGATGAAGTATTGATTTCAGGCAATACAACTGCCTCAAATCAAGCAATTGTGCCTCAACATACAGGTCGTCAGAATTGTAACGCCTAGGCTTCCTTAACATGATTCTAATTATTGCCTTTTGGACAACGTTCACTTTCTGGAGGAGGGTTTATCCGCAAGCTCCCCATCCAAGTATACCGTATGTCATTATGGATTGGCATATAGCGTAATATATTGTTTTTAAATAGGGCAGGCCCAGAATATCTCGCAATTGAATATATATTTAAATCAATTTCCTTAGTCTTTTCACTAGACATTCGGTATGTAATTCCCACAAATTCACATCTATTTCGTAAAAACAAAAATTCCGTATCTCTACTAATACCTAATACCGCATACCTAATATCTCTACTACTACCTTACTTGAAGTGAACAACTATCGAAATGGAAGAAGGTTCTCGACGAAGCTAAGAGCGTGATAACATTAAATAATGACTTGGTATTATTGCAGTCAGTCACTGAAAGACAGAATTGTGCAATAATTTGTGCAGCTGAACGGAAATACACAATAATTAGGGTATTAACTTACTTCCGACACAATAATCTCATCTATGGAAATCTTTGCATGATCAGAATACATCTTCACGCCATCTCATACAGAGAAAAAATAAAACAATCCGTTGCAGTTTTTGTTGTTATTGTTTGCATATTATTTCATTACCATAATTAATATGTATATTATTGTATTTAAAGAGGGAAACGATTCGAGTTAATATAGTGCTAATTATAGGTAAATAGGCCGCAAACAGGATTGATATTAGTATATTTTCTTCTTCTTCTGTTGATGCTGTATTCTCTGTAATTACCCAATCGGAATCGAACTTACCTTATTCGATATTAATTTTAAAATTATGCCTAAATCCTGGTTTTATTTAAAACAACGTTTTCTATACTAATATTACAAAGAAGTAATGTTTGTAAGTTTGTATGTAGACGGTAATCTCCGAAAATACGGTAATCTCCGAAACTACGGTAATCTCATTGTGACAGTTCTTGTTGTTTAGAACCTATTTCAGATGCATTAGCTGAGAAGGGGATGGGGCTGGAAGTGGTCCTATACGTTTCCTAAGCAGCGGGGGTGTTGTTGACCTGATGTCAGCTACCCTTGAAACGACCCGTTGGCCACCCTATCCCGCGTGAAAGACGGGCAAAGGGCGCCACAGCCCGAGATAAGTTCGAACTGAATTACAGCTACCATCAGGTAGAGGCAACGCAAACGATTTCGAACCTGTGTCCTCGCAGTAAGGCGTTGGACTCTTAAGAGTGTATTGGTATAGTTAGGCGGTGGATTGTGTTGTCCCTAAGACTGCGTACACACCATGGTTGATAGAGTGATATCGTTATAATTTACTGGGATGGCGGGTTCGCCAGTAGTAATCTACATACCTAAAGTGGATCTTAATTTTACTGGGGGCTGGATAATGTGTCGAAAGACTGGCAACAGAGAGTAGAGGAACTTCAAGCATGGCGGAAAATTGTTCGACAGGCAACGACGCGGCTCGCCTCGCTTTGCGTAAACGGAGAATAAGACTTTTTTGACGGTCTTTTTAATTATAATTTGATAGTCTCGAATTGCCTGCCGCATCTGATAAGCCGAAATATCACAGAATTCTTTACTGCTTATATGCATGAGGAAGTATTTCGCGGCTCAAGGTCTCGCGGCACATTTGTAGAAGAAATAAAAGAAGAATATGTTTAATTAGTATAATTTAATTTCATAATCGATTGTGCAATTATTTGCATTTATATACATACGCAATTCATTATTTGTACATACAAATCGATGCAAAATTATCACAGGAAACTGCGGAAACTGGTGTTATAATCGATTACAGAATGAGATTTATCTGGTGGCCGGGAGATTCAGGAGGTTTATTTGGCCGGGAGATTAGGGAGATTTGTGAGGGACCACCCCTCACTAGACACCAAGTTGTGCGGTGTGACTCCTCTGGTGCTCCTGGACGGTCTACGCACCGAGCGGCGTAAGCCAATCGACTGTGCTCTCCGACTAACAGTCGGGGGAGTCTGGGAACTGTATTGTTTCCTATAGAGCGGGGGTGGTTGTCTACCTTACGGCGACTGCTCTTGAAATGACCATTGGCCATCCGATCCCGGTTCAGAGTCGGGCAAAGGACGCCTTGGTCCGCGATAGATTTGGTGCACACCGTTTCACCGCTTCGTAAGGGAGAGGACCGCGCAAGCGACCTCGAACTCGGAACCAATCGAGAGACCGGAGAAATCTGGTCACAATTGGAAGCAAGGGTGCGAGGGTCGGCCCGCCATGTAACACTGGCTATCTCGCGGTAAGGCGTTGGCTTCTTGCGGGTTGTGACGTAGCTGGACGTTGGATTTGTTCTGTCCAAAGTCTTCTACGTTCACTGCAGGGCGATAGAACGAGAAAATCGTTAAAACGTCCTGTGGTGACGGGCTCGCCCGTTGTAGTTGACACCGCAAGTTGAGGTGGTGGTATCAACTTACGAGTTATATCCGTATTGAAAGGCGGGGTTGAATGAAGTAGAAGGTATTTATTGATCGAAAGTTTGATATTGCCAGCTATAACGCATCCTGAATAAGTTATGTTGTCGCGAGTGTATTGATTGTGAGGAAACCCGATTAGAAATTAATTTAAAGATTGGAGGAACGTATTTGCCAGTGAGTAACGAGTGCTCGAATAGATTTATCGAGACGCGAGGGTTGCGCGACGGAGGTTATACGGGAATAGTGGATGAAGGATTCTTTCCCAGTCACGAGGACTGGGAAAGGTAAGGAAAGGAAACCAAGGAGCCGGACCCGTTGACCTAACTCGTGAGAGAGAGTGCCGGGTATGCCGTCGCAACCTTGGGGGAAGGTGATCACTCGGGGAATGATACTTTGGTTGCTTTTTCGCCGGTTTATATAGACCGGGAAATGATGCAATTCGAAATATTCCAAGTATTGTTTCATCGTGCTGATTCATCGCTACACGGGTTAAAATAATAGCTGAATTGTGTCAGTGTATTTCACTAGAAATCGATGCATTTGTTGATCGCATGTAATGGTACTTAAGGGCCATTACAGATTCATTCATTCGTTCGACCAACACATCAACAGTATTGTTAGCAAGGCCTTGAGGACTCTGGGTTTTGTTAATAGAATATGTAAACCATTCTCAAACATTAACATCTTTAAAACGCTTTACTTTTCCTATGTTCGTAGCACCTTAGAGTTCGCATCGCAGATTTGGAATCCGCAATATGGCGTGTATAAAAATAGGGTGGAGGGCGTCCAAAGACGTTTTACTAGATACCTGGACTATCGTGAGCACTTGGGACTTGGAACTTACGAGAGCAGGCTGAACTATTTTAGTATGTGTTCACTGAAAGACCGCCGCACAGCGGCTGATATGAGATTATAGCATAACATAATACATAACAAAATTGATAGCCCTCGTTTGGTAAAGAAACTGTCATTGTTGGTTCCGCCACGAAGGGTTCGCTCTCCTCGTACGTTCGAAATCACTCGTGTGAGCACTCGTTACGCCCAAAACTCTGTTGTGCACCGCTTGATGACCACATATAATAGTCGATTCGAAGATATCGACATTTGTTACTTGAACCAACCTAAATTCAGCGAGGCTGTCCTCAGCTCACTAGGCGTCTAGGAAGTGAGTATATAATATACACACACATACAAATTGTTTCAAAATACTCAGAGCGAAAATGAGAATAGCAAAGACTATAATTTGAATACCTATATCCTATCCTACATATATCCCATCCCTCTCCTTTCCTATCCTTGCAATAGTTCGATTGTAATTTAATTTAATTTAATTTAGTGCAATGCAACTTTTGATTTACCTCATAAGAAAATAATGTAGGAAACAATTAATCTGCCAGCGAAACACTGTATTAAGATAATTAGTCATAATTAATGAAGCGCTGTGTGTTTCCCGAAAATAAAATAAATAAAATTCAGGAGGATCTAAGTTTTTAAAGACTGAAAGAATATGTCCTTGGCTATTTTCGTACAAAGTGTGGGTTTATACTTCCGATTTCATTTAAATATTTTTTTTATTCGCATAATGTGTGAAATAGAAAGCCGCAAAAACGTGTAAAATACTATGCACTATCTGGATATACTGGAATGTTGTGAATTTATTAAAAATAATCCCGATATCTACTCCTTACTAGTGATGGGCGTGATTCTCAATTTTAAATCACGCAACAATCACGTTACTGGTATTTTTTCACGCGTGATAATAACTGCTACTCGTGATTTTCGTGATTGTACTGAAATGTACTGTGAAACGTTAAGTAACAAAGTTTCGTCAATGTGATAACTGATAACAGAAACGCGCATTATATTTGCTTAATATTTATTAGTAATTAGAAGAATTAGCGTTCAGAAAGATTATCTCTCTTGCTCTTTTGGTGCTAAGCCGAGTTCGTCTTTCTGAAATAATGTTATTTTATTGCTTTAACAAATCATGAGCAAACTCATTTACACGAACGATTACGACACGAGCGATAACAGTGTCCAAATTCATGCGACAACAGTGTCCAAATTCACGTTACGTACGAAATGAACGCGCCACTCATCAGTCATCGTCCAGCCGGCGCGGGCGTTCGCCCAGAACGAACGGCAAATCACTGATTCACTGATCGCCGATCACATCAAGAATGAACGAAACCAAATGAACGGTTCAATTAGGCGCTCACCGATCATCGTTCAGTGGCGCGCCGCGCGGTCGTTCGACGGCGTTCAGTGAGAACGGCCAATCACTGATCATATAATCACGCGTGATCGGTCGCGTCGTAGCGGCGCCGAGTGATGGCAACGCGGTGCTGTTCGTAGCCGTGATTCAAATAGCATGTTCTTTCAAATTCTCGTAACGCGTTCTTCGTGATTGCAAATATCACACGTTATTGTTATTGCTATTCGTGATCACACCCATCACTACTCCTTACGAAGAGATGTACATTCAAGGGCTACGAGGAATAGAAATCTCATAAACTGTCCCGGACAGAAATGTGTAAAAAGGTACCTGAGTTCTGTTGTGTTAAATATTTTAACTCTATTCCACAAAACATCAAATCAATGCAACAACCAGGGTTCAAATTGGCATTAAAGCACTGGCTCGACAATAAATGCTATTATAGCGTGAATGACTTTTTAAACGATAATGACAAATAAATAATAATAATAATAATAATTAAACGCTTTATTTGCTTTAACAAAAAGGCGAGCTTTTTGCCTAAAAGCAATATCTTACAGCTAACCTTAACCTAGTGGAATAACATGTTATGCGGTAAAAATAAACTAAAATTAAATTTTAATCATTTAAATTCAGCAGGAAAACAAAACAATAAATTTAAGAAAAAACAAACAATAAACCTATAATGACGCAGGGGACGCAATAGGGAGGAAAAAATTGGGAAAAATAAGGAAAAGTTTATGAGGGTGGGTTTAAGTGTTCTTTGAGCCTGCGTTTGAAGTAAAATAAACTAGGTGCTATCCTTATATGCGTGGGTAAAGCATTCCAGAGACGGGCTCCACGTACAGAGAAGGAGTGCGAGAAGAAATCACTACTGTAACTAGGGATCGAGAGCAGTAGCTTGTTTTCAGATCTCAGAGGGCGCCCGTGAGAAGATAGAGAATAATATAACATATTCTTATTGTAATTCCCAAAATTTTAAAATTTGAACATTTATATTTCATTCTAGCTCTAAATCTGACAAACCGTAGATAGCCTAATAATTCCAATTTTACATTTTGATTTTAAAACAAATTTACATTTACTTTATTATAGCAATGGGAATTTACTAAATTTGTAGATAATAGTTGTAATAATTATTTTTGTTAATATGTCTAAAACTTAATACTCATCGAATTTGTTTTCGTTGAACTGGCGAAGTGAAAATATATATAATTATAGAAAAATAAATATTGTACGCCTGATTGGTAAACTTTACAGCACATAAAATAGTACCTATCCATTTTGTACGACCTACTTACAGTTCATTTATTATTTATTTTATTTTATTCTGGAACCAAACAGAACTACATACAATGCAATAAAAACATATTTAAAAGTGACAAAAATCCATTAACCCCTCCTATCGCGGGGTAAAAATTTAGTCGTCACTTCTGCCCGGGACAGTTTTGCGCGTGAAGTCGATGGCCTTGAGAAAAACGACCATAAGTTTTAAACTACTATACGGATCGTAAAAAGAATAACTGTAAAATGATCGCATTGAAATTTGAAATTTATAATATTATAACCTTATCTCGTCAAACAATTAAGATAATAATGAATAAATATTTAAAAAGTTGGCATTTTACGCAGCGCGGAGCGCCCTAACCAATATTGGTTAGATACAATTTTAGCATTTGTAAGCGTCTAACCAAAAATGGTTAACTCAAATAGGAAGGGTTAATGTGATTCCTAATATAAAGTATACAAAATTTATATTGTTTCCGCTTGAGAATGGGGGGAATCAGGATGGGAAGTGAGGTGAAAGGGAGAGACAAAATATATACAAAATATAGACAACTATAATATATAGTTATTATAATGAATATACTTGAGATAAAATTATGTCCTTGAACTAAATTAAATGAAATATAATATGTATAAATGTTTTGTGATCATCTAGATAGACTCTAGATTTTTTTTATTGAGTTCTTATAAGAGGTTTTTGATGAGTGTAATATGTCCACACTTAAAAAGTCTGTATTATATCTAATAAAGACACATATCTAATAAGTTCACAATAAAGACATTATTATTATGGCGTAATAATCCTCAATATTTTAACATTTAATTTCTCAAAATTTCTTAGTAATAAAATAATCAAAAAGAAGTGTTTAGTCTTCTAGCATTGCTTTATTGCTAAAATAATCAAGAAATGAGGGTACGCTCTTCTAGACGTTTTTAGTAAAAATGACAGAAACAACATTGTGCCCCAGAAATAGCACGTACTAAAATTTATCGAGATTTTATATGGTCTACACTATTAAAAAAAATGTTCCTGGATAGTAAATAAATTCTACAAGTCAGCGATGAACGCGGTGAAACTATTATTGAACAAATGGAATAGGAATGTTGTCCGAAAGATCAATTACGAAATCAGACACGTTGAATCAATCCGATTGCGTCGAATAATCTACTCATTCACGATTAAGAGCATTGATGTCCATCCAATGCTAATTGCAGTTTCTTTAGTTCGGAATTTTTATTAATTAATTTCCTAATTTTGCGCTTCTACTATTTGAATTGCTAACTGGGGACAGGACTGGGCAATTGACTAAGATGCTCAAGAAAGAGTGTTTTGAAAGATTTATTTGTCTGTTTGTTTGTTACAACTCCTTATTGTGAAATTTCACAATGGACTGGTTTATTATCATACTAGCTGACCCGGCGAACTTCGTACCGCCTAACGGTCAATGAATGTCGTTTTACAAATTAGGTGAACTTAATTTACGATTTTATGAAAGTAATACAATGAATACAAAATAAATATTACGTTCATTACTTTATTAAGATAATAACACAAAATAAACGTAAAAGTTAAAAAAATTAAGTACATTAATCGCGTGTCAGCAAGACATGATTGAATTAAACTATTTACATATTGTGCAGCATGGGATGCACTCGGTTTAATTCTCTCCATTGAAGCACCTTATGATATACGACATTTTTTCGTTTTTTTTTTAACAGGTGCAAGAAAAAATAAAGCGGATGATTTGCCGGCACGTGAACATGCTACGTACAACTGACCATGAGAAAAACACGGATTTACATTTTGTAAGGGATTTTTTTATCGTTTTAATAATTATTCTGCTATTCGAGACGGAGACAAATACAATAAATCAAAATCATGAAAATCGGTCTATCCGTTCTCGAGTTATACTTGTTCGATCAAACCCGACTTTGTTTATATATATATATATATATATATATATATATATATATATATATATATATATATATATATATATATATATATATATATATATATATATATATATATATATATATATATATATATATATATATATATATATATATATATATATATATATATATATATATATATATACATATATATTATATACAGATGTGCGTGTATCATATATAAGTGTGCATGTGTGTGTCTTGTAATTGCATTCCATCGAGAGAAATGGAAGTGCAATTTCGTTAATTTTACCTTAACGAAATTGGTGACCCAGCCGTGAATCAAACTCCGAACCTTACAATGTAAGATCAGGTGACCTAACCTCTACGCCACCGGCAGGGCCGTGTTTTTGTATACTAGCAGATTGTTTTTTTATTTAATTTAGCTCAAAACTGATACGTATTGATAGTTAAGAATTAGCAAAACTTTTTAGATTTAAGTTTGAACTAAAAATTAACGTAACTCAAATGTGACCTTTATGCAGTATAGTTCAGTACGTTCCTTTGATTTTAAAGGATATTAGGTTGCTCAATGCCCTATTAAGTCGTATTTAATTATAGCGGACAAACCCATCATCCCAGGCTGGTATAACGATATATGTTCGTTCTTTCATATACGGGATGAACGTAGAGACTTAGAAACATAGACAGTCTATTATCTTGGTCTGCCCACTTGCCCGTAAGAGTCCAAATGCCTTAAGCGAGACACTGAAAAGCAACCAGGAAGCAGCCTCGCTCCTGACTACCAGTTATGGCCGGATGTCTCCGCCCTCCCGACTGGTTACGGGTTCAAGGTCGCTTGCACGGTCCTCTACCTCTACGGTAAGCGGCGATTCATTTCGAATCATCGTGGCCCGAGGCATCCTTTGTCCGACTCTTCACACGGGAACTGGTAGCCGATCGATAGTTTCAAGAACGGTTGTCGTTAGGTCAACAGCCACCCCCACTCCATAGGAAACAAATTCGTTTTCACACTCCTCGGTCATCAGTCGGAATGCACAATCGATTGGCTGACGCTGCACGGTGCGCAAAAATGTCCAGGCGCGCCCGAAGAACGACTCCCAGAGAAAACTGACCCACAGGGCACAGTCCTACCCAGACTCGAACTTCTACTTGGAAGCTACCGGATGGGTGTTGACCCGTAAGTTAAGCCGACCCAAGAACGAAACGGGTCATATTGACACAGGGTCCGGTAACACCCTAAATAACACCCTAATGCCTCAGTGCCATAGTACGTTTTGGCAGTTCTTCTGCGGTGGCGACATGCAGGCGGCGCTAGAAGAACCAATGAATAAGAAGAAGAGAGAGTGGCACGGAAGACGAAGAATATCGGAAGAAGAAGAATCGTCCGGAACTTTATACATCCTGAGTACTTATAGGTCTATTTTCCTCGAAGTTAAAATATTCTAGATAAGGTGGAATTGGTACCGGCAGAAGAAGAAGAATATCGGAGGAACAAGAATATTTTAGCCCCCTCCCCCCCCCCTCCTCAACCCTCAAAGTATAAATTATGTCTCTTTTTGTACCGGCGGTCGTGTTTTTTATTTTTTTTTAATTATTGTTCTTATTTTCTAAATACTTGAACTAAACTGAAGATTGTATTGAAGATTCGTATTGATGAGTTAAAATATGCATATAATGTTAGGTAAAAGAGCTAATCTCAATATCTGACCATGATCTGCATTAATATAAATTGGCAAAATTTGTTATAAATTTTAAATGCTGTTGTGGAAGTTTAAAATACGCCATTTCATGGTCAGTCGACGACGATGTCCTCTAGTAGTTAAGGCGACTACCACTGTGAGCAACAGTTTTTACAGTTTTTAGAGTCAGTGAAGACTAAGATGGTTTATTTATTTATAGTATTACACAAGTTCGTTTGTACAGTTTACCATATAACGTTGTATATATATATATATATATATATATATATATATATATATATATATATATATATATATATATATATATATATATATATATATATATATATATATATATATATATATATATATATTTATATATATATATATATATATATATATATATATATATATATATATATATATATATATATATATATATATATATATATATATATATATATATATATATATATATATATATATATATATATATATATATATATATATATATATATAATAATATATAAAATTAGATTCATGAAAAGTTACTTATCTGGGGTCCTGGTGGACCAGAAACATTTTACCGATAGTTAATGTCCTCTTTAAGGATTTTAGAGGACATTAACTATCGGTAAAATGTTTCTGGTCCACCAGGACCCCAGATAAGTAACTTTTCATGAATCTAATTTTATATATTATTAAAAATAATTTTAAAAAATTTACACCCTTAAAATATCAATATATATATATATATATATATATATATATATATATATATATATATATATATATATATATATATATATATATATATATATATATATATATATATATATATATATATATATATATATATATATATATATATATATATATATATATATGAGACGTTAGCAAAAAACTGATTCTTGAGGAGATAGAGTAATGAATAAGTCGCCTAACTAGGTCAAGGCCTGTTCTAAGGCAGACTTTATAAAATATTGTTTAGATGTATGTAATCAAGTTACTAAATAATTATCGTATAAAAAATAAAAATAAAGATTAAAACAATAAAAATTTGTAGAAATTCTATTACTTTGATAATAATTATTAACGTGTCGAGTAAAAGTAAAAATATATGTTTGAAAGTAAAAATATATGTCTAAAATTGAAGAATAATGCGAAAAATTAATATACAAAAAAATAATATACAATATTCAACATTCCATTGATGTTTTCCCTGCCTTCTGTAATAAGCCACCTAGAAACCGATTTTTAAATTTGTTTTTGGTTTCAATGCGTTTCACGACATCAGGCAGGTAGTTGTACATTCTCGGTGCTATGAACTTGAAATGTCTCTGTCCGAAAGTCGTACGAGTTCTTGGCACTATCATATCGTCATTCTTTGAAGCTCTGGCGAGTCTCACTCGTGCGTTAATAAGTGGCATTTTGAATTTTGCGTGTATCAAGGCTATCTTAATGTACAACAGTCTTGGGTCCAAAATATTACTTTTATTTTGGACCCAAGACTGTTATTTTTTACGCATGTTATATTTTAGGTTAAAACCTGATCATGTATTCTTCAAATCCAGGTCTAGTTACACAGTTTTCCGATATTTTCTTTATTATGAACATAAATAGAAACTCAAGTCTTTATGTCGTATCCTTTGGGTCGAAGTCACTAGGAAATTGCATTCATTAATTGGAGAGTAATTTATTATTAACTTAATTTTATTCAGATTTTTTTATTTTATTTTGTAAGTGTGAGGGACCACCCCTCACTAGACTCCAAATTGTGCGGTGTGAGGTGGCGGTGTCAACTTGCGGGTTATCTCCGTATTAAAAGTCGATTTTGAGTATGTCAGAAGGTGTTTATTGAAAGTTAGATATTGCCAGTTTGTAACGCTTCCCGAATAGGTTATATTGACGCGAGGTTGTTGGTGCGCGACTGAAGTTACGAGGGTGTATGGGCAAGGATTGTACTTGTGCTCCTAGTATCGCATACTGGGCACGGCTCAAGTCTGTGGGAATGCAGACTGATGCTTCTTGCCTCGATAAGGATAGGAAGGAAAAGGTGACCAAGAAGCCGGGGTACCGAAGTATGCCGTCGCTGTCTTGGGGACGTGATCACTCGAGGAATGATACTTTGGTTGCTTTTTCGCCGGTTTATATAGGCCGATAAATGATCCAATCCAAAATATTCCGAGTAAAAGTATTGTTTCATAGTGCTGATTCATCGCTATTTAGCTATTATTCTACCTCGTGGTAGAATAATAGCTAAATTTGTGTCGGTGTATTTCACTGGAAATCAATGCATTTGTTGATTGCATGTGACGTTACTTAAGGGCCGTTACAGAAGTTATGTATTTTATAATCAATTTTGTATTGGTGTTATGCTTAGAACAGGCTCTGCCTAGTTAGGAGCTACATAATCTATGTTTAAGTGCTAACGGTGTATTTTTTTGTTCACAAATAAATAAATAAATTAGTAATAGCAGCTATCACTTTACCGGTCGAACAACAGTTTGGAAAAATATTTTGAACGGCCTAAAAAAAATGGGATGAAGATGGAAATATCCATTTTGAGGCTCCCCCAAGGCGGTTAAGACCATTACCCCAGTCCCATTCTTATTTCCTCCCGGAGGAGAGCAAGATTACGATTTGTCAGTCTGCTCTCCTCCCCCTTCTGGATTATGGAGATGTTGCATTTCTCGACCTCACAGAGGAGTTATCCACCAAAGTTGAGCGTCTCCAAAATGTTTGCATTCGGTATATCCATGGCCTCAGAAAATTTGACCACATCACGGAGTACAGAGAGAAGCTTCACTGGCTGTCGACCCGGGAGAAAAGAGACATGCGAGTTCTCTGTATGCTTTTCAAGATCTTGGATGGCGTGCTCCCAATTATCTTATCGGCAGATTTACTGCACTATCGGCTCATGAACGCCCTCTGAGATCAAAAAACAACCTGCTACTCTCTATCCCTAGTCACAGCAGTGACTTCTTCTCATTCTCTTTCACCGTGCATGGAGCCCGTCTTTGGAATCATTTGCAGCATTTTCATAGTCGAGGACTAAACAGCCACTAAATCAGTGACGAATTCTGAATTTTCAAATCACATAGGCCGGGCAATCCAAAATCTGTCGGATTTAACACCGAAACAGCAACATTAGCTGACATTAGTAATATATCACATTTTCTCAAGAACGCAGGTTCTGCATTTTGAAAAGAGCTCGCAGTTGCATTGCGGAAAGGTCAAAGATGTTCGTTCGTTCAAGATGTGTCTTCTGGCACATAATTGCGTACTTCGGAGTTGTGTTTTTCGTTATTTATGGAGTTTTTTATCTGTTGAAAGATTAACATTGGTGTTAAATGGCATTGGAAATATTGAAATTGATTAGCAAATTATGGACTGGATTAAATTGATTTTAAACTATCCGTTATTGCTTTTAAATTTGACCGCTTTCGTCATGAATTTGTCTACCTCTATTGTTTCTCCCACATTCGATCGTTGGCTTTTAGAATAATTAATATGTACCGTAAACTGCCCTAACTATAACCTCCTGTCTACACAATGAACCACTCCTGATATTTTTAATAAAATAGGCTATCCAGTGGAAATAAAGAAAGTTTGTACTATTATATTTATTTTGTCATGAACATGACTAGATGCTGAACGAATTGCTCTGTGAGTGATCAGTCGCCTGCGTGCAGAGAGATTGAAAAGGCATTTTTTGTGTTTCGGAATAATGTCTGCTATCAAACAACCTCGTTAAACTTTGTCCGGTGAAAAGGATCTGGCCAGCATTAATTAGACTTTCAGACAACTTATTATACTATATTATATATTATATATATTATTTCAGCCATCTAGTTTCGATATTAAGGACATCGCAACTATATAAAAATGATAAGAATAAATTATTCATTTGCAGCAGTCAATACAAAAAAAAAACGGTTGTGTATCCCCAAGACTCTTCCGGCAAGTAAACACCTCCCCACCCACCCCCCGCCAAACCCTGTCATCCCCGCGTCCCCCCCCCCCCCCCCTCCCATCCTTCACCCTTCCCCAAGAAGTATTTTCGTTCTATTTGTAGTATTTTCCATGGTATTGAAATGTTATTTTTCTAATATGATGTAGTATTATCTTAAATCTGGCGGAGTTTAAAAAATATTAGTGTCGCTTGTGTATGAGATATTACAACCAAAATTTTACAATGCGGTTTCAGCTGAGGAAAGCATCTGAGTACAACAACAACATTTCAAGTATTTAAATGCAATATTTTGAGATTGAAGTGCTACTAGCGCGCGATTACAACTTTTGCCAGGACCAAATTATACCTGCATGCCAAATTTCAGCTCAATCGGATAAAGCGTTTGGGCGCTATCGTGGAGAAATACACACACACACACACGCACGCACACATTAACAGAAGTACGTTCAAAATACTTTCCCTCTGCCCTAAGAGTAATAGACAAAAAACACAAAATTACTAATTGATACTGAGAATTGACAAAGATTATGTAATAAAACTACAAACGCTGGAATATTTCCGAATTTTTATGTTTAATGACGCTTATCGGAAGAGATTACCGTTTTTGATTAATTGGAAATGCAACATAATGATCGCACAACATCATTAAATTTTACGATGCATAATATTTCAAAACCGTCGAAACCTGGATTTTGAAATAAGACTCAACATCATGATAATTGGCGACTGTGAATCTGTCCAAAGAAATATTGTTTAATATAACGAATAATAAATGATTTATTTGCAGCTTTCAATACGAAAAAAATCGGTTATGTCAACCCAAGACTTTCCTGTCAAGTAGCCAGGAACGTAATTCATCTGAATATTAATTTCATAAATCCTACTACCACTTTTCGACTTTTCAAATTATGTGTCTGCTGTTGACCGTTGAGGAGTTACCTCGTCGGCAGAGAACACAGGGTACATCAGCCATGTCACAATGAAACGTAAAAGTTGCTATCGTAATTGAATGCGTACACAAAATTTTGGGTCTCTGCTGTTAACCGCCTAACTACACGAAAGCAAACTGCACCTTTGAGAGCTAATGGGCCCTGTCGGAGTTGGCCACGAAGACCCATTTGTTCAAGGTCGATCACACTCACGGGTCAACACCCATCTGGCGGCCTCCATGCATGAAGTGCGAGCCCGGGCAGGACTCTGGGCCTGAGGGTAGTTTCTCCCAGGAGCCAATCTTCTGTCGCTCCTGGACGGTTTGCGCACCGTGCTGCGACTAACAGTCGGGGTAGTCTAGAAACAGTACTGTCTCCTATGGAGCGGGGGTAGTTTTCATCTTACGGCGACTGCTCTTGAAACAACCATCGGCTACCCGATTCCGGGTGAACAGCCGGACAAAGGATGCCGTGATCCGCGATAGATTTGGTAGACACCGTTTCACTGCTACGTAAGGGAGAGGACCGCACAAGCGACCTCGAACTCGTAACCAGTCGGGAGACCGGAGTAATCGGGTTGCAACTGGTAGTAAGAGTGCGGGTGTCAGCCCGCTGGGTAACATACCTGGCTATCTCGCGGATAAGGCATTGGAAGGGATTCTCTAGACGATCAAGCATCCTTGACAAGCTTCACGTCGCGAGCAGGGAGGGCAAGGAAATATGCATATATTTTTTTATAATATTTACCAAAAATGCCTAATTTTTTGGTTGTATACCAGGGAGTCACGTTAATTAGACGTAATTGATTGATGAATGACTTGACTCCCTAGTATAAAACTACAAAATTAGGCAATTTTCGTAAATATCTAAAAAATATATTTGCATATTTCCTGCGGTTTACGATCCTCGCCCAGCCCGCGAAGCGATGCTTGACAAGCATGCTTGACCGTCTAGGGAGCCCTTTATTACGGGCTTGTGGCGAAGTTTGACAGTGGACTGTTTTTGTCTTCTGCGCTCACCTCACGGGAGAGAGAACTATCAAATTTCGCGAAAACTTCCTGAGGTGACAGGTTCACCGTCGACAGCTCTGGTTGCACGAGAGCCGTTAGCTGCCCGCTAGAGATCTTAACACTGAGAACTCCAGGACACAAAGTGAGCTCTTGTACGAAAAATCAAAACTCCGAAATAATCCAGTCTCTGTGATCGGTAATTACGCACCTATTTGCTGTATATGCCCAGCCAATTATCATATAGGTATGTTTCAAAAATTACCGCATCTGAGAAAATATGTGTGTCATTTCGATTGACCATTTTAATAACGATTTTGGTTGGTAAATCCACTATTTGCCCCAATCATATAACATCCGTTTCGTATACTGTAGATATATGTAGGTAATTATAGCTGCGGGTGATATAATATTAATAACAAGGAAAATAGTAATATGTACCTTATATACATATTATAATAGAATATACCTTACATTGGTGAGTATATACAGGCTGAGTTTTAATTAGTGACATCCTGGAAGCGGGTGAGTCAGTACTAGCAAATAAGCAACTTTTGATTTAAAAAAAATGGGAAAAATTGTTTTAAAAATAGTATAAAAAGTGTCGAGCGCTTTGCGTCATCTAGCGGCATGTAAAATATCGCGAATATTGTTTATTCGCGATATTTTACCAATTGCTAGATGGCGCAACGAGCTCAATGCTTGTCAAACTTTTATCAGTTTTTCAAATTTAACAAAAAAAAATTTTTTTTTAATATTTTGTTTTTTCTAAAAATATTTGTTAAAAGTTGACTATTTGCTCGTACTGATTCACCCATTTCAATGACGTGACTAATGAAGAAGTCACCTGTCACTCGGTGATAAGTAACTACTGTATGGAGGGTGGCTCGTGAGTTCTAGGTTTCTCATATTCCAAAATACCTTTGCCTGTTTGTCGTGTTAGCTGGCCTTGTCATGATGCAAGATGATACAACGTTTACAGTTACTTTTACGAAGTTCCGGCAAGCAACTGGTAGTGTACCAATCAGCATTCAGTGGACGATGATTCTCCAAAGCGACAGTAGCCACTTGTCTAAAGATCATACGCTTCGCGGCCCGTTTCACGCGCTCCACTTTGGTTGGGGTCGGATCATTTTGAAGTCATTGTCTTGCATGAAGCTGCGACTGGCCACCCTGACTAGACTCCAAGTTATTTGATGTGAGGTGGTGGTGTCAACTTGCGGGTTATATCCGTATTAAAAGTCAATTTAAAGTGTATCAGAAGGTATATATTGAGATTTGATATTGCCAATTTGATAACGCTTCCCGAATAGGATATATATTGACGCGAATGTAGTGGCTATCTGCCTGAAGTTACGAGGATGTATGGATAAGGATTGTAATTGTGCTCCGAGTATCTCATACTTGGCACGGGTCGAGTCTGTGGGAGTGCAGACTGATGCGTCTCGTCTCGATATAAGGAAGGAAGTAAGAGGTACCCAAGAAGCCGACCCGTTGACCTGACTCGTGAGAGTGGTGCCGGGTGTAGCCGTCGCTGTCTGAGGGACGTGATATTTTAGGTTAAAACCTGATCATGGATTCTTCAAATCCAGGTCTAGTTACACAGTTTTCCGATATTTTCTAAATTAAATACATAAATAGAAACTCAAGTCTTTATGTATACTTTGGGTCGAAGTCACTAGGAAATTGCATTCATTAATTGGACAGTAATTTATTATTAACTTAATTTTATTCAGATTTTTTTATTTTATTTTGTAAGTGTGAGGGACCACCCCTCGCTAGAATCCAAATTATGCGGTGTGAGGTGGCGGTGTCAACTTGCGGGTTATCTCCGTATTAAAAGTCGATTTTGAGTATATCAGAAGGTGTTTATTGAAAGTTCGATATTGCCAGTTTGTAACGCTTCCCGAATAGGTTATATTGACGCGAGGGTGTTGGTGCGCGACTGAAGTTACGAGGGTGTATTGGCAAGGATTTTACTTGTGCTCCTAGTATCGCGTACTGGGCACGGCTCAAGTCTGTGGGAATGCAGACTGATGCTTCTTGCCTCGATAAGGAAAGGAAGGAAAAGGTGACCAAGAAGCCGGGGTACCGAAGTATGCCGTCGCTGTCTGAGGGACGTGATCACTCGAGGAATGATACTTTGGTCGTATTTTCGCCGCTTTATATAGGCCGAAAAATGATGCAATACGAAATATTCCGATTAAAAGTGTTGTTCTATGTATCTCATGTGAAACAGTAGTAAAAATCGTGCTGATTCATCGCTGGACGAGGTAGAACAATGGCTGAATTGGTGTCAGTGCATTTTACTGGAATTCAATGAATTTGTTGTCTGTATGTACGATACTTAAGGATCGTTACAGTGCTTCATTGCCAAAAGCAGTTCTCGAGCGAAGTCATGCTGAGCTGCCAAATTACACGTAAAGTCTTAGAAAAGCAGCAAATTACGTTTTAAATTCCTGTAACATAATACATCGGTGTCTTCCTTGGAATAGGCGCTGCCTAGTTAGGGGTGAAGAATAATTTTATTTTAAAATAATTCCAAAAAAAAATATTGTTTTGCCGATATCACGATAACTCCATTATTAAGGATTCCTCGTCCGTTTTGTTGATATCGGTATAATAATGTGTAAGATTTTTTTACTCTACGAAATGACAGGCGCGTGAGGAGTATTTATGGTTTTTTCGCAATGTGTTGATGGGCCATTGATTATGCAGTATATGTTCACACAGTAAATAATTCTAATTCAAAGAAACGATCAGTAAAACCCACGCGCAATGCGATTTAATCGATAAAAACTACCGAATCAATTGACACACATATATTACCGCCCTTTTTTTGACGAAAATCCGGTCGTTTTAGCTTATAGCGATGATAAACGCACAGCTAATATTAGCTTGTACAAATACGAATTATTGCGGCATTTTAATGTGTTTTTAGAAAATATGTCCTTAAGCTGTTATAGACTGGTCGGGCGACAGCTAATGGTTCTCGTGCAGTTAGGCCACTAAGACCCGCTCCTTTTCTTAGGTCAGCTCATTTTATTGTTCAACTCCTATCCGGTAGCCTCCTCGAAGATGTTCGAAACTGAAAAGTAATCCGTATTCACCTGTTACGGCATGGTGGATCGGTTTCTCATTCGGACGCAAATTCGCGGTTTGCGCATCATGTGGCGTGGTGGGGTGGGGTTTAAAGTATTGGGGTGACACAACTAATTCTTATTATAGCCAGATAAAAGAGGCACTCAAAGTTTTATTCTATTTAACAAGTTTTATAGAAATACAACAATAATGGAACATGATGAGACATGCTGATGATCGAAATATACTCGCAATTACTGCATTATCTCTAATAAGATTGTAACCCTTTGGACTGATATGAAATTCTGCTATTTTTACACGAGTACCCAACAAAAAAGGACTGTAATGTTCTAGTGTTAATCTATGTATGTTTTCCGTGTCTTTATACCACCATAACTTCTAAATGCTCAAATTAATTTAGAAGTATGTGGTATTGTTAGAATCGTTATGTCATATTTTTTTATAAATATGCCTTATTTTTATAAATATTGAGTAAATAGTTGTCCAAATGACCGAATTTCCAAATGTCAATTAATTAACATTAATATATCGTATTTACTGTCAAATGAGGTCTGATTGAGTACAATCCGAAAATATATAATATTTATATGGATAAATTTTTTATTTATTTATTTATTTGAATCAAACATAATTATAAAACGCATAAAAATGGTCATAACAAGTAATGGTGCGAAGAAACAACGGCCCACATTCACATGACCATGCTCAGCGTATACTCAACTAGGCCAAATATAGCCTGTATCTGGGCATACGACATACTTTCTGACTTAGGTGGAGAAGCCTAACTGACGTAGGTACTCATATAGATACATATACACATACACACATACATATACATACATACACAAATATATAAATATAACGATCTAAATATATTATAGTATTATTCTTTTGCATTATATTACAATATAGTACATTTTGTTTAATATCTTATATCATATTATATAGTATAATAGTAAAGTTATGCAGAAATATATATATATATATATATTTAAGATATGACTTGCAGCAGTTCTTTCTCTGTCCTTGAACGACCTATGTCGTCAAGAAGCCATTTTTTTATATTTTTTTTGAATAAAATGGTATTTTCTATTTCCTTTATTTTGTCATCAAGGCGGTTGAATATTTTAGGTGCTATATAGTTCAATTGTCTTTGGGCAAATGAAGAATTAACTCGGGGAACGGCATAATTCAGACCTGCAGATGCTCTTGTAGTTCGGTGTTGCTGGCTTCGTAGTCGATTATCTGAGAATACACAAACCACAAACATTTCTTTAAAACCATAAGAAAATAATTATACATAATATGATAATTTATTTTAACCGAATAAAAAAAAAGAGGATGTTTGTTACCACTCTGAACTCTGCCATTTATAAATCGATTTGGAATATTATTTTTTTTTTGAAAGGATATACTTACAGGTTGGTCCCTTTTTTATCAAAATCCTATTCTGATTATGGGATCCATGAGGATTTGAGGGAAATCCTCAAATATTATCGTATGAAGTGGAAAAATTACATTTTAGTTCAATTCCGATGACAATGCATTTTTTAACACGCTTTTATTAGGTCGACCTGTAACTATGTAATGGAATCTAAGGTAACTAATTTAACCCTCTTCCAAGGATCGTAGCGTCATGAAAATTGGCAGCTGTATGTACTTCTGATGACAATACAATAATATGGTACTGTCGAACTGATCTGATGATGAAGTCGGAAGATATGAACTGGAACTTCATGATGGAACATTGTATCATAGCTGTGTTTGGACTTGTTAGAAAAGTCTTGGAATGAACTTTGACCACGATTAGATTTCAAGGTCTGATGATGAAGCCGGAAGATAGGCACTGGCATTCCATGATGGAATATAGTATCATAGTCGTGTTTGCACTTGTGAGAAAGGTCACGTAATGGACTTTGAACACGATCGGGTTTCAAGGTTATAACAAACCTATTATATATTGACTTGTAAATATTGAGTGTAAATAGTGTAAATATTGACATAGGTGCCTGTATAAAATATATATAGACCTGTACATAAAGAGTGTAAAGAGAATAGTATTGATATATCTATATACGGTGTATATTGACGTGGCATTTATAAACGCGTGTTTTTAGTGGTTTTTTTTAAAACTATTAATTTATTTATTTTTATTTTATTTTATTTTTTATTTTATTAATTTTAGGAATCTTACAGCTAGGTATACGGTTATTACAAATTAATATGTATATAAGGCCAATTACAAGGTTCCACAAGTAAAAATGTATGAATAGATATATAAAAGGGGGAGAAAAAAAAGAAAAACAAGTAGACTAAGAAAAAACTAAACAAAATAGAACAAAGGATTAGCCAAAGAAGGCGTCAGCCAGTAACTTCTTGAGCTGCTGGACTGACATATTAAATAAGTCAATGTCATATTGGGTAGCTACATCATTGAAACTTTGGCTTGCTCTCAATAGATAACTGTTTAGCCTGTAATTGGTGTAAGCTCTGGGGATAAACAGGGTGCATGGTCTTCTGATCGGATCAGCAGAGACCCTCAACCCAACCTTCTCCAATAAATCCGGGCAGTCAACTGAGCCATTTGCTATCTTCAATAGGTAGGCGACATCTGCAATATGGCGTCTTGTGGCTAAAGGTAAGAGGTGAAATTTATGACAACGTTTAGTGTAGTCTGGAAAGATTTTTTTTACTTTAAATTGTAGGTGTCGTACAAAACGTCTCTGAATTCGCTCAATGCGGGTAATGTAAGTGTTATAGCTGGGGTTCCAGATTTGTGATGCATATTCCAAGTGACTACGTTCATATGCACAATAAAGAATTTTAATGGTTTTTTTATTGGAATTTTAATAAGAAATTTATGGTAAGCATGACCTGATTCTACAACCTGGGTTGACTCCCGACGACGGGACTACTTAAAGTTCAACAGCATAGACACGAAATTTAGTATATGCATTCAATTATGATAGCCTGTTCTAAGTATTACCATGATATGGCTGCTGCGCTTACAAAAAACTTTGGAGTTTGTTTTTTTTGTTGTTAAATTGTTATCTATTATTTATTTATTGTAATTGCAGTCGTGGTTTTTTATTCCGTTTAATATATTTACTTGTTTACATTTATCTACTGTGGCAATATAAAACAATTGTCAATTCTTAAGAATTTAAACCGCAGTTGAAGGTCGAGAATCTGATATTATGATTCCGTTCGTTCGGAAAAGTCCAAGTGTTATGATTGTATACGTGGCGTCTCATCCGGATGCTCAGTCAGTCAGTGGGCCAAGGACGCAGATATCGCACGGCGAGAAATAACAATAATTAC
This sequence comes from Micropterix aruncella, assembly GCA_944548615.1. Taxonomy (NCBI): domain Eukaryota; kingdom Metazoa; phylum Arthropoda; class Insecta; order Lepidoptera; family Micropterigidae; genus Micropterix; species Micropterix aruncella. The sequence continues at coordinate 11,688,583 of OX155975.1, read as the reverse complement.
GTGCGGTGACATGTCGAAGTATTAATAAAGCTTTGGAGGCGGTTTTGCAACGAAAAAGGCACGAAACTGCGTGAGTCATTCGTTTCGCGACGAAACGAAAAGAGATTCTGAAGCTAAGGGGCTCTCTAGACGATCAGGCATGCTTGACAAGCCTCGCGGGCAGGGAGGGGATCGTAAATCGCAGGGAATATGAAAATATTTTTTTGTATTTTTTACCAAAAATGCCCAATTTTGTAGTTTATACCAGGGAGTCACGTTAATTAGACGAAATTTATTGATGAATGACGTGACTCCCTGGTATAAAACTATAATATTAGGCATTTTTCGTATAGATAAAAAAAAAATATTTGTATATTTCCTCGGGTTTACGATCCCCTCACAGCCTATCTTTTAGATAATTCTCATAGGAGTTTGAACATATTCAAATTGCTAAGAGGAGTGGTTAAAGACCCGACCATCTATGCATATTTGGTCTTTAGGTACCCGATAACTACTTACGAGCGAGGGGACATTAATTCGCACTAAAATCATCTAGGTGAGTCCCGACCTATATTTATCATGCACGCAGTAGATTACCATACCGACATGCAAGTGGCATTTAAAGTTTTGTTGATAATTAGTTAAGCTATAAAATTGTCTATTATTGGGAATGATTAAAATGGTATTGCTTAAATATGTTTTTTTTTCTATATTATTTTATTTAAATTAGGAAAATTTTAAATACAAATATTAAAAAATAAATTTACAAAAATTATGCTTCGATTTAAAAGAAACGTATAGCAATTAGAGTGAAATGATGTTAGTTTCTTAACCTTCCTAACGCCATCAGCATTTGTCCACCTTTACGACTCAATTTTACTGTTTGTACACCTTTATTTTTGGTACTATTATTTACCATCTTGATTAATGGCTTAAGACCTTTTCTTCCATCTTTAGGTAATTTTTGTCCAATATTTCCCATTCTTATTTCTCATCCATCATTTCAACAGCGTTGTTTCCATATCTCTCTCTCTCTCTCGTGGATTACCAAAGGGCATCTCGTCGTTTTATTTTTTTTGCGGGATGGCTCAAAATATCTAAAATCTTATTCCCATTGAAACTTTGTGTAATAAATAGCTACTGTTTCTATTACTTTTTCATCCCATCTATTCGACAAGGACGACTTGGTTCGCCTTTAAGTGCGCCTAAAAGTGGTGTTTTCTATAAGAAACTTTATAAGTGCGCCGCAATTATCTTTGCGGCTCACTTTTTGAATTTGAAACATCTTAGTCTTCAGCGCCGAAGAAATCGAACGCAAATATTGTTTGAATAAAGACTGGTACGACGGCCCCAAGTCGCGCCGTTGGCTGAATATAAAAAAAACAAATGAAAATAAAAGCTCGCGAACGTCAATTGTTTTTGTCGCCCGCTTTTCGAAAATTTTCACGGATTGTAAGAAATGCATCGTTTTGTTTTGAAAAATGAGTTCTTCAAGTGACAGTGAAAGTATAGATTTAACTCCTGAAAGCGTTAGAACTGAAAATCTCGGGAGAAATATATGAAAGCCTATGGAAATTTTATTGATTGGAGAAATGCAAGAGGCGCCAAGAATTTTTCAGAATCTGTGTTTTTGGCCTACTTTCAGTACATAACCACAACTAAACAACCATCCACTCTTTGGAGTACCTACTCAATGTTAAAATCAACAGTCAGTTGTAATAACGACGTAAAACACGCAGAATTTGAAATCTACAACAATCTCAATTCCTAATAAAACCGTAACAATAAATATTCATTATTGCGAAAATGTCTCTATGTAAATATAAGTGTTTAGTTGTTTTATTATTAGATAGTATTTAATTTCAATTCAGTTGATACTCTATGTTTTATTAAATAATAATATTACAATAAAATATGAGGCGCCTTTTATTTTCTCATAGAGGGTGATGAAAAGTAGAGTGTATCATTCGGGCGCAAAATAATTTTGGCTCGGGCGCTTTTTTGAATCCCTCGCTATGTTCAGGATTCTACTAAAGAATCCCTCGCTACGCTCGGGATTCTACTCTAGAATCCCTCATTTCGCTCTGGATTCAAAAAAGCGCCCTCGCGGTAAAAATATTACTTTGCTCCCTTGTGATACAATCTATTCCGGACCTACTAACGGGAAAGTGTTGTGTAGGCGCAGTTTTTTTTTGTCGAGATGAAAGCACTCCTTGCTTCTGACCTAGTCAGTAGCAAGGAGTGCTTTGCGGCATTCCGTATCTTCGTGGCGCACTGGGCGTCGCGGCTAGAAGAACTGAGGCTCCAGGGCACTCCCCCTCTAGGTGCGAGTGACTTGCCATCTCCGTGAAACACATGCTGCCCTCCGCGCTGTGCCGGTTTTAAACGCCGGTGCAGCTTTAAATAAACTTTGTTTGTATTGTCTCTCTCCCTAACGGGTGTGCCCGTGCCACCGTACCAAGCTCGTTCTGTCCCCACTCCCTTCTTGCTGCTGTTTGCGAATGCTGCTTAATTTATAACTTATGCACTACCACCTGCCAAAATATTAATGTTTTTTTTTTCTTCTCTTTTATTATTATGTATGGTCATTATCAAAAAAGATGTACATGTGACTCACATGATTAAAATTGTGACTAAACTGTTTCGTGACATACCTGTATTTTGTATTAATGTGAGTCACAATTATTATAAAGCCGGGTGTTAAATACAATGCTAATGATATGTAAATTGTAAATACAAGAAAAAAAGAATTAAACGCAGCTTTGTTAACATATCCAGTTTAGTGTATGCAGTATAATCCTTGCTTTACTTTACATGTTTTACGTGAGTCACATCATGTGAGTCACGAAATGTGACCAACATGTCAACCAATTTTTGTGATAACATGACCTCACTTAATTACCATATCAAAATAACTCACAATACAGTTGAATTGGCCACAGAATATTACTTGTATTTGCTATGTCTATGATAGGACAGAATCTGATAATAATACACAGCTTACCTACCTTGGTTAGAATGTCACCTTGATTCACAGAAGAAATTTCGCAATAATTCACCAATAATTCAGTGTCGACAAATAACTGTCACTAAAATCAAAATGGCGGAGATTTGATATGGACGGCACTTCGCATAGTGTTGCCAGGTATGAAATATGAACTTGAAATGCTAGCATTTCTACAAAAAGCTGTGACATCGTCCGTGACATCCTCTGAGTGACTCACATGTCAAAAATGCTGGACAAACTTTACGCACCCTTTTTTATTATAAGATTCAACCTAGATTTACAGTATTTCTATTCAAACAACAGGAAATTTATATATTTTTGCAGGTGGAAAAAGATAGGGTTTGAAAAAGAAGATACTTGAACCATATACTGATTTTGTTCTTGTAGGGTATAAAAAGGACAATTATGTTTGTATGAGTCATGAAGGGAGAGAAAAACTAAAAAAAAGTTTTTTATGAACTTAAATAATATTATGCTATGATTACAATGTGGAAAGTCAAGAGAAGGGTGCATATTATATAAAAAAATGACAAAGCAAGGAATGTGTAACATACAACCGTGTGTATATAAACAGCAAATATGTCGGACATGAAATTATTATTTATGTACATCTTTTTTTAATATAACCGATCATGTTTTATTTTTATTTATTTATTTTTTTAATTTTATTTTAGATAATACGTATTGTAACTATGTAATGAAATGTAATGAAATGTAATGTAAATACATGTATGTGTATGGAAATGTAAAATGTAAAATAGAGAAGAAAAATGTATTTATGAAATGAATTAATAAATGACTCCTTGGGGGATTGGATGGGGATAGAAGCCTCTGATCATTGGATATACAATTAAGCTCGGGCAGAAAAGACGACTATAGTCGTTATAGCTGCTCGGGTGGTGGATGGATTGGCTTCTGTCTCCATCCACCTCGTTGGAGTATGAAAAATGAAAAAAAAAATGTCGAGATGAAAGTGGAAGTATCTATATTTAGACCTCCTAAGGCGATTAAGACAATTTTTCAGATGGAAACCTGTATGTATATGTGTGTGTGTGTGTGTGTGTGTGTGTGTGTGTGTGTGTGTGTGTGTGTGTGTGTATTCCTTCACGCACTGACAAAAATATTAGATTTTTTGATACAATGTCGTTTTGTTGTTAGGGTTTTATACAGAATAATGAATTTTTAACCGAAAGTTTGTTGAATTGTAAGGAATTTTGTTGAAACTCTATTACTAGATTATATGCTTCCCCGTGCTCCGTACGTGTAATACGAAAATAGCGGTATAATGTAGCGTCAACGTGATTCTTGTAACTGACTATAACTTTACGTATGTAATAACATGCTGTCACGGTAAAAGCAAGATCTCGTTGTGCGCCGTAATGAATGTGCGGTGTATCTACCATGCCCGCGACATGGTAACTACACCGTTATGTTGATACATACGTACGTACCACAGTACATGTTATATACGTAATCCCTTTTGATACATGCGTATTTTTGTGTATTACAGCATTATATTTTTCTCAGTGCGGTAGCGTCTAAAAGCTTAATCCGATACTGAAATTTGGCATGCGGGCATCAATTTGGTCATGGCAAGTATTTGAAAGGTCGTGGTTCAGTTTGATTCACCAGAGGCGCATTGCAATAGTTATGTTTCAGTCTCGAAATATTAGACTCATAATCTTGAAATTCGGTACACAGACGCCTTGTTGGGCCGAAATCTTATTGGATTTTCGCCGGTCAATATATTTGGTCAATATACAATTGAATCGGACGTGTTTAAGCGTCACAGAGAACGAAACGCGTGAACTGGCGAGTTCCACCCACCTCCATATCGAAGATGGATGGAGCTCGCCAGTACACGCTCCCGATTTCAAATTCCCTGATTTTGGGTTGCGCGACTTTTGCCTCACTTTGTAGTTTCTGCGGTCTCAGGAATATATTTTTATGAATATTTTACTTTCCTGGCCCACCAACAGACCAAGAAGGAAATTATTGTGAACGCGCAAAAGATATTTTTACAGATGAAGACGGCGGAAATATCCATTCTGCCCCTCCCCCCCCCCCACACCGGCCTCCGAGACGATGAAACCATTTCCAGATTGAAGTCTGTCTGTGGATCTGCGCGTCTGTGTGGATGAATTCCTCCACGATAGCACCTAAACGCTAAGTCCGATTAACCCCTCAAATGTGAGGCGTCCCTTAAGGGATGCCTTGGCAAAATGTATACAAAATGTATATAAATTTATATAAATATAATTATATAAATGTAAATGTGCGCCGCTTTATAGTAATCCGCTCTATAGTAATGCTATAGCTCTATAGTAAACCCCGCTCTATGTAAATGTAAATGTAAATGTAAATATAAATTTATATACATTTTGCCGTAGGCAACCCGAGCTAATCGCCATTCATTTGAGGGGTTAAGCCGATATTTGGTCGACTAGTGATGTAGCTGGACTTAATTTTAATTTTGTTCTAAGAGAAGCAACTGTCTAGTATACTGTGGTATTGTGAACGCACTAAAAATAAATTCATAGTTTAAAAAAAACACTAAAAACACGTTTTTGGGCTATAATACGATATTCACATACACACGGCTATGACACGATATTCCATCATGGAATGCCAGTGCCTATCTTCCGGCTTTATCATCAGGCCATGAAACCTAATCGTGGTCAAAGTTCATTCCAAGACTTTTCTAACAAGTCCAAACACAGCTATGATACGATGTTCCATCATGAAGTTCCAGTTCATATCTTCCGACTCCATCATCAGATCAGTTCGACAGTACCATATAATTGTATTGTCATCAGAACTCCATACAGCTGCCAATTTTCATGACGCTACGATCCTTGGAAGATGGTTAAATTAATTATCTTAGATTCCATTACGTAGTTACATACAGGTCGACATAATAAAAGCGTGGTAAAAATCGAGATGATGACGGAAATATCCATTTACCCCCCCCCCCCCTGAGACGATTAAGCCCATTTCCAGATTGAAGTCTGTTTGTGGATCTGTGTGTCTGTGTGTTTGTGTGTATATGTATTCCTCCACGATAGCGCCTAAACGCTTAAGCCGATTAAAATTTGATATGTAGGCATCATTTGGTCAGGGCAAGAGTTGTGGTTGAAATCTGTCAACTAGGGGGCGCACTAGTCATTTTTTAATCTCGAAATATAGGAGATATAAAATTTGCTACATAGAGCCCTGTTGGGCCGAAATAACAGAGATATAAAATTTGCTACATAGAGCCCTGTTGGGCCGAAATACCAGAGATATAAAATTTGCTACATAGAGCCCTGTTGGGCCGAAATAACATTGTGAAATTTTGGTTGGTAGATCACATATACAAAGCTGCAATAAATTTGTAAGTGGCGAGTAAGAACATGCTTTTAAACACCAACATTTTAAAAAACGCGGAGGTCTAAATATTCCGCTTGCGAAATTGCTGTCGCCCTCTGTCGGAAATGTTTGGAAGCGCCTTGCTACCGTAATTGCTACCGGACAAGCGCCTTGCTACCGGACAGCGACACTACTCTTTCATAGCTACAAGACTTTATAATAAATTAAGCAGTGACATAAAAACCAACCCCAATTGTCATTTGTTTAAAATCAAAATAAATAAATGGACGTTGCAAGAAGAGCGTTTATCTATCCATGCCCATGATCGATGTAGTAGAATAAGTTGAAGTTGACTTAACATATATTGTGTTTGTAAGTATGTATATGTGTATGCTAATGTATTTAGTATTTCTATTTCCTATATAATATTGTATTTTTTATTAAAATTTTATTATTATATATATATATTGATTATTATTATATATATTTTTTTATTATTATTATTATTATTATTGTGTTTGGTTGGTTCATCGACCCTCGTTTTAAATGTAAAAATATAAATTGCTTGCCCTGGAATGGGTATATCCCAGTTGGGCAGCACTAGCCAGTGAATAAAAGAGGAAAGTTTGTGCCATTTGTTTAAATATTATAATTATTGTAAATGGTTAATTTGATAATTCCAATAAAATAAATAATTAAAAAAGTAATGCATGGGCTACTGGCTGGCGGTCGATAAGAGCTACTGTAATCCCCCCCCCCTCCCCCACTACAACTCGAAGCAGTATAAATGAAAAACTTTTCTGCATACAATAAAATCGTGTACCATTATAATATACTAGCTACTGCCCGCGGCTTCGCCTCGCATAAAGTTTCGAATCGGTTTATTAATACTACCTTTAGATATATAGTGCAAGACGTCCCTCGTAATGTCGTAGAAGTACGAGATTACCCGTTACATACAAACTTATTAACAATTCTTTATGATGATGCGGGTACCTAGAGGTCTTGTCTTGGTAATCAGAAGAGCACTCTAGGCGGGTTATAAATTTTGCGTGAGATCCGTGTGAGTTTGCTAGCTTGAAGGATCACCTGGTGTACCTTAGTACCCAGGAGCGGATATTTAAAGTGGAAAGACAGGATGTCGGTACTTACGGTTTTGTTTGTTCCGTCTGTGCTGCTGGACTGAACTGCTTCTGCTTCTCGTTTATCTGTCACTCACTGAGGTTTCACACGAATTGCGATGCGGGCTAATCAACACAAAGGTTTGTGTGATGCGATGCGGCGGTTTGCGACGAGAAAACACGATAATCTCGTCTGTTGTTGCGGAGCGAATATATTCGACGACGCGCCTCGCCAAGTCAACAAATATACTGTCCTACCCGTCGTTCCGACGGGGCGATCCGTAGCGCTGGGCGGCTCAGATCGGCGCGGGTCGTGACATGTTTGAATGGGTACCGACAATATTGATTGGAGCGGAAGAATTTATAAAAGGGATTGGATTAGACAAGTGATTAGGAGGCGGAAAATTACGTTAATTCTCACACAAACCTCACTGGCGTGAACACTTTATAATATTAGTATAGACAAAAATATATGAAATATGTGGAAATCATGTACACAATAAAGTCGTGTATAGGTGGACTTATTGACGTTCAACCCTAAATTAAACGATTCGTCTCCAACTCTAAATTAAATTGTTGTAATACTTAAAATGTTATATTACTTAAAATAGTTGTATTACGAAATCATATTGAATTTTCACCGGTTAGTATAGTTATATTAGTAAACTAATAAATCAAACGTTTTCAATGCGTTGCATTCTCATTATCCGCGCTCGCGGCGACTATCCCTTAAAATATCTAAGGATTTTGAGCGTGATATGGGTATAACCATCAAAATCCTTTCATAAGTCCTTGGCTACTTCCCGGTAAAGTCTTTTCACTTTGCGTGGTGCGACTAATCCCCCACCCCGTAGTTTCAGCGGCTTCAGGATTAGATTTTTTTATATTTTTTAGTACTTGTTAACCCCTCCTATCGCGGGGTAAAAATTTAGTCGTCACTTCTGCCCGGGACAGTTTTGCGCGTGAAGTCGATGGCCTTGAGAAAAACGACCATAACTTTTAAACTACTATACGGATCGTAAAAAGAATAACTGTAAAATGATCGCATTGAAATTTGAAATTTATAATATTATAACCTTATCTCGTCAAACAATTAAGATGATAATGAATAAATATTTAAAAAGTTGGCATTTTACGCAGCGCGGAGCGCCCTAACCAATATTGGTTAGATACAATTTTAGCATTTGTAAGCGTCTAACCAAAAATGGTTAACTCAAATAGGAAGGGTTAATCTCATTTGATTTAGTACTTGTTAATCTCAATATAATTGGACAAGCATGGCATATTCAAGCATTCCGTAAATCAAATTGATATACAGATTCAAACATATTTACCAGTATTTACCAAATATTCTCTTTCTTCAATCTGTATTTACCAGATTTCTCTTAATTCTGTTCAAAATTCGATTAGTTTATGGTATGTTAACAATACAGCGACATCTTCACGGATCGTCGATTGTTCGGCCAGAGGTTATCATCAAATCTCGATCATAAATCTAGGAATATCAGAGATAGGACCATGGATTAAAAGCAGTAAAGGTACATTTATATCTAAAGACACAACTAGGGTTGTCGACTACAGCGGGCGAGCCCGTCACCTCAGGAAGTTTTAACGATTAGTCGTTCTATCTCCTTGGAGTGAGCGCAGAAGACTTGGACAAAACAGTCCACCGTCTAGCTACGTCACAAGCCCGTAAGAGGCCAACGCCTTAACCGCGAGATAGCCAGGAGTATTACCCGGCGGGCCTACACTCACGCCCTTACTTCCAATTGTAACCAGATTACTCTAGTCTCTCCATTGGTTACGAGTTCGAGGTCGCTTCGCGGTCCTCTCCCTTACGAAGCGGTGAAACGGTGTTTACGGAATCTATCGCGGACCACAGCGTCCTTTGCCCGGCTGTTCACCCAGGATCGGATAGCCGATGGTCGTTTCAAGAGCAGTCACCGTAAGGTCCGCAACCACCCCAGCTCTATAGGAAACAGTACTGCTTCCAGACTCCCCCTGACTGCTCTTGAAATATCCATTAGGGATAGAGAGTAGCAGGTTATCTTTTGATTTCAGACGCTGCGATTAAATAATAACGCCATTTATTGAAAAACGAGCTTAACCAGTTTCGTACGCCGGCCGAGAGAGGGCACTCATCGTTTATGTATATAGTTTTGAATTTATCTTGTATAAGTATGATTTATATGTTTGCGGTTAACTCTACAACTTTTGCGGTCATTTGACATTTTTTGGTTGGTGGGGATGAGTCCTTGCCGCGTGGACTTGGACGATGAGTTCTCCCGGCAAAGTTACATTTTCGGCGAAGTTACATTGGTCGCCTACAAATGCACCGGGAGGACTGTCGTTTATTTCCGCGCGGTATAAATCCATTTTCTCTCAACTAATAAATATTTATGGATGTATTTTTTGTTTTATAATTTAGTTTGTAAAATATTTTTCAAATAATTTCGAACGGCGTAAAATATAATCGGCATAAGAATATGTTTTTTTTAAGAATTATGTATCTAATTATAAAATCATGCTGTTACTTACCTAAATAAATAAAATTAAAAAAAATATATGAAATTAACATTAAGGTAAAATCGGTCCTTGGCTATTTGCCGGCAATTTCTTAAGATGAAATAACCGATTTGTTTGGTAAGGTTTTAAAGAGTTTGTAACTCTTTATTACTTTTTTGTGAACGCCCGTCGTACATCGTAGTCATCGGACGTCTCATTTCCTCGATTGTGCATTAAAAGCCCGATCCTATTTCTCTCTTTTGTTAATGTCGTCGATGCGCAAGAGGACGGGTGTTAAAATTCCAAGCGACAGATCGCACGGCATTAAAGAAATTTATAAGAAGCGAGCCAATCGACCGAACCAAGGTCCGACAACCGCTGACAGGCCGACCAGCTGGCGAAATCGCATCTCTTTGCTGCATTGCCAAATAACTGCCAACGTCATATGACTCAGCAGACAATAGCAATTAGAGAGTGACGAACGTATGCGATGAGTATTGTCCGCTCGAATTTTAATGGGATTGAGGATTACTACACCACACTAAACACCACATCGCCGAATCAGAGAAAAATCGGCTGTTTCACCTTAATATTTTCCCGGCAAGTATCCTGGGACTTACTTCACCTGAATCATTATTTAATATCAGTTATATTTATATTCGCATGGCCCTAATATACACTAAAAATAAAATGACCCCTTACAACCAACGAGTTTGAAAGACGAGAGCACCAAATCCTGGTGATATGATGGTGCCAAGAACTTACACAGCATTTGGCCAGCGCCATTTCACGTTTATTTCCCGAAGCAATTAAAAGTAGTGAGAACACATCCACTTTTAAAAAATCTTTAACCGATTGGTTGTTGGAGGTGGGTATCCCTACCCACCTCCCTATTCCCTATTCCCTATTCCTACCCACCTCCCTATTCCCTAAACCGTCCCCGGTTTAGGGAATATGCTGACTGTTGTATTTTGAATGATAGTATTTAGTACTTAGTATTTAGTTTTTAGAATGATAATTTTAAATGACTATTATAGGTATGTAAACGTTATATCAATATGTAATTGAATTATATATGTATATTATTTTAGTTTTTATTTTTATTTATTTTGGTTTTATTATTACTTTCGTATACACATTTATATGTGTATGTGTGCATATATAGATATATATTTTATATATAGATGTATATGAGTATCTATTTTTGTATATGCGTAAACATTTGTAGTTTCATAATTGTCGATTTAAAAATTACTAACTATGGTTTAAGTTGACAGTGCAGACTTAATATCTAGTCATTAAAAGTCTGCCTTAGAATAGGCCTAGGCCTAGTTAGGCGACTGTGTCAAATATTAAAAATAATATCGCATCAATTCCTCGCTAACATCTTACTTACAAATATGACATTAATTATTTACTAGATGTGTTAGTAAATAAATAAATGAATAAAGTCGAGTCGTAAAAAAAATAATTTCCAACGCATCAAATGAAATTAAATTTAAAATCAGATTGCTACCGCGGGTCGCCGGTATGCCTTCGAATTCGAATTCCGAATGAGTCACGCATCGCAAGCGTCGGCGCTTTTAAGGGCTTTAATATTAAATTAATATAGGGTGGACTTTAAATATATTTGTGTCGCTTGTACGAGTATATCAAATATTCTAACCAAATTTTCGTAATGTGATTTTGGCTTAACAAAGCACCTGTGTACATGATTTCAAGACTCTAAGTCCAATATTTCACGATTTAAGTATGATTAGCACGCCCTCTGGTGGAATGATTTCATCCACACTCTTTTCAACTCCTGCCATGACTAAATCATGCTGGCATGCCGATTTTCAGCACAATCGGATGAAGCATTTGGGCGCTATCGTGGAGGAATACACACATGCACACACAGACAGACAGACACACAGACGCACAAAGACTTCAGTTTGGAAATGGCCATGGTATATATCCGTCGTTATCTCAAATTTATTCTTTAGCGCGTTTACAATACTTTTCTTTCTCCTCGGTTGGTAGGCCGGTAAAGTAAACATTATAATATCAAATGTTTTAAATACAAAAAATATACTATTATGTAGATGAAAGTCTAATGTTTTACGTAAGCAAAGTTTTAAACGATAATCTTCTATGGGCCATAGAATACGGGCCGTATTCCGTTTCTCGATGGAATCTAAATTGGGGTCTAAAAAGGCGCTAAAACGACGCTTAATTTTGAAGTGACGTTTTAGTATTCCCTTTCATGGGTCCTAACTGGCGCGTACTTATGTAGAGATCATCAGGTGCTTAAATTGACGTTAAGCACCGTCGAGGCCCTTTTTTTGGTCTTCCGTTTCTACAACTGTCATGGCGGATAGGTCTTGTTCGGGGTCTTATCTAAGAACCGTTTAAAATCGATCAGTCTTCGTCTGACAGCCGTGCAACTTGTTTTTGGTTGTGATTCCGAAGACTTTACGTGTTGCAATTTTCAAAGATGTTCGCTCAGCATTGGCTTTTAAATCGAAGAAGGGATGAGGAGCGCAGATTATCGTAAGTACGAAAGATTTTTAAATATCTATTCATAGAGTTTAGTGCATGTATGGGCAACAACCGGCCCGCGGGCCGGATCCGGCCCGCTGAAAACCCAATTAAAAAAAAATTACATGAGTTACTTATACTCACGAGAGTGACAGTGCAATGAGGCGGCAAACATCAAATCCTTTGATGTTTGCCGCCTCACTCTTTGATAATCGCCATAATAATCGGACATAACAAACTGCGTAGCAACAACCTGCGCCTCGCGCCGCTAGTGCAAGGCGCGGTCCTTCATTGCATTATCCACCAACAGAACTTGTGTTCTAAGTCCATTCGACTCCAGAGTGTTATGAATGTGGTAGAAAAAACCATCAACTTTATTCGATCCCGAGGGCTTAACCATCGTCAGTTCAAGGCGGTTTGGATGAAATATCTGCTGAATATACCGACGTAACATATTATTGTGAAGTCAGATGGCTGAGCAAAGGAAATATGTTGAAACGGTTTTACGAGCTTAGAAATGCGATAGCAGACTTTATTAAAATAAAAGATAAACCACTATCTGAATTAACTGACCCAAAATGGATATGTGACTTAGCATTTCTGGTCGATCTTACAGGTTATTTGAATGATTTAAATTTGAAACTTCAAAAACAAGGACAGTCAGTAAATGATTTGTACAGCCATTTGAAAGCATTTCAGATCAAACTACGCTTGTGGGAGTCACAGATGCTGTCTGGTAACAGTTACCATTTCAACACGCTCTCTGCGTATGAAAATATTGCTTATGCTCAATATGCTGAAGAACTCAAGTTACTGTCGGAACAATTTTCGAACAGATTTATCGACTTCAAAAACATGGAAGACTGTTTCAGTTTATTTGCTACTCCTACAAAATGTAATGTACAAAATGCTCCAATACACTTACATATGGAGTTGATCAAGATTCAAGAAAACTCACTCCTAAAATCCAAATTTGAAGAAGTAGTTGTGCGATTTCTACAAAAAATACCTAGAAGAAGACAATTTTCCGCAGCTTAGAAAATTCGCAAGAAGATTGGTTTGTGCGTTTGGCAGTACTTATAAATGCGAACAGTTCTGTTCATTGATGAAAGTTAATAAACCAACACATCGCACAAGACTGACTGACGATAATTTGGAAAATTCTTTACGTCTTCGTATCAGTGGAATTAATCCAAATATCGATGGATTGGTTTCCCAAATTCAAGCTCAAGTGTCTCATTGATTTCGGTGTATTTAACTTTCGTAGTTTGTAACAATGGCAAACTTAAAGATTTAATTTTAATGTACTATTTTTTAAAATTTCATTTTGTTATTTTAATAAATTGTACTATAATAAATAACATTGCCGTATTATTTCCTGTCTAATATGTATCGCAAAAAATATTATCACTACTTTAAAATGCACTAAGTACTTTTAAACACAGCCCGCGAACGTATTTGCACGCTAAACTTTGGCCCTCAACATGTCAAAGGTTGCCCATCACTGGAAAAGCCTTTTTCAGCATTTTTAACGTATTTCGTCCATAGATTCCTCGCTACATAGAAAGTACTGCGGTATAAATGTTGGTTTATATCGTACGTAGAGTCTACAGAGACTATAGAGGCTATAAAAGCTACTTATGAATATATATATAATGAGTAGTCAGGTATATTTTAATTAATTGGTTTTATGAGATTTTCAATTAATTATTTTATTTTATTATTAGGCATTATTCATATAAATGTATCTAAGCTTACCTTAGTGCGGACGTCTAGTGCAATCCAGTTAGGTTAGGTTTAGTATTTTCTTATTTGTAACTATGATTTTGAGACAATGAGGATTTGATTTGATTTGAAATTACCCTTTGAGTAGCGGCATAATTTCATGGCAGACCGCGGCAATTTATTGTAATTTCTTGAAATATCGCTGCGCTCGACAAAAAGTACTATAACTATGGAACTACTATAGCAATCGTAAAAAGAATAGCTGTACAATAATCGCATTGATATTTCGTATATAGAATATTGAAATCTCATTTTGTAAAATGAGATAAAATTATATTATCATGAATAAATATGAGAAATTATAAAAAGTGAAAAAAACTCGGCATTTCTGACTTGTACTTGTTTTACGGAAAAATACGGAACCCTATTTAGAAATTGTAAATACTATCGTAATCTTTATTAGATTCTCTATCAAAATTTATATTTTGTTTTGCTTCTTAACGTACAAAAATATTTAGATATTAGCTCATAAAAAACAATCAAAATTTTGATTTCTCGAAAAAAAATAAATGATGTTTGACAATGGAATTTTACCATAAATACCCGCGAAATGACGCGCGAAATTGGTCGTTACGTAGTCAACGGTTTTCGGATGTTGCAGCCAAATTTGGTCGTTACGTAGCCGTAGGGTTAGTACAATCATTTGTAACAACTCTAATATCGCGATCATAGGAAAATGCTTTTTGCCCGGCATGGGCCTTTCAAAACGTTATCAAGTCATAGAAAAAATGTCATAAAAATGCCTCGAAATCTCATCTTTTTCGCCTATAGTTCTTTTAATTCAGTTCCATTTTGTTATTTGTTAAAGCCGCCCGGCCATAAATTCTCTCGATATAAGCTCCAACCGACTTAAATTTAACGAAATCCGTGAGTGCATTACATGGCAATCCTGTACGAAATTTATGAGGGATACTCAAATTTATCTCGGAGCGACTTGGAGGACGATGTATGTATTTACGAAATAAGGGCGTTCAAAAAATGTTATAATGAGTTACAATCTCTTTGTAAATGAATCTCTTCATAAATAAATACTGGCATGGTACCGCGTCGAGATCCGATCCTGAGTGTAGAATCAGGTCATGCTCACCATAAAAATACATTGAAAACGGAACTGAATCAACATGTAACATTTCAACCTCATAGTATAAGAGGAAGTGGTTATAATTCAGCTTGCAAGATTTGACCTTAACAAACTAACAAACATTGCAAGAAATTAAAGCTCCTGAAAATGTTGAATGAAAATGTTTTAAAATTTCATTTAAATATAAAAATAGTTTGAGTGCCTACCTCTTAAATTGTATAAATGCAGATATTGAACACCTTATTCAATAATTGAATCTTTATAATAAAAACATAATAGTATATGTAGTAATATAAATTAATGATTTGTAAATATATATAGGTATATATTTATTTTTGGGAATTTATTTTGTATATTATTAATACATATTATTACTTATTAATACATATATAAATATATTAATTTTTATCATTTTTTAAAATAAAATAATAGGTTATTGACAATTTTCATGACATTTTCTTACGAATTTTTAATTAGGTAGTTGAGATATTTCTGTTACATTATGTATGATTTTGTTTATTTATATAAATATAATATTAATGCAGCGTTAGTTAGAAACGATTTTGCTCGACCGTTTATTCTCCGACTTACTTTGCAAATCCGGCTACCACGAAAAAGTCTTTTCATTTTTCGGATTAATATATAGCCTATGACACTCACAAATGACGTGGCTTTCTATTGGTAAAAGAATTTTCAAAATCGGTTCAGTAGATCCAGAGATTACCTCCTACAACCTCACACATTTTACCACTTTATAATATTTATTTATTTATTTATTTAAGAATTAATTACTATAAAACATTGATTAGCTTACAAAAACAACAGGAACCGAATGGCAAAACCTTAACCTTTTGCTTATTTGTTTCTGTCACCCAACTGGGACTAGCCCGTTCTAGGGTGGACAGGACTCCAATATCACAATCAAGTTTGCTTGATTGCTTGGTTGCCTACAAATGTACAAGTTTTAGTAAAAAGCTAATGACAGTAAATTGCCTTAAAATGTGGTCTTCAGGATAAAATAAAAAAAAATAATAATAAAAAAATATTAAAAATATATAATAAATAAAATGCAATTCCATTATTAAATTGGCAATAAATATAATATAAAATTCGATTAAATAATATAAATAAAGTTATATGTGAGAAAAGAAAGAAACAGTCATTAATATTTAATATTATGTTAAGTAATATAGGATTTAATATAAAAATACCTAGTCTAAAAGTTATTAGTAGGTATAGATGTGCTGTGGTCCGTACGTATGTATCAACATGACGCGTAACGGTGCAGTTACCATGTCACGGGCATAGTAATTACACCGCGCATTCATTACAGCGCACAACGAGATCTTGCTTTTATCATGACAGCATGTTATTACATACGTAAGGTTATAGTCAGTTACAAGTGTTGACGCTTACATTATACCGTTATTTTCGTATTACAAGTACGAAGCATGGTGAAACATATAATCGAGTAATAGAGTTTTCACAAAATTCCTTGCAATTCAATAAACTAACGATTGACACATCATAATTCTGTATAACGACATTGTCTGAAGATATACAATATTTTTCTCAGTACGGTCTGCGCGTCGTGCGGCGTTAGCCAACCAACTGTGCACTCCGGCGTGTAACCGGGGAAGTCTGGAAATGTACGCTTTCTAAGAAACGGTAGTAAGCTTCCGTTATGGCTTTAAAACCCTTCGAGTAGCGGCATAATTTCGTGGCAGACCCCGGAAATTTATCGACATTTCTTGCAATATCCCCGCCCTCGACAAAAATTACTATAACTATGGAACTACTATAGCAAGCATAAAAAGTATAATTGTGCAATGATAGTTTTGAAATTTCGTATATAGAATATTGAAATCTCATTTTGTAAAACAATTAGATTATTATGAATAAATATGAGAAACTTGTACTTATCTTCGATTTGTACTTGAATTAGATGTTGTAGAAACTTGTACTTGAATTAGATAATTATGAATAAATATGAGAAATTCTAACTTGTAACTGTCTTACGGAAAAATACGGAACCCTATTTAGAAATTGTAAATACTATCGTGATATTTATTTCATTTTCTATCGATTAGGTAATATTTGGTTTTGCTTATTTACATACAAAAATATTTAGATATTAGCTCATAAAAACCAATAAAAATTTTGATGATATCTCGAAAAAAAAAAAATGATGTTTGACAATGGAATTTTACCAGATATATCCGCGAAATGACACGCGAAATTATTCTAGCGGTAGTCTATGTATCTATGGTTATAAAGAGATATTTGATATGGATTTTAAAATGCGTTCGAATTAGAAAATAATATTACTGGGCGTTTCGGGAGTAAGCCGCCAATATTGGTCGTTATGTAGTCAACGGTGTTCTGATGTGCAACCAAATTTGTTCGTTACGTAGCCGAAGGATTATCTGTAGTCGGAGGCGCTTAGGATCAGAATCAGAATACCTTGGGCAAAACTGGGCGGTTTACATATCAGGCTGTGTCAGCCACACTTACGCTATCCTGTGAATAGCCAGAATGGCCGGGAGATGTTTCCTATGTCAGCGGGAGGGTATTCTTCGAGCTCACTTCATCTATATTTAAAACTATCCGTTGTCCGCCAGATCCCATGTGATATTAACGGGACAAAGGGCGCCTTGGACGGCGATAATTTCGACCTGAAGTACCGCTTACGTCAGGTAGAAGCCGCGCAATCGACCTCGTATCTGTCACCAGACTGGAGGATGGAGAAATCCGTCCCAATCTGGCAGTCAGGGAGCGAGGTTTCCCTATTGGTGCTATTCCCAGTGCATCGCGGTAAGGCGATGGACTTAGTGGACTGTACTGTCCACTAAGTCTTTTACGTTCACTACGTTGGAGACAGAATTGCTCGATGTCGTTATAACTCCGTGGTGTGACGGTTTGCCCGTTGTAATCCGCAACCCTCAATATTGACTAAGCTGTGACTTTACTTTTATTTCTTCAGCTATCACAAAAAAAAATATCTGATTGCCAAATGTCATGTAGATAGCTTTAAAACTAACCAAGATAATCGTCAATGATATGAAAACAGATGGACGGACATACAAAAACGTTTCATCAATAGGATTCTGTGTGTACGCTTTTGTAATGAATCCTAAAAAACGGTGCATTTCGTTACATCAACGTTGCATAAACTCAAACACGTGGAATGCATAAATCTAAAACTGTGCAATATAGGATGAGGCACGTTAACCATAACGTCGTAAGTACTAGAAATAAAATTTTACGAAAGAGACATAAAATGGTTACATGCCATTTTTAATTACGCCACAGAATTTAATTTTTTCTTCTTTAGGAAATGTCCAGTCGAAAACAATCGATAGAGTAAAATATTAATACATAATAAGTAAAAATATTCTCTAAACAACTATTCTCTTTGTCTGGGAACTATTCAGGTTTAATGACTATTTTGCGGCAGTAACGTTTGCCGGTAAAGAAATCGTTAAAAATCGGCGAACAAACACTATTTGCCAAATTATATGTAATATTTATTACGATAGCGCCAGCCCGACCGGCATACAAGGCTGGCATAAACGTAAATATGTCTCCTATAGCACGTCCAGCCCTAGGACGTCAAGTTTGTTTGAAAAGCTTTATTGCACACACATAAGAGTACAATGTGGTGGGACTATTGCCAAGTGGCAATATCTTACGGCCATACCGCCAGGGTTATTGTGACTAATGTTTTATGTGGGCAAATTGATTTACAAGTAATAACTGAATACACTTACAAAATAGTCATCATAGTATAAAAATATAAAACAGTGATTAGTAACGTATGCCAACTCGATATTGAAGGGAGGAGTGGAGTATGAGAACAAGCAAAGGAGACGGGAGGGGAGGGGGGTATTCATGAGTTAAGTAAATGTCTCTTTAACGATTTTTTTAACTCGCTCAGGTTTTCAAGTTGTCTTCTCAGTAAAGGCACCGAATTCCATCGTCGGGCCGCCTGCACTGCGAAAGACCTAGACATGAAAGTTGATGAATGCTGAGGTATAGCCAGTAATAGATTTTCCTGAGAGCGCAATGGAAGTCCATGGGATGAAAGCGGAGAGAAGAGATTACCGATATCGACGGAGTTCTCCATCTTCCAGTCCGTTCCTAAATTCGAAGACGCTTGCGCGGCCTCTACTTGATGTTATCTGTAATTCAGTTCGAATTTATCGCGGACCGTAGCGTCCTTTGTTCGTCAATGTAATAAGGGATCGGGTGGCCAAAGGGTAGTTTCAAGAGTAGCTGACATCATCGAAGACTATCGCGGTTGTTTGACATTATAAATAGCCCGAGCCCGGGCCCCCATCACCGTTATAACCTAGGCAATGGCGGCAGCGGTATGCGACCTACCCGCAAAACAACGAAATGACAGCTCTTTTTTGCTACAAATTTCACGCGGTAAATTCGTTTATATCCTATTAGGTAAACAACAACTCCCACTGCTTAGGAAATGTCCGTTTCCAGACTCCCCGGGTTATTCGCTGGAGTGCCCAGTCGATTGGATAACACCGTACAGCAGCGCCCGATGTCTTCTCCCATAGGATCTGATCCATCGATGACATCTTTATCCGTCCATGACACAGCCAAAACAGTTGAAATTGAGTACTTTCCAGGTTGTCTCTCTTCGAGGAGGCTACCGGATGGGAGCTGAACCGTGAGTTGAGCAGACCTAAGGTAACAAACATGTAAACAGAACCAATCTGCACGGAACCGTTAGATACTTCTTCTTTGTGTTGGTTTCACATATGATAAGACGTAAACCAGAAACACGATATGTCCTAAGTCACTGCCTTGAGGGACAGTAGGTCGGTGTCAACTACAATGGGCGAACCCGTCACACCATGCTGGTAAAACGATACGTGATCATTTTTTCAGCCGTAGGAAGAGCGTAGAATATTTAAGACAAAACAATCTACTGTTTAGCTCCTATAACAAACCCGTTAGAGGCCAACGCCTTACAACCAGTCACCGGGAAAGGTACCCAGCGGGCAGCCTAGCCCCTAACTACCAGTTTTGGAAGCATATAGCCATCTGGAATTAACCTTCAAGATACCTCCGACCTCCCGACTGGTTACGGGTCGGATGTCGCTTACGCGGCCTCTACCCATTGTTTAACAGCGGTAATTCAATTTGAATTTATCGCGTACCTGAGCGTCCTTTGCCCGTAGTGCCACACGGGTTCGGGTGGCCCATAGGTCATTTCAAGAGTGGTATGACAACAGGTCAACATTTATCCCCGCTGCTTAGGAGACAGAATATTTCCATAGTCTCCCGGCTCCTTCAGCAATTAGTCAGAATGAGCATCCGATTGGCGCCGCCGAACGGTGCGCAAACCGCCCAGTAGCGCTGGAATGCAATCCCACCAGGAGAAACCGGTCAACCAGCCGTGAGGCCTGAGAAGCGAGAGTCTTACCCGGGGTAGCCTTTCGCACGTGGAGGCTTCTGAATAGGAGCTGAATCGTGAGTTGAGCCTATCCGAGAACAAAATGGATCTTTTGTCCCAAGCTGCACGAAACCGTGGGGGAGAGATAGAATTACTCTTTACTGTCGCTGTAGAGATAAAGTATTGTGAATGCATTTCTTTGTGTCTGTGTGTGTGTATCCGATACAATACAATCAACTACTCCAGTAGATCGGCATTCCTACACTTGGATGCGTCACAAAATTAAATGCTAAAAATGTAATTATTAAAAACATAACTATCGTGATAGTTGTCATGGCTGTAATATTATATTCAATATTACCTACATACAAATAATCAAAATATACTAATGTGATTTAAGAGTCAGGGAGAATAATATATTAAAATAGAAATGCAAATTCTATGTAGAATAATCAAAAAATAAATATTTTATTACCAATCCAGCATTTTTTTTAAAAATGCCTTCGTATTTTTTTAAAAAATGAATAGATGTATAATCCCTCCACGCTAGCGCCCAAACGCTACATCCGTTTGAGCTGAAATTCGGTGTGCCGGCATCATTTGATCATGGCAAGAGTTGAAAAGATTTTGGTTCAAAACGGTCTGATAGGGAGCCCACTAGTCATAATTCAATCTTTCGCACGTGGAGACTTCTGAATAGGAGCTGAATCGTGAGACGAGCCGATCCGAGAACAAAATGGATCTTGCGGCCCAAGCTGCACGAAACCGTTCACCACTCTATAGGAAACAGTGCTGCTTCCAGACTTCCCCGACTGTTAGTCAGAATGCACAATCGATTCGCTTACGCCGTACAGTGCGCAGACCGTCCAGGAGCGCCAGAATTTTGACTCCTAGGGGAAACTAGCCTAAGGTCAGAGTCCTACCCGGGCTCGCACCTTATACGTGGAGGCCGCTGGATGGGTGTTGACCCGTGAGTGTAACCGACCCCGAACAAATGGGTCTTCGTGGCTAACTCAGCAAGAGCCCATTAGCTCCAATATACTAATATGCGCATCTTGCGGTGTGCGCATCTACTACAACGGGCGAGCCCGTCACCACAGGACGTTTTAACGATTAGTCGTTCTATCGCCCTGCAGTGAACGTAGAAGACTTTGGACAGTACAATCCTACGTCCAGCTACGTCACAACCCGTGAGAGTCCAACGCCTTACCGCGAGTGAGCCAGCGAAGGCCTGAGAAGCGAGAGTCTTACCCGGGGTAGCCTTTCGCACGTGGAGGCTTCTGAATAGGAGCTGAATCGTGAGACGAGCCGATCCGATAACAAAATGGATATTATGGACCAAGCTGCACGTAACCATTCGCTACCAACGTGCCTTGAGGGACAGCGAAAAAATCAAGCGAATGGTTTTCTACTTTTGCAAGTACTTCGGCTTTAGCCGATGGAGAAACCGGCCCTCTGTCATGTTAGACCGTTTATTATGAAGATAATGTGTAAAATTACCATCACCAGCCATAATTTGCTTGCACTTGACCGTTTTTGTTGGTAAGCAACAATCGCTATTCGCTATGTTACGTATTAATGATAGATGTTGTTCATTGTGGCGTCATAATTGGTAATAAACCATTTTTACCGCAGAATAGCCGGCCATTAAGTCTATTTTAAAACTCTTTGCGTTGAAAAATTATTCCTCATTACGTCTTGTAATATCGCGTGCCGTACAACAGGATCTGTAATATTTTGCTCGGAATAGTGATGAGAATTTGCATTTATGTCTTTTATATCCGGTCTTGTGGCGGCGTGCTCTGACAATATGATTGTTTTATGGGAATAACAACTTTATTTCATTTTAAATTATTAAAACTAATTAGAATAGCATTTATTGATAAAAGTCCATATAAAACTTAGGTACAACATTTCCATAATTTAAGGTACAATTTGCAAAAAGAAAATCCTTATTCTAACACAAAAAGATTTAATGATAAGTGTACATATTTTACCTAGCTTGGAAAGGAAATTCATCTTTGGACGGTTTACCACCTCACTAGGTATGAACTTGTGTTGAGGTGGTACTAACATCGGTAAATTATTTTGAGACGATAGGGCAAGTCTTATCTAATACGTGAATACAATTTAAAAATTAAAGTTAAAATTAAAAACAGCAATAAAATTATACAAACTAAATTAAAATTTATGACAAGCTACTAAATTATATAAAATAATAATTATTTTTATATATTAGATACAAACACATATATACCATATATAAATATATATCATATAACATATTATTATAATATATTAATATTATATATAAATTCATACATATAATATGATAGTAGGTATATAAAATAGTGTTATAATATATATATATATATATATATATATATATATATATATATATATATATATATATATATATATATATATATATATATATATATATATATATATATATATATATATATATATATATATATATATATATATATATATATATATATATATATATATATATATATATATATATATATATATATATATATATATAACATCATCACACTCGAGACCTCACTAATTCTTCACAGTCTTCCTTAGATTTATTTAAATGCCAAGTTGCCACCACTCTTCTAAACGCAGCGTAAGGTAGGTCGGTCGTTTGTACGTCCATTGTCAGTTTATTGTAAAGCTTCGGAGCTAGACATGTATAATGTCTTTGTCCGTACGTCGTGTTCATTTTAACTACGGTTGTCTGTATCGATTTCTAGTGTCATGTCCGTGGTCCCGAAGTTTAATAGTCGCAGTCCTATCATTCCTCTGGAAGTACATGTAGACCGCTCTTATGTCGAATGTCCATTACGTTGACGTCTATGAATAATTAGTCGGATGGGAAACGGAGCGGTCTTCTATTAATAACCCTAATGAGGGCTTTCTGGACCTTTATTGCCGGGTCAAGGATTGATTTAGCCGCTCCACCCCATCCTATCTGTTCGTATGTAATTATTGATTGCGCTAGTGCGTAGTAAGTCGTTTTAAGCATAGATGGCTAAGTATATTTCTAATATTTAAATTTTTTCTAATATTTATTTTTTTTCTAATATTTCAATCAAATACTTAATAGCGCTACAGAGACGCTAGAAAAGACTGTGAATATTTAGTTTTAAGAAATCGGCAGAAACCTCATTGGTCTTTAGAAACTGTCCCCTTGAATATGGAAGTAGAACACAATGAGACACAGTATTAATAGTCCAATAGGCAGAGAAAAAAAAGTGCAGAAGTTTCGTAAAAGCTGTTACTTTCAGATCAGACAGTATTTTGGTCATTTAATGCTGGGGTAGACTCAGACTACCTTCAAACTATTAAGTATTGGTTGCATTTTTATCAAATAAATATTTTTGTAAAAATCTCAGGAAATACCCAAATAGACGAAATTGGGTATGATAATCGGGTATATACTATATTTAATTATATAAATTAAGTTTTCTGGGGAATGTTATTGTCTACATTTTTATAACTACCTTGAGTTCGACTTTAGCAGCATCGAAATATGGCAAATATGGACCTTTTTTCTACCTGTTGATTTTTAACATTATTCCTACCTGACCCTTTTTTAAATTATGCCATCCCTCCGTGATCTCTAATTCATCAACGACGAAAAATAAAATACCCAAAAATATAATACACGGTTGAGCAAAGAGGTATGAGCCAATGCCTGTTTTTATCAGCCCCTAAAAGCTTTTTTTCTGGTAGTCTTATTTGTCTCTTAATGCTATCTTAATCTATTAATGGCGCGTAATGCCATATGGCGCGTAATGCCAATGAAATACTTTCGCAGAAAGTATATACAAGTGCTGCTTCCTTCCCATCTAATGGTAAAATAAACATGAAAGGGGACCGTTCTTGAAAATGAAAAGGACCTATCTTATTAAACGGGCAGTTGTTGGGCGATGAAACACTGGTTCCCGTCAGATCACCGAAGTTGAGTAGCGTCGGGCGTGGTCAGTACTAGGACGGGTAACCGCCTGAGTACTGCCCCGTGATGTTAAAAAAAGCCGGCCGCCTGTAAGATAATTCTCGTTATACATTAAGGTGGACTGTTACCCAAAAAGCTAAGAAAGATTGAAAAAACTTAAAAATTGATATCCCCGAATTCTTTGAATTCTATGTTTACATGAGCTCGAGTTTTGAAGGAAAGCATCACCACAGGCGACCGCCAAAACAGCGACGAAAAAAAAACGCGTTATATTTATCGCCAGTTTCGCTTTTTATTCAAGGTTAAGTACACTTTGACCCGGACACCTGACTGTGTCATCGGCGGAATGCTGATAGACTCGCATTATCATACTGATGAGTCTCGAATTGCATAAACTATAATGAATTCCTGTACCGAAACGACAATCCTCTAATACTTCACGTATATAATAAGATTAGCGTCTTTTGTCATGGAAAAATAACTACTTTTATACTGATTTGCAAGTATAATACGGTTATTAAATAATGAACGGGAGATATACAAAAAAACAAGATGTATTGTATTCTTAGATTTCTTATAGCTAAATTGTTTGATGCGTGTCAAACTGGGAAATAAAACATGTTACTTATTATATATTATATAAAGCATATTATATTACTTATTATATATTATATAAAGCATATTAATCCCTCCTATGGCGGGGTAAAATTTCTGCCCGGGATAGTTTTGCGCATAACTTTTAAACTACTATACGGATCGTAAAAAGAATAACTGCAAAATGATCACATTGAAATTTGAAATATTATAACGTTACAACATTATCTCGTAAAACAATTAAGATAATAATGAATAAATATTACAGTTAGCACAGCGCGGAAAGCGTCTAACCAAAAATGGTTAGCTCATATAGGAAAGGTTAATTAATTTAACATCACCTCTTATTTTAATAAAATAACAAGCTGTACTTGCGGTTCCGCCGTTGAATTTTTGATTTTTTTAAATTTAGGTTATTGTTTTTATACTGATAGATAGATAGAAATTCTTTATTGTACACTAGATGACCCGGTGAACTTCGTACCACCTAAAATTAATTTGATTGTAACTCTTCATAAGCGTTTATTAATCTTAATCAACCTTCCAAATCCAATTCATTGAAATCTCTAAACTGGCCGAATCATGTATGGTTTGAGTTTCGTTTGGTGATTAAATGAAAGTCGTTTGTAATTAAAAGAAAATCAATGTATTTAATTTACGTGATGAAATATAAATGCTTTTTCGACTTTTCCGACTTTTTCGACTTTTTTTAGTTTTTCAACGTTTTCGACTTTCTCGACTATTCGACTTTTTGACTTTTCGACTTCGAAATTTTACACAATCGCACGGAATAAATAACAGTTAGCGCAGCTGTCAAACAATAGGATCGCCGCGATCTCCACCGAAAGTGGTGTATTTCCCAAAATGATCATTTTCGATTTTCAGTTGTTTTTTTGATTTTTTCCTAAATATTTTTTTTTGTAAACCACCCCTGATTCAAGGCTAACAAAATTTTAAAAAAATAATTCAAATCGTTCGAGTCATTTCCGAGATCCTGAGAGACTAACGCACGGCGATTCATTTTTATATATTGTTCCCGCTCCGAAGCGAGACGATCGGAATAGTTCGGGAAAGTTCGGGACACACTCGCAATGCAACACGGACGGTACCGCGGCAGGTGTCGTCGGGCAGTACGTATTCGACATGACAACGTAACGTGACTGCGCGCGTCCGCCAGTTCGTGCCCAAGTGCTCGCGCAATTCGCGCAGTTCGTGCCAAAGTGCAAAAGAACAATTATTGGGGTGCATCGATCATCACATCAGCAGAATAGACCTTCAGATCAACCTCCAATCTCATCACCGCACACATACAAGGTTAGAGCCCCTATACCATCTCTCTTCCACTCCCATCTCTACGTTGATGACGTCACTTTCCGGCGAAATCATATATATAGATTTAAAGAGCATACATCGGGCGGTCCTAATGCCTAAAGTAAAATCTCTTACAGCCAACCTTCGTGGAAGTTTAAGAATGTAGGTGCCAGTAGAGTGAAATAAACAAAATAAACGTATACATTATTACAACAAAAATTAACCAAATAACAAATCACGAGCGACCTTAGGCATTAGGGCATTACCTCCAACCTGAGGAGGTAAAACAATCTAGCACCAAACGCCTGTTGAGGTTTTTAAATGACACGAGGCATAGCTCAGAACTATAGTAGGTGGCGAACACAATAGATCAGCAATTGTCGCAGTGTTACAAGCCTCATAAAGACCTTAGAAAAGCCCCACACAACAAATAAAAAATAGGGTTTGGAGAATATTCGCAAGGAAGGGGGATAGGAGAGGATGCGATGACGAGGGATGGGATAGGAAAGCATTTCCAGACTGAATTTAGTCTACACAGACATAGATACACATCTATGTGTATTCCTCGATCCACGATAGCGCCCAAACGCTTCATCCGATTGAGCTGAAATTTAGCATGCAGGCATCATTTGATAATAGCATTATGGTTGAAATCGGTCCACCGGGGGGGGGGGGGGGGGGCGTGCTAGTCATACATCAATCTCGAAATATTGGACTTACAGACTTGAAATTCGGTACACAGATGCCTAGTTAAGCCAAAATCACATTGAATTTTGATTGGAATATCTCGAAATATTGGTACATGAAATATTGGTATCTCGGTACACAGATGCGTCGATGGGCTCCCCTAGAATGTGTAACGTCCCTTCCGGGATGCAAAAGGTACGGCCGAGTTTTTACTTCACAAGTTTAGGGGCTAAACCATATTGTTGTATTTTGGTCGAATTATTATTTATACAAGCGACCCAGTTTTGTTTAATACCGTCGTAATAAGAAAATACCGTCGTAATAATTTTCCAATATCATATTGGAAAATGGCCATTTTAATACCACGGAAATACTACAAAAATGGTACACATTTTCAATCATAATCACATGACGCAATCACTATTGGGGGGGGGGGGGACTAGAGTTGTCAATTACAAAGGGGGGGGGGGGGAACCCGTCACCTCAGTAAGTTTTAACGATTAGTCGTTTTATCTCCCTGAAGTGAGCGCAGAAGACTTGGACAAAACAGTCCACAGTCAAGCTCCGACATGCTTGTAAGAGGCTAACGCCTTAATCGCAAGATAGCCAGGTGTGTTACCCAGCGGGCTTACACTCGCGCCCTTACTTCCAATTGCGACCAGATTACTCCAGTCTCTTGATTGGTTACTAGTTCGAGGTCGCATGTGCGGTCCTCTCCCAGCGGTGAAACGGTGTATACCGAATCTATCGCTGACCACAGCATCCTTTGCCCGGCTGTTCACCCAGGATCGGGTAGCCGATGAGGGGGGGGGGGGGGGTAGTTGGGTGGGAGTTGGATTATGAGAAGGGGGGTTCGTTGTGGGGTGGGTGGTCGGAAAAGTTGAGGTGTTTGGCGCGCTGAGGGGAGGTGGGAGCTGTGACAACCGTTTTTTTTTTTAATATATGATATTTCGATTTTAAAACTAATAATAATCACTCATTTGGTATAAGCCAACCAGATGTATTCATTGCGGTTGCTATACGTCCGGTCTATTGGCACATGGATGTTTACTGATAACTATCAGTTTAACAAATGATTTGTAAAGAATGAGAGTTGACAGATCGGTATGCATGCTCGTGAGCAGACGAAGAATTTCGCTGTAATGAAAATCTTCACCTATGAACTGTTCGTTTACAATCAAGACTTATATAGCGTGTACAGGGTTCCATTTTGGGCCCTATTCTATTTTTAGTATAGGTAAATGGTTTAACAATATATTTTAAATATATAAATTTAACGATGTTTGCCGATGATACTAGTTAAATAGTTAACTGTAAAGATATGGAAGACTTATTTGTTAACGCAAATAGTAACCTATGTATATTTAATAATTGGTTTGAGAGCCTTCACTAGATGGATCTAAACGTAATTGCATACATTTTCGATTCACCGAAATAGGAATCGGGATTCACCAATAATTCTTTCAATAAATAGCACTGCTATTCCTTAAACTCTTTGTATTAGATTTTAGGCGTCCACGTCGACGAACTTATAAAGTGGAACTTCCACTGTGAATACCTCGAAATTAGATTAAGTTGGGCATGTTATGCTTTGAGTGTCCTAAGGGGACCCTGGATGAAATGCTAACAAAAAATATTTATTTCAGCTACATTGAAGCTATTCTAAGTTATAACATTACAATTTGGTAACATCGTTATGCATTTGGGGAACCGTTACAAAACCCATATTTATACTTTAGGGAGCAGCTCGAATAACTGCTAAGATGAAAAGGGAAGAGTCGTGTTGACCTATTTTTAAAAGTCCAAGGATTCTTACTTCGAAGTCACTCCATCCCTTTAATTTATCGACTGAGTTTAAAAAAAAAATAAAGACAACAATTATAAAACGTCTTTGGAGAGATCCACAAATAAATACGAAAAATAAATTCAATTTTGTTATTTTGTATTGTTGAATTTATTAAATAATATATATTCAACAAGAACAATTTACAAATAACAATAAATTCAACAAGACAAATTACAAAATATTCCGCTCCACGTTACTTCAACAGGCTACTGGAAAGTTTAAAAATAATTCAGGTGGAAAGCTTATTTAACTGCCCAACTTATACGAATGTACGTGATATCATATAGTGAAATTTATATAAAATACGGGGTGTTATTACAGCACGGACTTTTTTTACTGTGGGCTGAATCAGTACAACGTAGTAAGCAACTTTTGATAAAAAAAATTGGGAAAAACTAAAAAATAAACTTTTTTTTTTTAATTTGTTTTTTTAAATTTTATTTTAAAATATTATGAAAAGCTATGATCACGATGCGCTATCTAGCGGTTGGTAAAATGACGCTGATATTGTTTATTTACGACTTATTACCTACCGCTAGATGGCGCAGCACGCTCAAACGCTTCTCAAACCTTTATTTAACAGTCAACTTCTTCAAATTTTCAAATTAAAAATAAAAAGAAATAAAAAAAAAAACAGCGGCTTTAAGTCCAGTCCTGGACAGTTACGGAGTTCGGTTCGATCTGTAGGATAACCTCGGGCAGAGCGTTTGCGAACCGTACAGTTAATCAATTGTGAATTGTCAACTACAACTAGCGAATCCGTCACCTCAGAAAGTTTTAACGATATGTATTCGATCTGTCTCCCGTGAGTTAAGCTTAAGGCACTAGGACAGTTGTTGACCTGACGTCAGCCATCTTTGGAACGATATTTTGGCCATCCCGTGTCATATTGACGGCAAAGAGCGCCACGGTTCGCGATAAATCCGAAATGAATTTATTTATTTATTTATTCGTTACATAAACATTCAAGCGCAATAGCACAAAAGAAATAAAATGTACAATCACGAAAATACCGCTATATGCTTCTGAATTTAGGCACACATCTGTCTGTGCCCAGGCCAAATTGTGCATAAATTATATGTTAAAGTGCATGAAATTATTCCTTATGTGCTAAGTAAAGTGAAACCGAGCCCGCCTTGCTAGGCACTCCTGTGATAAGGCGAGCTCACTTCCTGAGTCTTATTGGAGTGCCACGGTTGTGTCAGTAAAAATAACAAATTAAATGTTATATATATTACCTAATAATTTTAACCGTAGATCATATAAAACATAATGCGATACCGCCATTTTACCTTTCCGATGGCTGCCGTGCGCATTCCCCTTGAGTATGATACGACCAAATCTGGTTCTGAAACAATTATCCGTTGAGTATGATACGACCAGATCTGGTTCCGCATTTTTTTCACTTCTTTGACGTTCTCATATTTATTCATAATTATCTAATTGTTTTACAAAATGATATTTCAATATTCTATATTCGAAATTTCAATGCAATCATTGTGCAGTTGTTCTTTTTATGATTGGTGTAGTAGTTTCGTAGTTATAGTACTTTAAGGTCGATGTCGCCGAAAATCCTGCAAAAGAGACAGATGCATCCATGAAAATACCCATTTACTCCAAGGGTTAAAACTTCGATTTTATTATTGTAATATTGCCCAGCATAATGAAGGTAGGCAAATAATTACGTATCCGACCCGACGTCTTCACAGATTGATGGTTTTCAGGGGTTTATAATTGACGTTATTATATCGAATATGAAATTAATCATGCGGATATTTTTTTCCTATTAAAGTAGTTTTCTAAGTATAAATTACCTAAAAATTATGTAAACAAGTACTTTATTTAAATGAAATTATTTTACAAGAGATTAAATAAAGTTTATTATTACTATTGGATATATTGGATATATAATTACCAATAACATCAAGTAGTATCCGCGCAAGTGAATTCGAATCTGTGACCAGACTGGAGGACAGATAAATACGTTGAAGTCTTGTAGTAAGGGTGTGAGGTCAACCCGCTGTTTTCATTCACAGTGCCACGCGGTAAGGCGTTGGACTTTTGCGGGCTGTAGCCGTAGTTAGACTATAAACTGTGTTACTCCCTATGTCTCTGTGCTGACTCCATGGAACTATACGATAATCTGATAACTTACTGGAGTGGCGGGTTCTCCCGTAGTAGTTAACAACCCGCAATGTCGGGGAGGTATGTCGAGGAAAGACCTCGCGCAGGCATTTTAATTTTACTTTTAAAATTGTAGCAGAAAAAAAATGAAAATCACGCTTCAGTTGGAATTTTTGAATAAAAAAAAGACACTTTCGACACTAAAAAAAACACTTAAACTACAAAACAAAAAATGCACCGCGTGAAGTTTGAAACACTAGATGTTTCAACCGCCGTTCGCCGAAAAATAATAGGTTGACGTACACAAATCCGTTTTTGTTTTTTGTATAATGTTTCACAACCGAGTCATAGTCTTCGATTTAATAAATCTTTAGGGTGTCTTACAAAAAACCGATCGTTGATGTTTAATGAATTGCCAAATTGTCCACAAGTGTCATTTGTCACACATAAGTTCAACGAACGGTCACTACAAATGGGCAAATCTCTAAGAAATTACATTAGTCAGTTTTTTGTACGTATCCTATAACTGTAAATAATATTTCACATATACATAGCACATACACATATACATAGCGAGATCGAGCCTGGATAAAGTAGTATATTTTTACAGTCGGTCTTACACACAAATTGACACACACAATATGACAGAATGAATATAAATTTTTAAAATATGTTTATCTTGACGTTTTTGAACAATAAGCAGAAGTCCAAAAAAATTCGGTTGTGTCACCCCCAAGAATTTTCCGGCATGCAGAACACTACCACCCCCCCCCCCCCCCCCCCCCCACCCCCCCCCCCCCCCCCCCCATGTTCCCCCGAGTAACCCCCCTTCCAACACCCCATAACCTCCAAACCCACAAACCACCGCTTTAACCCCTTCCTCCCCCTATACCATCCACCAACCCTCCCCACCAATAGTGATTGGGTCAAGTTATTATGATCGCAAATTATAGTATTTTTGTAGCATTTCCGTGGTATTCAAAAAGGTATTTTCAAATATGGTGAGGTATTTCCTTAAATACGGCGGAAATTTTAAAAAAATGTGTCGCTTGTATAAGAGACATTTCATGCAAAAATTCCAAACGTCGAATCATCATCATCATCATCATTTATTCATTCCATAAAAGCATTTCACAATACTGAGGAACATGTCAAATTTTACAATCATAATTTACCGGATGATAAAACCGCTTTGATTAATTAAAAGAAATAAAACAATTGTAATCAGAGGTGATTACTTAAAAATAGTCAAATTTACAAAATAATCAATAATCAAACAAATAATAATCAATACCATAAAAAGAAAAATTCTGAAACATGCGTAATTAAAAACAATGTCAATAAAACCTAAAACTTAGTGCGAAAGTATAGTCATAATATGGTTATTTATAATCAAGCAATTGTGGACGCAATATCATAAAAGTCGTCCAGTTTGTAAAGGGCATGTTTGACTAAGTGATTTTTCAAGCAGATTTTATATGCTGCCATCTCAAGTCTTTTCGTTGATGATGGCAAAGCATTGAATAATTTAAAACTAATATATAAAAATGTTTTTTGATATTTAGTCAAGCGTACTTTAGGCAATAACACATTGTTTTTATGTCGCGTATTATGGCTATGCCGAGTGGAGTGAAGCTCGCAATTTAAAACATTCTCTTTGGCGTATAAAAGGCACTGATATATGTACATGGACGACATCTATGTATGTACCGAATATCAAATCTCTAAGTTTAATATTTCGAGATTGAATTGGGGCATTTTGAACGAATTTGCCGCGTGAACTTTTGTAGCGCCCGACGTTGCAGCCGCCGTTGTTTAGGATAGACTGTCCACCCTAACCTAGAGAGTCTTATCCCTTACAACGGCGGCTGCATCGTCGCCGAAACGTCGGGTGCTACAAAATTCACGCGGCAAATTTGTTTTTTATCTTATTTTTAATGTAAACGAAAACCGCGATAGTCTCCGATATCATATTTTTTGTTTCTCCCATAATTTTTTATCAATACTTGTTTTCTTGCGTACTGATTCACCCATTCAAGGATACCGCATAAAATAAAACTCAACCTATATATTCTTGTCATCATCGTATTTTTATTTTTATTAATTCATATTTTTCAATATTATATTTATTAGACGGGCTTTGTTTGCATTATTCAGTGTTGTGAAGTAGTTCTATTAATATGTAACAGATGGCTATATTTTTAAAATTAGCCGATTTGAAAAAAAACAATCATAGGACATAAATATGATAGTGCCAAGAACTCGTACGACTTTCGGACAGAGACATTTCAACTTCATAGCACCGAGAATGTACAACTACCTGCCTGATGTCGTGAAACGCATTGAAACCAAAAACAAATTTAAAAAATCGGTTTCTAGGTGGCTTATTACAGAAGGCAGAGAAAACATCAATAAAATGTTGAATATTGTATATTAATTTTTTGTATATTAATTTTTCGCATTATTCTTCAATTTT
Source organism: Micropterix aruncella (assembly GCA_944548615.1). NCBI lineage: Eukaryota > Metazoa > Arthropoda > Insecta > Lepidoptera > Micropterigidae > Micropterix > Micropterix aruncella. The sequence continues at coordinate 11,654,813 of OX155975.1, read as the reverse complement.
AGACATATATTTTTACTTTCAAACATATTTTTACTTTTACTCTACACGTTAATAATTATTATCAAAGTAATAGAATTTCTACAAATTTTAATTGTTTTAATTTAATTTTTAATTTTTTTTATATAATAATTATTTAGTAATTTGATTAGATACATTTAAATAATATTTTATAAAGTCTGCCTTAGAACAGGCCCTGGCCTAGTTAGGCGACTTTTATTCATTACTATATCTCCTCGAGAATCAGTTTTTTGCTAACGTCTCATATATATATATATATATATATATAATTATTTTTTCAAATTGAAATTATGTTTATCACTAAATAAATGAAATGATAAAATAATGAAAGGGCACTTATCTGGTCTGTGGTGACCAGGAGTGACTCCACGCCTTTTTCGTTTTCTCTTCTCTCAGTATTTGCGGTTTCCTACTGTGGTATTCGAACCTTTCTACTTTATCCTACAGCGGCGACACAACAATGCGAAAGACGAGAATGAATGCTGGAAAATAATAGGCGATTAGTGTTTCTTAAATATTAATGATTTTTATAAAATGTATATCAATATTTCGGCTCAGCCGTCGTCAAGATATATGACATTTCTCATATATATATATATATATATATATATATATATATATATATATATATATATATATATATATATATATATATATATATATATATATATATATATATATATATATATATATATATATATATATATATATATATATATATATATATATATACAACTTGATATGGTAAACTGTACAAACGAACTTGTGTAATACTATAAATAAATAAAAATAAATAAATAAATTAGATACTTATCGGTTATAACCATCAATTCATGATTATTTATTTATTTAAAATTATAAATATACCTCATTAAAGTCCATGATTAATAGAAATATCCTTAGTCTATATTTTATTACAAATAAAGAAACATTTAATGTAAAACAACAAAAAATAATATTGCCTACTCTATTTTAAGTCGACGAGCCTACTCCCACTTCAAATGCCACAGAGAATCACAAAATGTATTAATTTCTGGCGACAGTATGATCAATGATTTGAACATCCTCCCATTAATTATATACGGTATTATATTATTAATAGGTTTAAAAACGAATTTTGAAGCACCCGATGTTTCGACGATGTTGCAACCGCCGTTGTCCAGAGCAGACAGGGTCCAGGGTATTAGTATTGCTCAACGCCATAGTACGTTTTCGCACTCTTTTGCATCGGCCGTATGCGTGTGGAGCTAATAGCATTCTTAACAGTACACATTAACGGCAACTGTATAGTCAGACAGCAAGAAGCTGTAATAGAAAATACCGGCATAAGATCTCATATTTGAAAAGAATCCAAATTTTCAACTTTATCATGGTTGCACAAACGAAAGATAAATGAATCGCTATTAATAAATGTAATGTCAAAAATAACAAAAATATCAAAAAAAATATATGACGGTTGTCAAAAAGTAAAATAAAATGTCTTAGTGATTATATTGCAAATAAAAATAGTCAAGGTATAATTAATATGTGCCTACCTAATAATAGAAATAGTCAATATATTTTAGTCAAATTGAAATCGTTTTAAAACCTATTACAGAAAAGATATAGACGAGATGCATACAGTTTTTAGAGATCGTTAATGTCGTACAATTCTCTTTCAATGAGATATAATTTGAGTTTATTTTTAAATTGGAGCATTTTTCCTTCGCTGCATATTTTTTTTTATACTAGAGGGTAGCTTATTGTAGCATATAATTCCGACGTAGTTCGGATCCCTTTTAAAATGTTCTAGATTTGGACGAGGAAGAATCAGATTATTTCTCCCCCTGGTAAAGCGTTTATGGGTGTCTGAATGTATCGGCAGCTGAGCTAGATTTTTTGTGATCAACTTAACGCATTCTAAAACGTATAGAGATGGAAGGGTGAGGATTTTAAGCCTTCTGAAATGACCACGGCATGATTCTACATAACCCAGATTACTTAAAATTCGAATGGCCCGTCTTTTGGCGGCGAGCCCTGGACAGCGACCAACAATGTTTATGCTGTCTTCAGGTTCAAATTCAAATTCAAATTATTTATTGAGTTAAAATTATGGGTACATTCAATATACAAAAGTCTTAACCTAACTAGGCTGCCGCCTGTTCCAAGGTAGACAATTTATTTTAGTTATCCTAAGAAATCTATAATATTATATTTATATAAATAATCAAAATCATACTTAATGTAACAGAAATATCTTAATTACCTAATAAAAATTCGTAAGAAAATGTCATGAAAATTGTCAATATTATTTTATTTTAAAACATGATAAAAATTAATATATATTTATATATGTATTAAATAATATGTATTAATAATATACAAAATAAATTCACAAAAATTAAAATAAAATTACGTATAGAAATAATCAATTTATATTACTACATATACTATTATGTTTTCATTATAAAGATTATAGAGATTCAATTATTTAATAATGTTTTCAATATCTGCATATGTACAATTTAAGTTCCTCGCCACATATTCGGCAAAATGAGGGGCAAAAAGAATAACATGGCCTTGAATTAAAATTTATTTGAATTTGAAATTCCAACTCAAACCCAAGTTATCTAATTTCAAACCGACCAGTGTGAAAAAGACAGCAATTATATAGATAAGGCCCCAATATTTGTGCTTTTTGTTTAGATCCATAAAGGGTCTAGTTTTTGTTGCCCTCTAATAATTTCATCTTTGTTTCTTGTTTCGTTTGAATAGTTATTTTTTAAATCTGTGTTAAACAGTTTGTAGTGGCAAATCCAGCGGTCAGCGGTTAAACCGATCGAAAATCTGCCACCTTATTTTAGGGTAGCCATAGAACGACAAGGTGCAATTTTGGTGGCACCCAGGGGTGATGTGAACCGGCGTTTTACTGCCGATGGCACACCAGGTACTCGTAGAGGCGTGTCTCTCCTCGGCGAGTTGCGATACAAGTTGACCTTAAGCTCTTGTATCGTACGGTCTCCTTTTGCAGATTCCGCAGCGATCTCTTTTCCTATAAGATCGATCTAGTCTCCACTAGTTTGTAAATCTAGCCGCTCGCATAATTGAGGCATCAAGGTATAAGCTGTTATTGTCGCTTACCGTTTGAAGAGCAGTACTGTCCTGCGAAGCGTAGATATCGTCGGGGTCGGGTTATAAACTCGGTCCTGTCGAAGTCTGGTCTCGCGAAGTTCTCTCTTGTGCACTCAATTATCGAAAGTTTTCCGAACACTGACTATTATTTTTGTCTCTACCGCTTGAAGGTTGAATAAAAAACTGTTTTCTTGTCACTTTATAATTCCACTTTCAATGTGGCTCAAATAAATTATAAATTCAATTATTTCTATTTGTTACATTGTGAAAGAATGAAAATTTTAAAAACAAAATATGTTATTTCTTTTTTTTTTTTTTTTGTTATTTTTTCTTGCCTCTTGTTTCCATGGTTTCTCTCGTTTCCATGGTTTCTTTAATATACTATGTTAGTGATTCCCTTATTCAAAACTGTAGAATACATATATTCACGGCTTTGTTGTGTGGAATGTTTACGGTATTATGAATATTTTAATATTAATATTATTGGTAGTTAATTCTAAATACAACTATTTTGCCGAGACACAGTTCATTATATTAACAACTGAGATTGGCTTTTTAAATTTATTTATTTATTTATTTATTTCTCCCTAGTATTACATGATTAAATTTCCTATAGTATATTTTACATCATTTAGTCGTACATACAAAATGTGAACCCTGGAAATTTACTAAAGGTGCGGCTTCGGCGGGATTTTATCACCTCACTAGGCAGAGCCTGTATTGAGGTGATATTTAGTACTGCGTTCATCTGCCGGGTGTATAGGTAATTTATTTAATCTTGGGAAATCCTACAAGTGTATATTGTATAACTATTATAGTATATAGGTATATATATTAAAACAAAAATATTTATTAAATTAAATGAGATATAATATATATGGGAGATATATGAATACAGTTATGAGGCTAATGAGATAATAATAACAATAATAAGTAATATAAGTCATCTGTGCACCTATTTAATAACGTTAGTTACTAACGACTCACAGTGCTCCCTCGTCGAGTGTAACAACCATAATGTTACCAGTCTTTTGTAGTGAGCGTCATTTTGAATGATTGTAGCTTGGCCTAATTGCGTGGTAAATATGTTATGGAGTTTTTTCGCTAGGTAAATATAGTGTCTTTGTCCAAAGGTCGTTCTCATTTTTGGTTGTACATGTCTGTCTTTATGTCTTGTGTCGTGTCTATGGACGTTACTGGTCGGCTTGCTGTTGTCCCGTTGGAGTTCTTTCCTGTAGCATATCAAGACCTGCCGTACGTATAGCTGTCTTGCATCCAACACCATAAAATCCCTGTAGAGCTGGTCACTGGAGTAGCGGTATGGCTTCCTGGCTATAACCCTAATCAAGGCCTTTTGGGCCTTTATCAGAGGATCCAGATTTGTTTTGGCCATACCACCCCAGCCTAGTTGTCCGTATATTAGCAGAGATTGAGCTAACGCGTAATATATCATCCTCAAGACATTGATTTCAAAGACGTTTCGAATATTTTTAAATACATACATTAGTTTTCTCATTCTTGACGCTGTGATGTCAACATGGTCATACCATTTTAGGTTATTGTCAATAGTGATTCCTAGGTATTTTATTTGACATGCTTTTTCCAATGGGTGGCACTTGCAGTAGTTATCATAATTGCATTCGTGCAGTATAAGTTGCAATTCAGGTGATGGCTGCTGCCTATATGCTTAGCTTTATTTTTAAGCAGTAAAATTTATGGCTCCCGGCTCCCATTTACCATTTGAGCGTTAAATGGGCTCTATATAGGTGAGTTTTTAATTATTGACATTAATGTGGTGCATAAATCAAAACTACGGAAAAAGGAATTTTTGATAAATCAATTTGGAAAAAAACAAAAAAAATAAGTTTTTGTTTTTTTTGTCACATTTGTAAATCTTATATGTTGAAGAAGAATTTGAGAATCGTTAAGCACGCTACGCCATCTAGTGGTAGGTAAAATATCGTTTTTTTCCAAAAAATTGTAGCATAAGTTGCTTATTTCGTCGTACAGGTTCATTCAATACGAGGATGTCACTAATTAAATACTCACCCAGTATTCAGGCTCAGCTTTTTTCTGATATTGCCAATCTCGATCTCCAAGCATTCGGTTTCATTGCGTTGACTGCCGAAAATACATCCAGCCACCATTAATCTAAATTCGTGTACACAAAGTAGAAAAAAAGGCGAAAAATGTCTCCGGATTAGCTCACGCAGCCATTTGCTTAAATGCACCTTTTAAAAATCGTTTCGTTTTGTAATTTATTGCGAAGATGGCATGTCGTTATAATATTTTTTTTGTGATGTTTATAAAGTCCATTGTCGTGCGCCCACGCGCTGCCGAAGAGGACGACATTTGTTAAAGCGTAGGTTAGCAAACGTCAAACGATTCTCAACCTTCGAGATGATATTGTATTTTGATTTAAGGTAATAAATCTTACCAGGAGTATAATCCGTAAATTAATAATCTGCTATATCTTATGGTAAATATACAGAGACATCTAAGAATTTATAACTGTATTAATTAATATATATCTCACATATATCAAGTAAAGTTTTTGTGAGATTTTTTTATAATTAAAATATATATTTCCTAGACACTAGTTAGATAGTTAACGTGTTCGGGCCAGGTTAAGACAATACCGCATCCAAACTCCAAAAATTCTCTTCAGGAGAAAAGTAAAGAGACAATCTGTCAATCTTTGCTTCTTCCACTCCTTCACTATGGCGACGCCGACTTCCACCAAGGCCAGGTTCTGTCAGATCAGGCCACCAAGGTGGAAAGGCTACAGAAAGTCTGTATTCGCTTCAATTTTGACCTCAGAAAATATGACCATACCACGGAATATCGAAGCAGACTGCAGTGGCTGACCACCAGGGAGACGAGACAGGTTAAATCTCTTTGCCTCTTATATAGAATACTCGCGGATGGCGTGCCGTTTTATCTTGCCGATAGGTTCACCGCGCTATCGGCTCACGGCCGGTCTTGAGTTTAGAACCTGTTATCCATCCCTGGTCAAAGCAGCGCATTTTTTCGTATTCTCTGGAATGTTTGACCGAATAAAGTTAGAACAGACCGCAGCATCTCCTTGTTCAAGGCCAGGCGCAATTAGCATATAATATTAAACCATATATTAACCAATCCTCCTCTTCGCTTCTGTTTCCTTCCTTCTTCTCCTTCCTTTATTCTGCGTCTTTATTAAATTTTAGTAATTTGTTTTCCTTTTTTATTATCTTTTTCTTTCTCGTTTTCTATTTATTTCTATTTTTATCACTTTATTTTTTATTGTTCTTTTGTGAACCCAACGTAATAAATATATTATAAACTTAAGCTAAAAATCTAAATCTAATTTAAAAAGCTAAATCCATACCAAATATCTCATTATTACCATAGATACATAGACGGCCGCTAGAATAATTTTGCGCGTCATTTGGCGGATATTTCTGGTAAAATTCCATTGTCAAACATCATCATTTTTTTTTTCAAGAAATCATCAAAATTTTTATTGGTTTTATGAGCTAATATCTAAATATTTTTGTATGTAAATATGCAAAACGAAATATTAATTTTGTTAGAGAATGTAATAAAGATCACGATAGGATTTACAATTTCTAAATAGGGTTCCGTATTTTTCCGTAAGTACAAGTTAGAAATGCCGAGTTTTTTTCACTTTTTCGACTTTCCCATATTTATTCATAATTATCTAATTGTTTTACAGAATGAGATTTCAATATTCTCTATACGAAATTTCAATGCAATCATTGCAGAGTTATTCTTTTTATGATTGCTATAGTAGTTTCATAGTTATAGAACTTTTTGTTGAGCGTGGCGATATTGCAAGTTCCAATAAATTGCCGCGGTCTGCCATGAAATATGCCGCTACTCGAAGGGTTAAATGTGTAACGTAACTCAATAAAACTAAGGTAATTATATCTCTTATTTGGATTACGCGATTAGGGTGTCGCCCCTCCTCAAAACGTATCCCCGAATTGATGATATCCACAATTCACTTATTACAGAATATATTATGTGTGATTGAGACGATTTAGTCATTAATTTGATAGTTACCAATAGCGATCGTATATCGACACACGACACGGACGCGTTTGCTTAATTGATGTTAGCAATTGGATTGCGTCAGTTGTTTGCAGTTCGACATCCACGATTGATCCAGTCGCATGCAATCGCCAAATTTAAAGATGCGTCTGGCAATTGGATGGCAACTTTTACCATTTTCAGTTTTGTAATTTGGGCATTTCATGTTGCAGATTAAGATAAGGCGGATGAAGTCATACTCAATTCGGTAATTTTACCATACGACCTTAACGGGATTAAGGTTGATTGGTACGAGAAACGTATTATCTTCTTCGTCTTCTTTTGGTGCCCTGAATGCCATGGGAAACATTCGCGGAATAAGGATACTGTGAACATCTTCAAAAGTCAGAAAAACTGTTTTTTCCAGGTTTCCTGTTTTCCAAGCTCCAGAAAGATTCTTTTTGTCTGTAGTTCCTATTGATTCCGTGCAGCTTGGGTGGTATTGGCCAAAAGTCTATATCATCTGGCCTGCCAAACTCACGGGGGAGCTAATGGGCCATTGTTGAGTTGGCCACGAAGACCCATTTGTTCGGGGTCGGTCACACTCATGGGTCAACACCGATCCGGTTGCCTTCATGCATGAAGTGCGAGCCCGGGTAGGAATCTGGCCTTAGGGCTAGTTTCCCCCAGGAGTCAATCTTCTGGCGCTCCTGGACGGTCTGCGTACCGGTACAAAAGGTAATTGTTGTATTACAGCGGTAATTCAGTAGAATTTATCGCGGACCTGAGCGTTCTTTGCCCGTAGTGCCACACAGGATCGAGTGGCTTAACGTCATTTCAAAAGTGGAATGACAACAGGTCAACATCCACCCCCGTTGCTTAGGAAACAGTGCATTTCCATGGTCTCCAGACCCCTTCAGCAATTAGTCAAAATGCACAACCGATTGGCATCGCCGACCGGTGCGCAAACCGTCCAGTGGCGCCGGGATGCAATCCCGCCGGGAGAACCGGTCCACCAGCTCTGAAGGAGGCACTCGAGGAGGCTTCTGAATAGGAGCTGCGTCGTGAGTTGAGCCGATCCGAGAACAAAATGGATCTTGTGACCCAAGTTGCACGTAACTGTTCACCACAATCCAATTAGAACAGTCAATTTCTAGTACTTGGTTATTTCCTGAGACCTAATAAAATAAATTTAGCAATAGTTCAATCATTCGTAATCTTACTATACGCCAGTGCTACAATATATCCAAAATTGTTTGTAACTAACATAGTTTGAAAGCAACATAACTATAAATTAACATAATTTAAACTAACGGAGGTAGATTTTCCGTTTTGAAGTTTTTACGTCCTCGACGCGATTTTAATTACTATACTTAAAATTATACTAAATAAAAAAACCCATATTTCTTTGTTGCACAAGAAATAATCACCTATAGATACTTGATTTTAATTGTTAATTAACAATTCCGCTCGTATATCAAGATATTATAAAGAATTCGCACGCAATTGATGAATAATGATAAAAAATATTGCATATCAGAGGTTTTCATTGGAGAAGAAGAAGATAAACGAAATAAAGTGATAATATCGACTGCTCTCCGACCGAGTGATTTGCTGAAGTAGTGTCCATCGATCTCGATAGTTGATTTTGCCATTATCTGTCTCTGCTTCTGGAAAGGTAGTTGCTGGACCTTGATGTAAGAAGTGAGCCGGTGTCAAGGCCTGCATGTCATTTGGATCAGTGCTCATGGGAGTTATAGGCCGAGAGTTCAAGGTCGCCTCAATTTGGATCAACACGGTGTTGAGCTCCTCATATGTTAGCACTTGATCACCAATTGCTCTTGATAGTAGCTGCTTTACCGACTTTATGCCTGCTTCAGCAAGACCTGCAAAATGGGGTCCAGATGCTGGATTGAAATGCCATTCGATTTCTTGTTCCGCCAAACTTTCAAATATTTGCTGGTTATGACGCTCTGACGACACGATTTCGGCCCATTCTGAGAGTTTACGACGAGCTCCCACGAAGTTAGTATCATTGTCGCTGTATATCTTCTGGATGGTTCCCCTTCGAGCTATGAACCTTCTTAATGCCGCTAGAAAGGCATCTGTCGAGAGTTCCGACACGAGCTCCAAGTGAATAGCACGACTCGAAAAATAAACAAATAGGCATATGTAAGCCTTGTATTTCCGAGCATTTCTCAATCGTCCGAGTGTAACATTAAAGGGACCTCCGTAATCTAGTCCAGAGATTCCGAAAGGTTTGGTTGATTTCAACCGATCTGCTGGCAGATTTCCCATGAACGGACTTAATGACGTCGGATTCGTTCGAAAGCATTTTACACATTTGCTTACTCTACGTCGAATTACATCACGACCCGACATTATCCAAAACTGGGTCTGAATGACGCAGTGTAGATTCTGTGGACCGGGATGCAGGTAGAACAAATGAGAAAAGTCCACGATCATCGACGTAAGTGTATGCCTTCTAGGTAGTAGAAGTGGATGCTTCCTTGCATATGCGATTGAAGCATTTCGTAAACGTCCACCAACTCTCATTAGTTGATGGTCATCTAGAAATGGATTGAGTTTACGAAATTGAGGAGCTGGCTGTTTTCGAGCTTGTAAGTCACTAATGAGCGTTCTAAATTCTGTTGACTGCACCCAACGAACTCCAATTTCGAGGGCCAGCGCCAATTCTTTAGCGGACAATTGTCCAGAGCGACGATTTTCACTCTGCCGTATATTGTGGATGAAACGAAGACAATAACCGACGATATATTTGAAACGTGTTAACGACGAAGTTCGATTTAACACGATTTCGATGAAATTTACTTCTTGATCATTACTTGGTTGAGGTTGTGACATTAACGATATTACTCGGTCTTCCAGGTGAACCGCTTCCTCAGTTTCCTTTGATAAGACTGAGCCCTTCATTGCCCAATTTTCCGCTGCTCCTTTGAGCCATTCAGGACCCGATTTCCACAATGGATGCTCAATCAGCTCCATTGGTAGTAATCCTCTAGACGCACAATCGGCTGGGTTATGAGCAGATGGAACATATCAAAAATCTTCTGGCGAAAGTGACGATTGAATTTGACTAACTCTATTAGCAATATATGTCTTCCATCTATGTGGCGAAGACTGAATCCATCCCAATGCTACTGTTGAGTCTGTCCATACATTCACCCTTGATATGGTGTGGTGTGGTTGCATTAAGTTTAATGCATGACAAACTAACTTAGTTGCCAATAGCGTTGCACACAATACCAATTTTGTCAAAGATACGCGTTTCAGTGGGGCAACTTTAGATTTTGCCATGATTAGGGAGACAACTACTTTCCTATCGGGCTCCTCGGTTCTCAGTAGACGACTCCAGCATATCCCTTTTCAGAACTATCAGCAAAACTATGCAATTCCACCTTTATAGCTGAGTCCAATTTTAAGTTCCTTTGCAGTTGAAACCTAGCCAATTCTGGCAATTCATTCCTGAACTGAGTCCATTTGGCCACCACTTCTGAGGGAAGCTCTTCATCCCACGATACTCCTAATTGCCATAGGTGCTGAATAATCCACTTTCCATAAAAGGTAACCTGCGAAAGGAAACCCAGTGGATCATACAAACGAGCAACTTCTGACAAAATCCCTCTTTTGGTGATTGGTTCAGGAACAATGTTTACCTTGTAGGTAAATGCGTCCGATTTTGGCAACCAGATCAATCCCAATATTTTTGTGAAAGATTCTGACGTTTCATCAAATGCCCATTCCTTGACTGGTAGAGCACAATATTCTGGTGGTAATGACTGCAACAGTTCGATTCTGTTACTTGACCATTTCCGTAACGAAAATCCAGCGCGATCCATTAACGCAATAAGTTCTGTTTGTAGCGATATTGCGTCTTCTACCGTAGGTGTAGATGTTATAATATCATCCATGTATGTTGAAGACATTATAGCTGCTGATGCCGCTGGATATGATGATCCTTCATCCTGTACTAATTGTCTCAGGGTGCGAATAGCTAAATAGGGTGCGGATGCGACCCCCTATGTTACTGTTGTCAGACAGTATTCTTGAATAGGATCAGGACGGTCCCATCTCCAGAATATTCTTTGATACGACTGATGTTTTCCTGCTACAACGATATTCCTATACATTTGGCGAATGTCTGCTACTAATACTACTCCAAAAAACCGAAATGTTATAAGGAGATTGTATATTGACTGTTGTAGTGAAGGTCCAACATGTAAAATTTGGTTTAACGATGGGCCATTCACAGTTGTCATCGATGCATCAAATACAACACGAAATTTGCTGATGACTGGATTTGTTTTGTAGATACAATGGTGTGGTATATAATACCTTGCCTCTTCCTTAGAGGTTCTTGCTGACGATGCAACCATATGACCTTGATTTAGATAATCTGTCATAAAGTCATTGTAGTGCATTCGCAGTTCTGGAGTTTTTTCCAAACGACGCTCCAGTAAGAGGAATCGACGCAATGCAGCTTGACGAATATCACCCAATGCTGGTGCTGAGGTCTCGAAAGGTAACTCGACAATGTACCTTCCACTTGGTGATCGCCTTACTGTAGACTGGTAATGACGTTCACATTCCTCCTCTTCAGGACTCATGAAATGTGAAGTAGTTGGCGGTTCTTCCACTTCCCAAAACGAACGAACGAGCAGGTCTAGTTTACTGTCCAAACCTGTGCAGAAGGCTTGCACGTGTGGTACTTTCTGTTGAGCTCTGCCAATTAGACAGTAACCCCAAATGCTTTCAATTGCACTCGGAGAGCCACTCGGACCTGCGATTGGAGCTCCGATGATTACCGTACTGTACCATTCTGCGCCTAACAAAATATCTACCATTTGCGAATGGCAGTATTCTGGATCGGCCAGCTGTAGGCCTCCGATATGAGTAAATGCTTGATGGTTCACAGAAATCGATGGGCATCTTGCGATTCGATCTACCACAAGTGCCTGAATTTGTAGCTCAACATTGCCCGCTGGCTTGAAGCAACAAGTTACCATCCCCTTTGAGACACCAATATTCGTCTGTGCCATTCCAAATATTGGCACATTGGTATTCTCGACTGGCAATCCTAGTTTTTGGGCTATGGAGCTAGTAATGAAGGTTCCTTCACTAGCACTATCGATGAGTACTCTCACTTTGTGATATTGTCCTTGCCGATCCGATACAAACGCTTGTGCCGTCGCTAGTAGAATCGATCCGAGTGAGAGACTGGTATTAGTTTGTAACGATGATATTGTTGTATCTCTGGATCTTCCTGGATCCGAAGATGTGCCAGATTGTTCAACCGTGTGAATTGGTTCAACTCCTCGATTAGCAGGAGCTCCATCACTATTATTCTTATCACCAAAATGTAACAAGGAATGATGGCGGTTTGAACAATGTTTGCAAGTACTTTTGATAGGGCAGTATTTCGTACTTTTGATAGGGCAAAGAAATATTGTAGTAAGCCCTATTTATGAGATATATGGATGAATAGTGATCGTTAGTCGACTGCAAAAGGACCTTTAAACTTACATTGCACCGTCGAAAGTCGTGCACATCCGTAAGTATATCTCATTCAAACATAAGCATTTCCCAATACAAGCTGGGATTTCCAAGCTGGGATTTCCTTCGCTACTTTTTAAGTAGCTTTTACTAATTTTATTTTAAATAAAAACATCATTATATATATATATATATATATATATATATATATATATATATATATATATATATATAAATATATATATATATATATATATATAAATATATATATATATATATATATATATATATATATATATATATATATATATATATATATATATATATATATATATATATATATATATATATATATATATATATATATATATATATATATATATGTATATATATATATATATATATATATATATATATATATATATATATATATATATATATATATATATATATATATATATATATATATATATATATATATATATATATATATATATATATATATATATATATATATATATATATATATATATATATAACGAAGTCTTGTTTGTTCGAACACTTAATACATCGAAACATAACTAGAGAACGGCTTGACCGATTTTCATGGTTTTTGATTTGTAGTATTTGTCTCCATTTCGAATAGCAGAATAACTATTAAAAACAAAAATTGAAAAAAATGACAAAAAAATAAAATAAACTAAAAAATATTTTCCCATACAAAATGTAAATCCGTGTTTTTCTCATGGTCAGTTGTACGAGGCATGTTCACGTGTCGGTGAATCATCCGCTTTATTTGTTCTTGCGCCTGATAAAAAAACAAAAAATGTCGCATATCACAAGGTGCTTTAATGAAGAGAATTATACCAAGTGCATCCCATACTGCACAATATGTAAATAGTTTAATGATGTCTTGCTGACACGCAATTTATATACTTAATGTTTGTACTTATATATTTCTTTTTGTGTTTTTATCTTAATAAAGTAGTGAACTTTTTATTTATTTTGTATTCATTGTATTATTTCCATAAAATCATAAATCAATTTCAGATAATCTGTAACACGACATTCATTGACTGTTAGGCGGTACAAAGTTTGCCGGGTCAGCTAGTATATTATAAAATTAATTAATTTTGCATTTATTCGTTTACAGAGAAAGTATGTTTTCCAAAAAAAATATCGGTTGTGTCACCCCAAGACTTTCACAGCAAGTAGTCAAGGATGTCATCTCATTTAATTTAAAAATCGAATGGCAAACGCGCGTGTTCTAATTTCGAACGAGCGACACAAAGCAGTAAAGATTTAAATTTCGAACGTGCGTCGCGCGATATCCAAGCGCGACGCACTATTTTCTAATGCGGAATTTAAATATTATTTGTGCATCTAGTATATGAGACATTCCAAAAATAAAAAAGTAACGCGATTTTGGCCCAACAATGCATCTTCGTACCAAATTTTAAGTCCCTAAAGGTATGTGCCTATGTGCGCTTTCGTCTTCATCTTGCGTCGTCACTTTCAATGTCATCTTGCGTCTAACGCATGCTTTATTGAATGCCATAAGACGCATGCAGCTATACGTCTACACTTATGCGCTTTCGCTTATTCAATTACGATAACTGATAGTACCCAGTGGAGATTGCGATGAACTACAGCTCATCCCTTACAGCCTAGCCCATACAGCTCATCTAACTATTTAAATTTACGCAAGAAATTTCATATCCTACCCTTGATTAAGCGGCTTGAATCCGCGAACTTAACCTTTTTGCTAAAAATCACCTCCAATAACATTAACTGTCCCGACTTACTAAATAAAATTAATCTCCGTGTTCCTTCCAACCCAATAGATTTAACCCTGCTCGTCATGTTCCTCATGCTGGTACCAAAACTATAGGCAAAATGCATTTCTGTGGCGAATAAGTGACAATTTCAATGATTTGATTAAACGCTTTGACTTTGATCTATTCTGTACGAGTATTAACTCAGCTAGGCAGCAGCTGACAGTGAATTCTTTAGCCTTAATTGTTGAATAATTTTTGATATATTTTTAATCGATAGCTTTAATTGAAAGGTCACATATGTTTCTACAATGTTACTTAAACGTGAAAACCTTTAATTGGCTCTCTGTTTTCTTACTTCGTCTTTTTGTTAAATTATAATTAACTGTTGGTTTTCCCAAAAATAAATAAATACATTAATAAATAAATAAACTAGTGTGAGTTTGTAATAATCATTGTCGTTCCTTATAGAAGTATGACCGCAGGCTTTTTCTTTTGTTTTTGTCAATATTCACATTAAAATTGTATTTTTGGCCCAGAGCAGTCAAAGCGTCGTTCCTTTTTATTTTATTTTTGTAATGTATTATAAATATGTTATAATGTATTATAACTATTTTATTGTTATAATATATTACAGTATGTAATATACCTCTGATCCCATAATATATGACAATTTTAATAATGTTCTATAAACCGAAACGATTTTTCTTAATTTTCAGCCGTTTTATGTCACAAAATGCACGGAGTGACGCACGCCTATACACAGGGGGCCGGATCGGCGTGCGCTTAGGCATGCGCCCACCCCCGCTCTATAGGAAACAGTACTGCTTCCAGACTCCCCCGACTGTTAGTCAGAGTGCGCAATCGATTGGATTATGCCGCACGGAGTGCAAACCGTCCAGGAGCGCCAAAAGGTTGATTCCTATGGGAAACTAACCCTAAGGCCAGAGTCCTTCCCAAGCTCGCACTTCATGCGTGGAGGCCGTCGGATGGGTTGACCCGTGATGACCCGTGAGTGTGACCAACCCTGAACAGAATGGGTCTTCGTGGCCAAGTCAGCAAGGGCCCCTTAGCTACCAGTGGGGACAACTAGAGTCGTCGACTACAGCAAGCGAGCCCGTCACCTCAGGAACTTTTAACGATTGGTCATTCTATCTCCCTGAAGTGAGCGCAGAAGACTTGGGCAAAACAGTCCACCGTCAAGCTCCGCCACAAACCCGTAAGAGGCCAACGCCTTAACCGCGAGATAGCCAGGAGTGTTACCCAGCGAGCTTACACTCACGCCTTTACTTCCAATAGAGATTACTCCAGTCTCTCGATTGGGTACGAGATCGAGGTCGCTTGCGCGGTCCTCTCCCTTACGAAGCGTTGAAACGGTGTGTACCGAATCTATCACGGACCACGGCATACTTTACCCGGCTATTCACTTAGGATCGGGTAGCCGATGGTCGTTTCAAGAGCAGTCGCCGTAAGGTCCGCAACCACCCCCGCTCTATAGGAAACAGTACTGCTTCCAGACTCCCCCGACTGTTAGTCCCACGGGAGCTAACGGGCCCATGATGAGTTGGCCACGATGACCCATGTGTTCAGGGTCGGTCATACTCACGGGTCAACACCCATCCGACGGCCTCCACGCACGGGGTGCGAACCTGGGTAGGACTCTGGGTCAACCAGTTTCCCCTGGGAATCAAACCTCTGGCGCTCCTGGACGGTCTGCGCACCGTGCGGCGCAAGCCAATCGATTGTGCTCTCCGACTAACAGTCGGGGGAGTCTGGGAACTGTATTGTTTCCTATAGAGCCGGGGTGGTTGCGTACCTTACGGCGACTGCTCTTGAAATGACCATTGGCCATCCGATCCCGGTTCAGAGCCGGGCAAAGGACGCCTTGGTCCGCGATAGATTCGGTGTACACCGTTTCACCGCTTCGTAAAGGAGAGGACCGCGCAAGCGACCTCGAACTCGGAACCAATCGAGAGACCGGAGAAATCTGGTCACAATTGGAAGTAAGGGCGCGAGTTTCTCAAGCCGCGGGGAAGAATTTCCTGGCTTTCTCGCGGTAAGGAGTTGGTCTCTTACGGGTTGTGGCGTAGCTAGACGTCGGATTTGTTATGTCCAAAGTCTTCTACGCTCACTGCAGGTCGATAGAACGACTAATCGTTAAAACGTCCTGTGGTGACGGGCTCGCCCGTTGTAGTTGACAACTCAATATGTTAGTCCCAGTGGGGACAAACCTTAAGTTCAATATATCGAGGATGACCGATGACTAGTGCGACCCCTGGTGGACCAATTTCAACCACAACCTTTTTAACTCAGGCCATGACCAAATGATGCCTGCATACCGAACTTCGCGAAGGACTTACATACACACAGAAACCTACACACAGACATACAGACATACTTCAACCTCAAAATTGTTTTAACCCTCCGAAGAAGGTACAAAACCGACATTTCCGTCTTCATCTCGATTTTTTTAGCGCGTTCACAATACTTTCCCATTTTGTCGGGTGGTCGGCTGTGGAAGTAAAATAGGTAAATAATGAATATAATAGCTAATTGTACATCTATTTTCAATATTTTGACAACCGTGGATTGGGATAAACTTGATTACGCATGTTGAAATCGATCACTCGACAATTTACTGTCAGATATCGAATATTGTTTTTCGATGGCTTAGAACGCAAATGTGTTAAGTGTCTTTTTTTACGAAAATGAGTTAAACACTACATGACATCCAATATATTGATCTCCACATTCTGTGCTAATGTGGTAAGCATCTAACAACCAGGGCTTCGAATACTTCTTCGTAAAAACTGTGGTAAGTGCATCAAACAAAGTTTTTTGAAATGTTAATGTTGCATAATCATTTACCACTATTGATATCTGATC
Source organism: Micropterix aruncella (assembly GCA_944548615.1). Classification (NCBI taxonomy): domain Eukaryota; kingdom Metazoa; phylum Arthropoda; class Insecta; order Lepidoptera; family Micropterigidae; genus Micropterix; species Micropterix aruncella. Next base: position 11,637,477 of record OX155975.1, on the reverse strand, counting down.
AAAATTAAATCATCATAAAATGTATATTTGTTATCATCAGTTGACACAATATTCTCCAAAGCATGCTTAACCCTATACATGCTTAATGGTTTTATTTACCCTTATAACAAATTCTAAAAGTAGAAAGATGAGAACAAAATAAAATATAAATAATATTTTATTTATATATTTATTTATTTTATTTATCCCTAGTATTACATGATTAAATTTTCTATAGTATATTTTACATGATTTAGTCGTGCATACAAAATGTGAACCCTGGAAATTTACTAAAGGTGCGGCTTCGGCGGGATTTTATCACCTCACTAGGCAGAGCCTGTATTGAGGTGATATTTAGTACTGCGTTCATCTGCCGGGTGTATAGGTAATTTATTTAATCTTGGGAAATCCTACAAGTGTATATTGTATAACTATTATAGTATATAGGTATATATATTAAACAAAAAATATTTATTAAATTAAATGAGATATAATATATATGGGAAATATATGAATACAGTTATGAGGCTAATGAGATAATAATAACAATAATAAATAATATAAGTCATCTGTGCACCTATTTAATAACGTTAAATACTAACGACTCACAGTGCTCCCTCGTCGAGGGTAACAACCATAATGTTACCAGTCTTTTGTAGTGAGCGTCATTTTGAATGATTGTAGCTTGGTCTAATTGCGTGGTAAATATGTTATGGAGTTTTTTCGCTAGGTAAATATAGTGTCTTTGTCCAAAGGTCGTTCTCATTTTTGGTTGTACATGTCTGTCTTTATGTCTTGTGTCGTGTCTATGGGCGTTACTGGTCGGCTTGCTGTTGTCCCGTTGGAGTTCAAATATATAATATAATAAAAATTAAAATGTGGTAACTACATACATTATTATATTACCATATAAAAATGTAGTAAGTACCACCTCTTGTCGGTTTTTTTTATTAATACATAAAATAATAATAAATAAATATAATTATTATAATATAGTGTAAGCCAAATACATATACTATAGGTTAAAAATATTAACTGAAATTATTTCTTCATCTGTTTCGAGATTATTATACCTAAACTTTCAAAAAGCTCTCCTGTAAAATTTAGAAATTTGCACTTGACACATTTGCGTTCTAAGCCATCGTTTTGTATAATAACACCGCTGGTGCAAACTTATCTAATCTAGCCCTAGAGAGATTCATGCGTTAAACCTAGCAAGTTTATGGTTCACAGAGAATAATCTCTTGCTTAATGCAAAAAAAACCGTAACTATGCACTTCTCCTCAAAATATAAATCGTCTGCTATACCATTTAATATAACTCTAGACAACAGTACTCTAGAATTAAACAAATCGACAAAGTTCCTAGGTATCATGATCGATCATCATCTTAGCTGGAACATCCATATTAATGAACTGTGTAGTGCGCTTTCTTCGGCAATATATGCGATAAAAAAGATTAAATTCTTAGCTGGTGAAATCGCTGCATTAACTGCGTATCATGCCTGTTTCCATTCTAAAATGACTTATGGTATACTGATATGGGGGAATGCCACAGACAGTTCTAGGGTTTTCATTTTACAGAAAAGTGCACTAAGAGCAATTGCAGGAGTATCCCGTGACACGCACTGCGAACCATATTTTCTTAAGTACAAAATACTGACTTTTACGTCTCAATATATTTTACAATGTCTACTATATGCTAAATCAAATATTAACGAGCAAAGAGGTAAACGGGAATATGCACTCCCACAATACACGCA